>OZ014464.1:418747-590844 GCA_963966035.1 Acleris laterana | reverse complement strand
TCAACAGTTCCTACGTTCGACTTGCCGGGCCTCGGTCGGGTTGAGATCGCGGCTCGTTCGCTTAGGTTTAGGTCTCGCGAGAGCGAAACTTTTGGCCCGATGCGGGAACTATATCAAAGATGCGCATTTCGTTTTTTTTTAATTAAGAAAGGATTCAGATAATTTAGTTTGCGGACTAACTTTCTTTGTGGACTCGTAGATAGTGCACGGTTGGCAATATGATGACTTATTTATATTTAACGATTGTATTTGGATGAATCTCTGCGGCTCTGTATATCTTTTAGGCTACGTCGGACGCCATGTGACGAGAGGCTTTAGAATCTCCAACAGTATTATTATTTCTGTGCCATTTTGCTGGATACAAAATTGTGCCAAACTCTGTAACTTTACCCAGCAACTGAGTGCAGTTTTTTTAACAAACTTCGGATATTTTTTCAAAGTTTTGAAAGTGGAACGTTGATTCCGTTTGCTCCAGAAAATCTGTTCATAAAAATACTAACAACCATTTTTTAAAGCTATCAGGCCATCGATAACTGCGGTTTTGCTGTAGCATCTGATCTCGAAAGTTCTGAAAATATGTTATAGTTTATAAAACACAAAATTGTAAATAAATTTCTATTACCACATTTAGTCTTCATTTTCATTTGGGCAAAATGTTGATAATTTTTGGCCGTCACATTAGCCAATCTATTTTGGAGGGAAAGTAACTCCAGATAAGTTCTGTTATATCACCGTAACCAATTATTCTATACTAAAATACCCTAGATGTAGTTCCATGTAGACACACAAAGCACTCAGTTGTGGCCGCGTCACATAGCTCCGATTCCATCAGCTCACAATTCTCTCATACATATCTTAACGTGTGTGGAAAGCAATCTCATTAAATAGTATTATATGTATTACTTATTTACGTAGTTATATACCTACTTATGTAGCCGCGCGAGTCGTGTTGGCCATCACAAGCCTAAACCGCCGACACGACGAGCGTTTAGTATGTTTACTTAATTACGAATTTAGCATAGTTCATTACTAACACCCTGTCTTGAGACAATAAGCTAAGTATTAAGCCTGTAGTATTGTCATGATCGCCTAGCTTTGCCTGGATTTGGCCCCGCGTTTTGGCGCCAGTGTTTGTTCAGACTACACCAAAGTGGTACTGATGAGTTTGATGTGGCGCTTGCACTAGATGAATGGGAAGTTGATGCGGAAATTGCTAGCAGTCAGTGGTACACTGCTTAGAGGAATTTAATGGTTGATAATTGGAGATTAACCTTTAGTCCCCCTTACTTATAAACATGGAATAAGCTTGGTATAGTTTATGCCATGCTTTGGCCTTATCTGTAATTGTAGCATTTGCATCTGACAGAAAGTGACAAAGCGTGGCATTGACTATTCCAAGCTTATTCCACGTTTATAAGTAAGGGGGTAAAGGTATAACTTGGCTTAAAACAGTTTGGGAGTAATCGGTGCGGTTCAGAGTGTAATTGGCAGCATGATCCATTTTTTTACCCTCAGCGCTGATTGATGAGGAGGTTCTACTTGAGAGTATTGTGGTTTCACGTGCCAACACGTTAAACTGTTCTTTACCAAGCTATATTGGGTTTACTACTGGCATCTTAGGATAATAGCCCGCTAGATAGCTTCAATATATTTGGAACTAGCTAGATCAAGGTGTAGCTAAATGATTTTTGGAAGCTTTTGCCAGATTTTGCTTGGTTGGGGGCTGTATTTGATACAAATTGGAATGAGAAGAGTTCTTTTATAGCGAATCGAAGTTAGGTACTTAATATTGATACCACTTTGGTCATATGGCAGCTTTAAGGGCAGGTCCCTTTCGAAATCCGCGAGAAATTACAATTATTTATTAAAAAAAACATTACGTACTTAATTCACGTACTTAGTATTAAATAACGGAAGCAATACTGTAGTAAAAAATTGCAATACTGTGATGAAAATAGTATTATTCGATTAAAAGACGAAAATGGTTGTGTTCGTGCAATTTCTAGGTTTAAGTGGGGCTTGAGAAGTACTTAAAAAACAGATTTTATTTGCCGGGCAAAGTTGGGCGACATTTTAGTAAATCGGTTCGAGTCTGCATTTTAAAACCGAAAGTACCACAAACCAACACGACTAAGTCACTTTTGTTACTACCCCCACACTTAACCAAAAATGATGACTATGGTCGACATAAAAGACATTTTACTTCTCTCTCTTCTAGCAGTGTCTCGTAGACCATACTTTGTATGATATCTGAAGGTATTTTCAGTTTCCAATAATAAAGGTGGTTTTTCCGACCCCAAAATGCAGACTTGCACGATTTACCAAATAATTTCCGGCAAACTCGGACTAGTTCCACTGCAAAAGATATTTAACCGACCGATGCCTTGTCTGAAAGTATGGAAGGCCTATGGCCTATATCTTATACCAAACATAAAAAAGTTTAGAGGCATGCAGTTCATGAGGCATAACTCGATTATCTTCGCTTGCAGTGGAAATAACCTTACAGAATTTAGTCTTAGTGAAGAAGGCAGTTCAGTACAGTACCTACTAATAAAACAATAATAATATTGATGCTCATAATTTGGTACTTTTTGTAGCTGTATATCGTGCAGAAAGTTGGATTTTTCAAACTAGTGGTTTTTACTTTTTGTAGTTGCATACCGTACGGAAAATTTAGTGTTTTTTACTCCATTTTTTTACCCTTAATTGTTCAAAAAGCTCTGTGAATTTTTATCAGACTAATAATTAAGTAAAATTGTCTTTTTAATTACTGATTTATTTTTGTTTCATTGTAGTTTTTTCGCAAATGTATTTAAAAACGTCGTTTGATACACATGCGGAGGTGTCATTATCACTAGTCCCGAGTCAAAACTCGAGACTCGTGTAAAATCACATACTTTCCGCACTTGCATCGAAATGTACTTTGTGTCCGTAAGCAAAATCACAGGCAGTTATTAAATCGAAAACTAACATGAGATATCCATTTAAATGTTTTTGACCAGAGGCTAAGAAACAAGGTCAATATTCAGAGGCCCATTCACTTTAAAAAAAGATAAGTAACGTGTACAATAAAATTTCTAGCTAGTGCTATACTGAACATTCTCGATCCTAGACTTCATTTTAGAGTTTGCCGCGAGTTAGCGGATGCATGTGTAGCGTAGACGGTAAAATTGCCGAATTGGTGGTCTGATTTGTGGATTTATCTTATTTATATTGACTTCAATATGTTTTGCAAGCTTTTGTGGGGTTTCCGCGGTGATTTAAATTGTACCAGTCGAAATATTCTGTTTTTGGTTCGATAAATAACGGCAGTGGCGTCTCGTTTGCAATATATTTTAATAGGCTACTTATAGATCTTCAAAGTAAGGTAGGGCATGCCATTTGTAGGAAATTTACAGCTGGTTCTTGTTGTTTTTTTTTCTCCGTTGTAAATTTTGGAAGTTGGCATCTGTAGAGTTATAATAAAAAAAATACTTTATAGCCCCTCTCGCCTTCATTTTGAGATTTTAATAATTGACATTACTTGCTTGCAAACTTAGTTGATTTCGAAGATGTATTTATTTGATTTCAAATTGTTTTATTTTTATTTCTCCACATATCAGGCCTACCGAATGCTATTATCACATGTATACACATACCTATCCTTATTATTTAGCAGTATTCTTAGTATAATTAGGCTAGAACCTCCTGAGATTATGGGCACGCCGTTTCCTCCTCTCGAACGCGTTCACATGATGGCAGCTGTATGAACGATTTTCCTGGATGTTGGCACTACTGAACGAGCTCAGGATTTGTCTAGTTTGAGATAAACCACGTGATCGACTCGACGAAACCGCGTGCCTTTCACCCAGTGACACATCTTTTGTATATTAGTATTACTTTCCTGAAATTCGCAGTATTAGATGGTTGATATTATTGTGATGTCCTACACTTAGTAACCCTTGGACCGCTTGCTGTCTTGCCAAACTTAGAAGCGGTGACCTTAGTTTCAAAATATGTACTTAATATTTTTCATATTATATATCGCCTTTCGAAATACCACGGCGCGAGTTGTGCTGTTTTGAAAGTGCATATATTTATATTTTTTTCTAAACCCCTTGTAAGTTACGCTGGTAACTGGTGTGCGCCGGCGGCCGCTGCGTTTGCATTTTGTTTTGTTTGTCAACGGCCGACGGCGGTAGGATAGCAGTAGTTACTTTGTATTTAGCTGTCTTAGAGTTTTGCCCGTACATAACTGTATGTGAAGGAGCACCTAGAATACCCGATGTATCATTACATGGATAATATTAGAACGTGTGTTTTATTTCGCATCGCTGAGCGTGGGGTAGACGTTTTGTGCTGGGTTATGGTATGTTCACCTTTTATTTCATCCATAGATAGTTTGCACGTATTTTGTTGACTAGTTTGCAAGTGACATTGCAAAAATTTTTGCCCCACGTTTGGGCGCCAATTTTACCTTTGAAAGCGTCAGTATGGGAGGGTGGGGCTTCAGAGAGCCGGAGGAGTGGTAAGTGCGTGAGGGCTGAGGCATGCGTATATATACTAGTTTAGTAAAGCGTCTTGTATCGCGACTAACACTTCCTACGGAGTAGTTTAAGGCATGGTTGGCATGGACTTATACGTAATCACGGATGGAATCTTCCAAATCATTCACTGTCAATTCTTCATAAGGCGTTCGCCACACGTTGGTTGTGAAACGTGCTATTAAAGTATTTCTTTTAAAGCGATCTCGGGCCGATTCTTCAGGCGTCTCGACCGCCATGTTGAAATAAGACGGTATTAGTTCAAGTCTGAAATTAGCGGCGGAGATAGCGCCCGGGTCACCTTTTACTTGAAAGAAATAATGGATATGTAGACACGTAGTTTATACCGTATAGTGACGCTTCGCTTGAGGCCTACAGTCTTCCTGCAAAGGAGTTTCTTTGCCAAAAACAGGCCAAATGTAAGCCAAAAGTCAATTCTTTGCTCAAACTTACTTCCTTAGATCTTTCTAACCTATTGTTCATGTTCTAACTCATTGTATCGGAGATTCGATTTGATAGACGCCATTTTGTGTTGTGTTTCGATAAAATGGCGCTAACCCAGCAGCCGGAGTAGCTTAAGGTCGAGACAATAATCCGAAGGACGTGGCCAAACGACGCTAAATATTATTTAAAAGCCATAAACATTCCTTTCTAGTCATTTTGTTGATTAATTTGGTTATTTTGCGGGAACACTGAGTCTTATCTTGCTCAATTCTTGTTCTTGCCTAGTTGTAGTATGACAAGCTTGCTGCGTAGTAACGTGCCATACACAGTAACACCAGCACGGCACTAGAGTCCCGTGCTCGCTCCAGGAATACTGGACCAATGTGAACTACATTAAATATATTCTTAAAATAAGGTTAATAAGATATACATGGATTAATATACAAATTTTGGATCGGTATAATATAATGTATGTTAAAAAGGTTAATATTATGTTGTGTGTTTTAATGTATGGCAAATGCTAGAGTAGCAGTAGTGTAGTGATTTTGAAGTTTTACATACATACATATAATATGATAAGTATGACTAACCAAAAGCAATAAACATTATAATATTCACCTGCGCGCGCTGCTTAGGCACGGAACGGGGGGTAGTTTCACATTCGACGCCATTACGTAATTTTCGTCAAATCTTATTGACACGGGCGTCGGAGGCGATTTACAGAAGTTAATTGCACCTTTGAGCAAGATTACACGGCAGCGCGCGCTTTACATGTTAGATTATTAATATACACGAGCATACAATATAAAATATTTAAATATTTTTGTATAATAGGATCGGTGTATTCAGTAGCGAGTTGGTAATTGGTATCTAAACGTTATTCATCGTGATAAATGTGAAAACACTTGTTGATAAGTGAGAGTTTGTGATTAACTTGTTTAATATTAAGGCATGCGCCGCTTGAAGGCGTGCGGCCATTTTGTTTAAATACGCGATAAAATGGCGGCGCTCGTGTCACGGTGGACGGCCTTTTCAGATGCTCTTTAAACCCCTAAACGAAATATTTAATGTATTGTGAATTAAGTACTTAGGCACTTAATGGCTTTTGTATTTAGAGTATTTCAGAGCGTCTTTCTTGGCCTAGAGTAAGTCGATATTTATGTCGCACTTTAATATATATTTTTAGGTTATTTTGCGCCGTTCGCCGTGACGCCAGCGAGGCTGCCAGCTCTTGACATTGCAAATCCATAAACAGGCTGTATTAACATTCCTTTTTATGTATATTTTGGTCGTAATGGAGTGCATTTTTTATTTATGGTAGATTACTTATCGATTTAATATAGTTTCTCATCTAAGATATGTTAGAAATGGGCTGTTTTTTTATTTTATCACATAGTATACACTGACTGCTGTAGAAATATATTGTGCAATATGTAATGGACTTTCTGTTTCGAGGAGTAGTGGGGCCGGTGTAGAGTAGTCGTTGACACCCATGGTCCCGGAGCATAGACTTAACCTCTAGTCTCTGAAATTGTGCAATAACACGCATTTATTATACGAGTCTATGTGTTGGGAAAACTGCTGTGTAACTAGATTTTTTTGCCAATATAAATATGACAGAATGTTTTGTAAAAAGTAATGTGTGAAATCTCGTAGATTGATGTATTTTTCTTTACCGTAAACGCCTCTCTTGTTCGTACCGTCTATACTTCTCAGTAATTAAAAATAAATAAATAAACGTACTGTATTTTACGCTATAAACTAAATATCACTCGCACTTGATCTGAATTGTAGCACAGATTCAAAAGAGGCGTTCTATCCATAGACAGTCCTAGGCAATAGACAATGGGCTACTCTAGCGCCCCCTAGCTAGCGGCAGCTGTAGTGCGTCGGCCGCGCGCCTCCCGCAGTATCTATGGTCATCTTCACTTAGAAGTCTTAGAAATAAATGGTAACAAACACAGCTGATCTTTCATTTATCGCTTCGTTTTAACCTTCAATAGAGTAAATAGATACTGAAAAGTATTTCAGTAGTTGGAATGAGCTTCCTTTCGGGCGAGTTTTTAGTACTACAGTTTTTTTGGTAGCATAGTTTTGGAGGAGTGGAGTATAGATGCATGCGGCGGCCGTGCATGCTTCGAGTGGCGGCGGGCGCACGACGAAGACTTCCGGTGAGGCAAACTGGTGTTATTAATAAATTATACACTTATAGATGTGACACCAACATAATTTACATCCCTAGGCTTTTATATTCGATATTGTCTGTAGGTACGATGATGTTTCAGATCGTTTTCCCCTACATCCCCTAAAAAGGCCTTGGAAAGGTAAGGTACATCACTACGTTTTAATGGATCTTGTGTCCAGTTGAATTCCTCTTTAATAGGTACAGCTATACAAAGTGCATTTTCTGGGCCCCCTATCTACTGAAATCAATTGAAAAGATTATCAATGTTTTTTTTGTGACAACTGAGTGGAGCCCCTATTGCAGGTTAGCCAGATCCGAAGCTACCTAACGAACCTAACCTGCCTTATGAGAGAGAGAGGTCCTTGAAAATACACTTTGTGTAGCTGTGGAATAAGGGTTTTAAGTGAACATGAAATTCATTGTTAATTTTCAAGTGATTTAAATGGATCTATACCGCTATGTTTGAACCTTTATTTTTCGAGAAATAAGCAAGCTTATGCAAACTACAGCATCACTTACCTATATAAAACCTTCGGTAGAAGACTATTCAGGCAATATTGAATATAGACCCTTCATAGCCTTTTTAGCTACACCTTTGGTACTATTACCCCAATTTAATCTCAAAGGGCCAGAATTAAGTTCTGAACATCGTCATTGCTCTTTAGCTGATTAAGGTAATACTGTTTTTCACCCAGGCCTACTGGCAGTTCTATCATAATTGTTTGGATAGCAATATTTCAATTACTTAGCTTGCCAGGAATTGGCAGAGCTCCGGTGCTCATCACATTAACATGACCTAAACCTTCCTCTTTGGATCAAAACCAACTTGTACAAAAGGTTCAACTAGCCAGTGTCTAAATTATATTAATTTTTACAAACGGTTAGAGGACCGAACTACTAGTAGGTCTGAATGGAATTACAGGGCTGTTGCAAACAACGCTCATGAAAATTAGTGAACGTGTTCCGAGAAAGAAACTTTCTTTACTTCTTTATAATTTAAACCTCCAACTAATGAAATTGCAGTTAAGAGGCTTACTTTATAAGATGGTTTTGAACCTTTCATTCAGTCTTAAAATACGGATCGGTGAAGTTCGTAGCGGCTCTTCTTACCTACAGTCTTAAGGCAGATGGGCAACAAATTTATGCGAGGCGTGTCACTTCTATAGCAAAGTATTGTTTATTATACTCCTGTAACATAATAACATTAATAACCTAATGGAACTGATGGTTAAAAATACTCGCTGGATTGTCTTTTGAAAATGATTATGGAAACCGATCGACGTAAGAATTGTAATGCAGTTTGTTAATTTTATTCACTCATCAGCTTCCATTAAGTACAATGGCGACTTATATTTAGATTTAATACCTCGAAATCAGTATTGTCATCAACTTTTCAGATACTTATGCTGTTTATTGCTTAGTCTTAGTACCCAACCCAAAGTGCATCCCAGTATTTTATAGAGTAGAATTATACTTAGTTTAACAATCGATCGTTTTTGGGTGCTGGGCGTTTACAAGTAGTTTAGCTGGATTCAATTTTACATACTTAAATCTTTGAAAAAAATGTGATGAGACTTACCTATTTGGGAGTTGCTTGTTATTTTTAATATCAGTAGCAGTAGACTCCAGTAGCTTGGATTTTAGATCTACTTAAATAAAAGCATATCAACCGAGAGACATTCCCAAGACACAATGAATTGTGCCTTAAGTTAGTTTTCTATTTTGAAAAAACGAGAAAATTGTAGATTTTTCTAGAAGTAGTACACGGACCAAACACTTAGTTTTTGAATAAAAACGATATTTTTTGTATCTCGTTCTTCTGTTGAACAAATGTGATCGACTTTCTTAAATCAAATTAGGATTTTCACATGTTGTAGTGTATTTTAGAAGCTAAAAAGTTATAATTGGAAATTTCAAGTACAACGTACTTCGTTTTGTAGTAGTACAAACTAATTTAAGTATTGTAACTGCATCGATTTTATGTCACTCGTTAACCAGACACGTCTTCCTTATAAATTGATAGACTGATATTAGTCACCCATTTTTATTTGTTAATATCCCGTTTTCCTGGGATGCACTGATTTATTTGATGTACATAATCTATGTAAGAGCACTTGTTTGGATCTGTCAGTTTTGCCGCCTTTTGTCTATGGCGAGGTATTTTTTTCACAATCGGTCTAAAGAAGTGCTTCGGCACCTAGCAATTTGAGGTGCATAGAATGTTTTCTAAGTAGTTGAAAGTGTTCAGTAGTATAAATCCCAGTACAAGGAAAAGAGCAGTGCCTCGTGAGACAATATCACCTCGGTTCATTATTTAGTACATATGTAAGCGCGTAGCACTGACATATAGATTCTATCAATTGTAACTTTCATGAAATTTTGTCGGTAATATATATTTTTGGTGATAATCTTGACTGACAGTAGTAACGGCATCGCTCATTTGTCGCCTAAACCTTTACTTCAGTAAGTATTTAAAGAAGTCTCTTAACTTCTTGAGTTTTCCATTTAACTAGTCGTTTGTGATAAAACATTTATAACGTTAATTTTGTAATTAGATTAGGTACTTCCTTTTTGTTGTTCTTAGTTTATTGTGGGTTCCGATTAAAAGTTTTTCTCTCAACTCGCAATAAATATAATAATTTTTAACCCTGTCGTATGTGTATATAATCTAGATTAAAAACATTGTTATTATTAATATTTGTATTTCATTGTCATGTAGGTAAACCTTGTATTTAGGGGTGACTAGATTTTAGGCTCTCTAAATTTTGTCTTTGAAATTTAAAAAGAATAATAGTTTCTCTATCGATTTGATGTAGTTAAAAATTTGGGTATAAACCTCTTTAGTACCTACTGGAATGATTTAGTTGGAAGAGATTGATCTATACCAGTTGAGTCTGCTGTGTTCCCTTAAGATCTATTCTGAAATTATATTGTCTTTCTCATTTCGGGACATTGCTTGCGTTGCTTTTTATGTTTCAGAGTAAAGCAGCGCATAATAATATGTATCCTATAACAAGAGATCATTGGCACATAATATGTTGTAATTTAAAAAGTAATTGTTATATGGGAATCAAAAATGCAGCTTACACCAAAAGCAATTCAAAACTCCGTCACATCTTGGAAATTTGCTAATTAATGATATGTAAAATTATAGAACAAATATTGGTTCGCAGCAGACCTCCTGGCTTAGCAGACTAGTGATTGAAAAGTGCCCCTCGAATTTGTGTAATTTAAGCAGTATAATCGAAATTATTCAATACATACATCGTTAGCCGTAGCTGGAACTCTGTCGATTGTATAGATTTTTTACTTCTACGTATTAATCTAAAAGACAGATTTTATATTTACGATATTTACCAAATAAAATGGCGGTTTTCGACACGGCTGGCAATATTTTTCAGGAGTGGGATCTCATGTTGCGTAAAGTTTTGTATTTATTAAACAGCTGTTTTATTTTGTGTTTATCGTAATAAGTATTCTTATCCGTGTTAATATACTTGGAATGCGGTATTAGTTAAAACAATGTAGGTACTGTCACAACTTGGAAACAAAGTTATTTATGAACGGGATATATAAAATAAGAAGTGCCTTTTCAAAGATGGGAATGCTATCCAGCTGTTCGAATAATTTTTAAGTCGTTAACACACGTTTTCCAAGTATATTTCCACAGTTTGGTAGCTAGGCAGTTTTACAACCGAATTCTATATATCGAGGAAAAATAATAATAAGTGCACATTGCAGATCAAGAAAATCATGATTCCAACCTGCAAAAGACTAACTCAGTACCTATCACTTGTCTTGTCATTGCATTGCAAATGTTTGTTTCTCGGATTCCACTCATCGGATTATTCGTGGTAATTCCTTTGGATGTTCCATCGAAGGAACTGTTGTTTTTTTTACGAACTATTTCCTTCACAAGAGATTGACGTATTGTGATATTTTTTTCGCCTATGCTCCTTTGCAAAAACTAAAGGTACTACTGCGACTATTCCTTTGCTTTTGTTCCTCTACAAGAGCTGAAGGAACAACAGCGACCATTGCAAAACAACTAAAGGAACTAATGCAAAGGAAAATTCGCAGTGGTACCTTGTGTTTTTGCAAAGGAACAAAAGCAAAAACACGTTGCAGTACGTCCTTCATATTTTGTTATAAATAGCCAGAATGCTCTTTTGTCATCGGCGCTTATCTATGAATGAACACTAGGGAATTTCACGATATTTACACCAATCTTATACAAACTCATTAATTTTTGCAGTTACGTTCGCGAAACGACGGTTAGTTCCCAACTCGCCGGATTCTTGTTTCGTCAGATTCTTGTTAATCATGATGAGTTCTGACTGTCACATTTATAAGTAGGTGAGTAAAGGTACATACATCCCCGAACGCATAATAACTAGTTGTAAAACTGCTAAGTTACGTTCGTTAACGATACTAGTCGTAGTTTGTAAAAAGATTTGACGCAAAGAGTTTAATCTAGCTTTGTATATTTATCTACGGTTTGCTATTCCGAACCGGTGCCGCCAGGGGGCGGCACTGTTGCGATCTCATTGGAACAAATAAACGAATAGTATAAGTAAATGGTTTACATTCTATAACGTTGTTTTATTGGTCTGGTTTATTCACCCCTCCCAAAGCTCGACTGTTCACAGTTGTCCGCACCCCTGATGGCTGATGACAGGGATAAAAACTACCTCGGGTGCGAACACCTGGGAGTAGCCCCCAAAGCCTGAAGCTGCCTGAACTCGCACGAAGTTGGCCCTACTGCGACTGGTCTTGCTCGAGTGCTGCTGCAAGCTCTAGGGTCCCCTTGTTCCATCTAGTCATACACTTAGTTCTACGGGTGCAGACTCGTGGTCACCCCAGTTTGTCACCCCAGTGCCTTTCGACGGAGCCCTGCCTATGGCAGGGCTCCTATTTCTGAGCGATTTGCCCTTCGGGCATCTTAAGATACCTATCGAACCTAACCTACCTACTTTTGCGGAATAAAAATTATTTCTGACGAATAACCGACTAAAGCGAATAGCACGGGGGTGACAAACTGGTGTGACCACGAGTCACATTCATCCGCTAGTTCTACATGTATGACTAATAAGAAAAAAAAATCCGCTTAGTTCTACATCCATGTATGACTTCTTTGAACACGTAAAATGGTACTTTTTTGTTCTGTCTAGTCATACACCCTACACGATGTGTACAAAACGAGTTGTTTAAAATGAGGTAGGTTTAGGTTGTTAGTTTTGCAGGCCGTTTTCTCGTGGTCCTACTATTTTTGTCCTACTGACTTTCGACGGAGCCCTGCCTTGCGGCAGGGCTCCTATTTCTGGGCGGTTTGCCCTTCGGGCGTTTAAAGATACCTAACGAACCTAACCTACCTACTTTTACAACCACAATTAGTATTTAGTGATCAAATCTAGGTTCACTTTTTGACTAGTAGGACAAATTAGTAGGACCACGAGAAAACGTCTGTTTTGCAGCAGGCCCGGAGGGCCAAACCACCCAGAAATAGGAGCTCCGCGTCAGCGGAGCTCCGTCGACACTCTTATTTCAAATCAATCAGACAGTGTCGACGTTGCTCCGCTAACGCGGAGCTCCTATTTCTGGGTGGTTTGGCCCTCCGGGCCTGCTGCAAAACTAACATAACCTAAACCTACCTCATTTTCATATTTACCTACATGTTTACATTTTCATAAGAGTAAGAATTCCGAAAAAGTGGGAATTTAAGGAAATTACATTTATTTACATCGTGTAGGTGTATGACTAGACAGAACAAAAAAGTACAAATTTACGTGTTCAAAGAAGTCATACATGGATGTAGAACTAAGCGGTTTTTTTTTTCTTATTAGTCATACATGTAGAACTAAGTGTATGACTAGATGGAACAAGGGCTAGGGTCAGTCGATTTAGTAGCGAGATGCCTACTATCGGCCTTGGTTGACTTTTTTACATTTTCATACAATTAGTAGCGTAACGTCTGTTTCAGAAAACCTCCAAACACGTAGTCGCACTATGCCTACTTTTTCGTAAACATTCAATGAATAGCGGAGGGGCCTCATTTTTTTTATTTACACCTGTTGTCAGGGATTGAAAACCGGTTTATTTTCCGTACCGGTTAGAGCCGCACTTCGAGAGCCTAACCCATAATAAAGGTTACGCTCGCAAGAACCGCTCTAACCGGTATCTCTATGTCGGAGCGTAAACAGGGAACGAAATCAATTTACCGGTTAGAGAGCGGTTCCTCCGTGTGGGGTGTGAATGACCGCTCGTTTAAGGAGACAGGATTGGTTTGCTATGGTATTAGATTGATAGCGCAGCCACCAGCAGCGCCTCGACGCGCGACAGCGGTCATTCATCCCGTATCGAAACACAGAGTAACCGGTTAGGGAGCGCTTCGAAATAACGTTCCCAAATCATTTCGTTCGAACGTAACCTAAATTATTAACCGGTTTAACCTAAATAAATACCGGTTTATTTGTAACCGGTTACAATCCCTGCCTGTTGTTATCGATTATTCGCTCTTTTTTAACTTCACAGCAATGGCAGTCGGATTATCGTTTCGCCGGAATTACTTCTAAATATGACGACTCTTAATCGTTAACGAGAATCTGGTGAAACTAGAATCCGTTCGGAATCTGGATAATCCCCAGTTTATTAACCGTTTGAACGCCAAGAACCACTACAAGTGGTCGTGTATGTACTGTCGTGCCTACGACGCCATCGACCTATACAGTGGTCACAGATGCAGTGCAAAATAGACCTGAGTATTTATGACGTAAGGTTGACATTATCTGTGGTTTTCAGGTGTCATTGGCGTGTGGGGACGATGTTTGTATCAAGACAACGGCGTTCAAAGGGTTAATACCTACATACCTAAATGGTCAAATTACAGAAAACTATCTCGCTTATCGGTCGTCAGATCCGATAAAATAATTGCGTCCACCAGGAGCCTGATCCCCAGGGGATCCTGGTGAGAATCCACCAAGTCGACGGAGCTCAGCGTAGCTCCTACTTCTGGGTTGTTTCGGCCCTTCGGGCCCTTTGAAGAACTAACATAACCTAAACAAACCTCTATTTTAACGTTATGATTCTGATAAACACCTGAGTTCACTAGGTCCACAGAGGATCCCCTAGTCCGATCCGATCATGGGGGCATGCGGGATCGGACTAGGGGATCCTGGTGGACTACACTGATAAAATTTAGAATATTTGTTGGCAATACATTTCATATGAAGCTGTTCACCCCTTCTTACCCGTGGTACTACTAGGTGTACCACCGGTAGTACCACGGGTAAGAAGGGCTGTTTACAACTGTCGGTCCCTCGTCGGACCCGGACGCTGATCCGACATGTCCGATTTTAGGTTACCCGTAGTCACACCAAGACCGAATTTGCGTCTATTTCTCTTTCATAATCAAACCCAACAGAGTCGACGGAGCTTGGGGGGGGGATAAGCTTCTTTCCCCCGTTTTCTCGTGGTCCCATTAATAAAATTTCGCTTTCTGTCCTGTATACTAAAATAGAGTTGCGTGGTTTGCTAAAAATGTAAATACGGAGATAGGTTTCGGTTATGTCAGTTTTACAACGGGCACGGAGAGCCGACCTCTGTCGACGTTCTTAATTTCAAATCATTTAGTGTCGACGGAACTCCAGCAGAGCTCCTGTTTCTGGGTTGTGTGGCCCTCCGGGCCTGCTGCAAAACTAACATAACCTAAACCTACCTCCTATTTGGTGTGACTACGGATAAATAAAATGAACCATAGTCACACCAGTGTGGCAAATTGGTGTGACTACGGAGCAGACACTATAAACAAACTCTAAATATCAAAATAGAAAATTGTCTCTTACTGCCGCCGGTTGCCACAATACATTTTATATGAGCCTATCCACATTCTGTTGGTCCGACGGATTTATATAAAATGCGCTCGACATTTCTTCGGATCAGACACCCGACAAGTTGGAACCCGCTCTGTCTATACTAGCGGCTCACTCAATTTTTATATAAATACAGCCTAACGATCAGTCTGGCTGGAGAGTCTTGGATCCGGTGAAACGAGAAAGAAGAATCTGGAAAATCGGTCAATAATCGATAAAACGGCCTCTTTGGGATACGATTGAAGGGGAAAAATGGCGACGCATCATGGAGAGAATTTTACCCTGTGGAGTAAGTATAGGCCCTGGACTGAGATTCTACGCAATAAAACCTTATTATTGATGTATTTCTATAGGTATTGTCAATATTTGATAGCTCTTATTTACTTGTACTTAGTAATGGCCATAGGTAATGGTGGCGACTGCACCGAGCAAACGCCGAGCGTCCAGTGGCGCCCTCATTACTATTATTGTGTTTTATAATTAACTAAATAATTTCCTTGCAATCAGACGATACGTTTTTGTAGCGCAAGTAAAAACACAATTTAAGGGATACGTAACAAACTTTAATAACAATTATCCTTTGAGTAGTCAGCTTAACGGGAAAAGGTGGCCACTTTTTTCCGTTAAGTTGATAACTCGAAGGTGAATTGATATTAAACTATGTGATATGCCCTATAAGTTGTGTTTTTATTTGTAGTACAAAAACTTTACAACCAATTTGAAGAAAATACTTTAGTTTATTAGAAATCACAATAATAGTAATGAGGGCGCCACTGTACATCCGGCGTACGCTCGGCGTAGTCTTAAAAGCATTATCATAACACGTCAAAGCAATATTATTCTGGAGCTCTGCCTACAGATCCCACTTTGGGATTACAGACGTGATGGTGTATGTATGTATGGACGAACGGAGATACCTATTTCAGGTACTTATTTTTAAATTCGGACAATTTGATAGTTCCCGAGGGAATAACGATAAACATCTACCCAGATTGAGCCAATACGCCAATAGCAAAAGGCTCAGATGCAATCTACGAAAGAAAAAAATACAGTTTTCCCCGTTCTACAGCGTCTAGCGACATCTAACGGAAGGAAGCGCCATCTGTTGTCGAGTAGCATTTCTAACATAAATTCAGTAAATTATAAGGTTTCTGAAAAACTTTGTTGGATGTAGGGATAAATAGGAGGCTCTATCTATCTCCAATTCTCCGTGTAACTGGTTAACTAAGTTTGAAATATGTTCAGAAGAAAACGGAACAATCAAACAAATACATCGTAATCTAAGTATATCTGTCACAAAATTCAAGCTATTGCTGCCGATTATACATTTGCCCAACTTGCTTGCTCGATTCAGATTGCTTATCAAAACGAATTGAACGAGCCCCAACTCGGCGGTTACATTTTAAGAACAGCAAAAACCCCGTTCCTTGCCTTCCAACTCTATCATCAGATCAGTGGGGTTATTATGACGTATCTGTGCAATTCATTTTACGCTGAGAGAAGAGGACAGAGTTATGTAACTGCTATAGCTCCATCCTTTACGCTCACCGTTAAATTAACTGCATAGTTGTCTCATAATAACCCCCCAGATCGGGTTTACACATGTATTCATTTTTTTTACCCATTTCATTGACTGGACTGGTTCAAAATCGACTTGCAAAATTACAGGACATACGAGTGAAGTCAAATAAAAGCTTGTAAAAACTTTACACTCCTTTTTTGGGCAGTCGTGTAAAACACGATTAAAGTCCGTCCAGCGAGTAAGACACAAAAAAGGCGGCAAAATTAAAATAAAATAAGTCAAAATAAACTTTTTTTTAAATTGCGATTTCTTGTTTAATGGGAAAATTACATGCTAATTGAAAGTAAGAAACCTATAGAATATGCAAACGTTAGGTTTAGTGCAAATTATTAGTACCTATACTGACTTACCTGTTTAACCTACCTACCCAATAGTTATTTATAGTGGGAAAAGATAGTCAACTTAACGTTTGCATATTCTATAGGCTTCATACTTTCGATTGGTATGTAATTTGTCTATTAAACAAGCAACTGCATTTTTTTATTTCAAAGTTGATTTTTAAATTTTTAACTAATTATTATACTGGACTGAATTTTTTCAGCCTACCTATTCGCCATTTATTACTTAACATATTAAGGGCCGTATTAATAAACTAATTTCAACTCTAATGATCGTCTCGAGATGTGTCAAAAATGACAGCTTTCTATGGTTTGACGTTTACTTTGACGTATCTTGTGACGCGCATCTCAGCCAACATGAGTTTATTAATACGGGCCTAAAATTTGATATACTTAAAATGTTTTTTATCGAATAAACAGCCCGGTGAAGATCGTCTCCTATTCGGATCAACTATAAAAGTCGCTCGAATCAAGGATGCTCTGTGGATTGGTTTGTATACTACGAGTAGGTATACAGGTGTAACATTTGAATCGGCCAGTATGGGAAAGTCTGAAACTATAAGACATACATTGATCTACTAAAACTATGAAATGGGATTTAATCTATACTAATATTATAAAACTGAAGAGTTTGTTTGTTTGTTTGCTTAAACGCGCTAATCTCAGGAACTACTGGTCCGATTTGAAAAATTATTTCAGTCTTAGATAACCCATTTATCGAGGATATCATACTCACATAAACCGAAGAGAAGTGAGGGCGGGTCACTAGTCGCATAGTAAAATTAACATTTACCAAGTAAAGAAAAACAAGACCAAGTGCGGGCTCCAAAAACTCGCTCAAACAAGCAGACGAACCCCCTCCACTTCAGTTTTCTCGTGACCACAGCTGTTGTAACACAGTCGAATCGTCGAGGTAAATGTTTATTATACTACGCGATTAAGTCCCGTTTCATAGTTCCAGTATGTGTGAAAATCGTGTTAGTTTACAGCAAAGTATACGAAGATCTGTTCTTAGGAACCTGTCATCGATTTTAATAACAAGGAATACTGCATTCCAAGTATGCTCAATAAACATTGAGCATACCTACTTGGAATGTTGTCATTGTGTCTGCCATTGTTATTGTCATACTCGTCATTTGATGTTCAGTTTGAAGTTTATTATGACAGTGCAATAAAATGCTTTCGTTAAAACCATGTTAAAACATTTACGTTGGGGTACTGTAGGTACAGTCACGTCTAATAATATGGATACAGTTAAACTTTCAAAAATATGGGAACACGACTCTACTGCAAGGAAATAAAGTTGTGAGTATATATATTTATGATGCTGACTGTACGTACTCGTATACAGTGTGTTACCGGCATGCGGGCATTTATTAAAACTGCCGATAATATGTTGCTTTAGCAAATGTTTGCTAGTATTATCAATTAAAAAGTAATTAAAATAACTTATTTAATTTATAATTAGTTTTCTTAAATACTGTCACAAGGCATGTCGTGGTACGGGGGCAGATCATAATAATCGTGTAATAATCAAAGTAGCCGTCGACTGTCATATACAATTGTCAAATTGCTGTGCTTTACATTGCTGGCAATTAATATTTTGTTAGAAAGTTAACAAAGCCTAAAAAAGTTATGTTATTAATTAAATTAGTATAGATTGCTTAATTAATTGATTAATAACATAAAATAATACAACAAAACACAGTAACTGAAAAAGAAAACTAAAATTAAATAAAACTAACTCTAAATATATAAATTAACTAAAACATTAAATCTAAGAATGGCCCCTGCGGCATTGTATTTTTTTTTTTTTTTTTTTATTTTTTTTTTTTTTTTTATTCTTTATTTTACTTTTATTATTATATATTTTTATTTTTATTTTCTGTCTTTCGTTGTAAGAATTTGTATCGTACTAACCTTATAGTTCTTAAGTATTTTGTATAACTAACACAAGTATGGATCGATGGTATGATCTGAAATAAATGATTTCAATTTCAATTTCAATTTCAATTTCAATTGTACCAAAGATGCTGGCAGCATTTCCTCGCTGGATGGTTAAACTTATACGTTGAGCGAGGAAACTGCCAGCTCTTCGGTCTCCCGTGACGTCAATGAGCCTCTTAGAAACTTCTTTGAAGAGGCTCCGAGCGCTAGGACCCCGCGGACCAAGGGTCTCGACGCCGAATGGAATAAACATATATTCTGGGCTGAGACCACTATATTTTACTAACTTCAAGCTTTCGGCCGCTTCAGCTGCCGCACCAGCCCTATTAGAGGTCCGGTGGAGATGTGATGGGGCTAGCGTGTCTACACAGGTTGCATCCCACACTAGCACCCGTCCCATATTCCACGGGACCAAGGTCATTCCGTCAGGTCTCTTGCCATCATTTCTAGAAATGCCTGTCGGCTCTAAAAGAGCCGGGACCTTTATTGAGGCAAGAGACCGACAACTAAATGTAAATTAATGTCATAGTTACGTTACGTTACGTTATTTTAACCTACCTACTTTAAAAAAAAGCCTGGCTGCTGGTAACACACTGTATAGATCGCGCCAAAAATTGGACGAATCGGATCTAGACGGTAATAACTACGGTCGTTGACCTGTTAATTCAATTGTCAACGTTTTGACAGCTCTTGTTTACTTGACAGTTATGGCGGCCGAGTTACAAACACAGATGTTAAAAACAATACCATTACAGGTGAAATACATGATAATACAATTTCTTTAAGACATGATTAACGTTGGTACCCATAGTAAAAGCCTACAGTTTAGTTTAAAACTGGGTTAATTTGGGTTAAATTTTCCTCAAATCCATCCATTCATTGTTTAATTTTAACCTCTATTTCTTCAAAAGATAACGTGCAAAATAACGGCAATTTTTTAAAATCCTTTAAAAACACGCTGCAATAATGTCATAGCCAAACCAAACTGGAATTTAAATCATTCCAAAGCTCTCTCTGTAAACGTCAAAGCGATTAAAAAAATATCTGTAACTTTTTTATTTCAACACACGTTTCCCGCGAAAAGCGTTTCGTTCCACCGCTGTGTTGCGCCTAAACAATGTCGCTTAATTGCTTTGAGTGTTCGGGCGCTTTAATATTTTTAATGTGCGGTGCGTTTCCATAGTTGGACGGCGAAAAGGTTGGTTGTAGGATGTTATTATGGAATCGAGTGGTTTATTTGTAAGAAAAATGTATCTGAAAAATTGATATAGGTACTTCAAATATAGTTTTTAAATCACAATACGAAACACAAATTTATTGTAAATACTAAAAAAGTAATTCACTAAAAAACATTAAAATTTGTAGTAATCAACATCATCTTATCTATCACTTGTAACAAAATACAATCAAACTTTTGAATTAGAAGCAGTTGTTCAAATTTGGCAAACTTATCGTTTTGATCGCTTTTGTTTTTACAGTGTTTACGAACATAGATAGTTACTTACTTATTTCATAAAATAGAAATAGAACTGCAACGTCCAAATTGCAATAACTTCCTGGTGCAATGGACACGCGTCCCGGTATTGCTCGCACGTGGTCAAAATCTCTCTTATTTTTGCCATTAAATTGCAATATAATGTGGCCGGCGATTTGAATTATTTCCACGTACCGCTAGGAATGCTTTTTTGCGTTTTTAGGGCAGGAGACAGTATTTTAGAATTCCGTACGGTGCATGGAAATTTAATGTTGCAATCGTATACGTGGGTATATTTAGTTATATACTTGATGAGTTTTGAAATAGATGTAGGTATCTATCCTCATAAGTCCTGGAGTATTTGTACAAGTCATAAATTATATTAGTTCAGACCTTTTTACCTAATACGAAACATTTAAAATAATTTTGTATGATTTTGAGCGTGTTATATTATATTACTAGCGACCCGCCCTCGCTTCGCTTCGGTTTATATGAGTTTTGTGTAACACCAGTACATAAAATAAAAATAAAATATACATATAAACCTTCCTCTTGAATCACTCTATCTTTTAAAAAAAAGCGCATCAAAATCCGTTGCGTAGTTTTAAAGATCTAAGCATACATAGGGACAGACAACGGGAAGTGACTTTGTTTTATACTATGTAGTGATACGGCTGCTCTCAGAGTTGGTTATTGACGATTAAGGGCGGATTGGACCAAACGATAATAAGCAAAGATCGGAATAGGTAAGTAGAGCTAATTTGCCTAAACTGGATGCACCTTCATTCAATAATGTATTCCCATTTCGCTCACGCATGAATGAATATGCGTCAAGTTTAGGCAAATTAGCTCTACCTATTCCGATCTCTGAATAAGGTCTTACAGCCGTATTTAGAGACTAAATTGAATGCTTGACTAAAGTTGCTACTGTCAATTTCTTTGCTATAGCGATAGGATAAGACAACACGTCACTATATAAACAAGCATTGAATTTTATTGATGTCTCTGAGTGCGGCAGTTATACCTAGATCAAACGCCGAATTTGTATAGACTAATCTCGGAGAAAGTCTTATTTCAGTTTGGTGAAATGCAGCCTAAGTCTATAGTCACTCTAAGAAAAAAAAAACGAGTTGACCGTCTGAAAAATGCCTCTGAGTACGGCGGGTAGATGCTAAACATACAGAAATAATAATAAGGTATATAACTTCAAAAGTTAAAACTTGTGTGTCTCAGGCTGAACACATTTTCTTAGTACCTAGGGTAAAGTCACCTGTGGTCAACCTAATATGAGTGCGAAGAGTGGGAAATATGTCTTTCGTACTCTTCCCACTCATACAAAGCATGAGCAGAGGCTGACTACAGGTTTCTGGCTGACCACTGCACTGGTGACTTTACCCTGTACTTGGTTTGGTAAGTAATGGTAGCTGTAATACCTATTTGTGTGTGATATTTTGGAACCAATTGAAATTCGACAATTAGTTTTGATCAGATGATCCTCATTAAATTTAACTTCTAGTAGCTCAGAAGCTTTTTTTATACAAATTTGTCCCGAAAATATATATGCTTACACATTTTCCTACATGTAAAATATTTCGCCCTATTTTTCGTCCCTCATTCGGCCAGAATGACATTTTTAATGGCCGCCATGATCCTGTCGATGCTACAGCGCGGAGTGACCCCGTTTGGCTTGAGGGCGCTCCGGTGGAGATGCTAGTTCACAAGTCAGCGGCAAATAGTTATTTACTGTAGGTACAGTCCACCAATTTGATTTCTAGGCCACTTTGGACTATGTTAAAGTGACGTTGTCAACCAAAACGTAAGAGACTCCCTATGATTTGGTTTACAACGTCACGTTGACAAAGTCCATAGTGGCCTAGGAATCAAATTGGTTGACTGTACCTAGTTAACAAACATACAAAGTAAACTACGTAAAACTTTGATTGAATATTACTAAGAAAATTAGGTGAGGATTGTGAAATAATATTGCGCTATGTAAAATAGTATCAATTTTTCTAAATTCAAATTAAACTTACTTATTGCATTTTTACATCGCTCAATTCGTACCCTTGTCATTCAAAACTTATTATGTAATAAATAACAAATACACTTCAAGAGAATTTCTCACACAGATTGCGTTAGTCCCAAGTCTAAGCTTCAGGCTTGAACAAAATACCGCGGCCATACCATAAAATAATTTCCCTAACCGGTAATGGAACCCGGAACCGTGAGCTTCGTAGGCAGGATACTGACTAGACTACTGCATCGTAATAGATTAAAAATTCTTGAGGGAGCTTTGTCGCAGCTTTCGCTACCAGTAAAGTGAAACATGGCCGTAAAAAACAACGCAGTGAATGATTTTTGAATTAAAAAGGTATATAATTATGCTGTTTAATGCGAGAGCGAGATTAGCAGCAATGAATAAATGATAAAAATAAATAAATATTTCTACGAAATAAAGAAAGAAAGAAAGAAAAGAAAAATACATTTATTCACTACACACATGACACACAGAAAAAAAGTAAAAACAAAAAAAAAGCAATAAAAATAGTAGTGTCTTCGCGGCAGTGAATCGGACACTGGCTCAGCATAATGCTGAGGTGTTAAACACCTGCAGCGCTGATTTTCAGCCAGCTCAGTTTAGTACTAAGTATTATTTTACTTGTGTAACTTATGTAAGTTTTTTCATAATTTCATAATGTATCTCACTCAGTTGGATAAAAAAAATATTAGGGCACTTTAATATAAATTACAATACTGCCACTGATGCTTAAAATTTTAATTCGGTTTTTTTGTGAAGCATAACTCTTTTGACCTTATTACGAAGAACATTAAGGTCATGACATTGCCATATTAACCCTTTATAAGGCCCCAGTTATACAATTAGGCTACGTAAAATTCAAATACAGTATCATGTTTCACACTTCCTAGGGAATCATTTTAAAGCAAGTCATTTTTCGTGCAAACACAACAGAATACATATCATATTCTGTAAAGCATAAGGATGAATTTCTAAATGTGGTCGCTAAATTGCCTCTACCTTATAAAGGGTTAAAATAGCTAAATACGGCAAATAAAATAAAATCATAAAATCCACAAAAATGTTTAATGGTAAAATCATTAAAACGTTTCAACTCGGTAAAAGAACAATTTTCCGATTCACGCACGATTTCCCGCGGCTGGCGGTGACAGTTGTCATTTTGCCGCCTAAACCACCCCTGAGCAATAACCAAACGCCAAACGCAACCTCGCGCGTGACTTGTAATCGGAAGTTTGTTTTTCACAAGCTTTTATTTAAGAATGTTTAGTTGAAATCAATTCAATTTTGAACCAGTTTTGGTCATAGCAATGAACTAAAATTAAAAATACAAATTAACATTAAAAACAGAATTAAAAGAAAATCACTATATACTATATATTTTTGTGCATTGTTATAAAGGCAAAATTACTCTTTTTTTATGAGTTTAGTAAATGTATTTTCTTATATAAATGTTGTTACACTTGTTACTATAGCCATAATAACACGCGAGGATGTCCATGCTCTGGATTAAAGCATAGCATACCTACTTATTTATCCCGAAATAGACACTTCCCCTGGGAATAGTATATAAATAAAAGAGCATGCTATTAGTCCCAGTTAAATCCCTAAATACACAACTCAAACCACCTCCGACCCCACTAATCACCCATTATATCAAACGTCATTTTTCCCGCCAATCCCACAGACAAGATAGAGCATAAATCGCGTCATAACACGCTTATCGCCGTTCATACGCCATTACCCGCGGCTGCCATGGACGGATTTAATGTTCGCCGTGTTTATGGATCTGTTATTTCCATTTATGCGGTGTAGGCTAGAGCGAATATGACTTCATATTATAATGAAGAGGTAAATTGTTTTTGTTTTTTTATTTTAACACTATATGCAGTTAGTTATTAGGAACTATAATAATTTTATTTCATCTCAACTATTTATTTTTACTTTTAATGCTCTAACTGTCACGCATTGAAGCCGTATGTAGGTGAAATAAAGTTGAAATTTATGTAAAGAAAAAAGGCACGTAAAATTGAGAAGTGGAGCACTTTGTAAAGGAAAACACGGGATCCCCTTGACTGCCATACATATCGTTGGTCATAATGTATTGTTAGTCATACTTTTTTTTGTCATAACTTCTTTCAGGCTGAAGTTACAGTTTTTGATAAACGTTTATCGTGTAGATTATTTAGGTTAGGTTAGGTTAGTTTTATAAAAATCCTGAAAAAATAACCGTGTCCTGAGAAAAATGCATTATGACTTGCGAAAATTATGACTTGAAACACATTATGACTAAAAATAATTATGGCAGTCAATATAGAGACCCGGAAAACACTTATGCCAAAGGAAAGTTAGACGAGCACACAGGCCACCTGATGGCAAGTGCAATGGAATCTGTGACCCACAGACATTTGGATTCTCAAGGCCACAATCTTAAGACGACAATCCTGAGACCGCAAATTTAATGCGGAGCCAACCCTGATATCAATTAGGTAATTTATCAGGTTATGCCGGAAGACAACAATGCGAACACTGCTGTTTGGCGGTAGGTTAAAGGGTAAGATGGTGGTAGTGATCCGGACTGACCCTTCACAACGTCCTACCACCACCTAAACTATGACCTATTCTAACCTAGGACTATAAACTAATGACGGTTAAGGGCGGATTCGACCAAATGGGAATAAGATCTTATACCAAGGTTAATGATTAAACGCTGTATTTATATCGATGGTAAGTCGTTCCTTCAAGTTTAAACTGAGCCCTAGGTTTTGACTATAACGGGTACTAACCACGATATTTACAGAGCAATACGTGATCGAAAGACTCAGGAACAAATACTGGGAATCAAACCCAGCACCGCTAGCTTTAGGCAGCACTACCAACCAACTACAAGTGATGAAAAGTCAACCAAGAAGTTTCTAAATATTGACAGTGTTAACAGGATAAAAACAAGGCTGTCATTCTGAAAACATTTGTCCAATTTTTTTATTTTTTGTAAATTATTTTTCGTTGATTTTGGTCCGCAAATCCAGGGCTGTTTTGTGGGACAACTTGTAACATTGATGAAGAACTTGCATTGAATAAAATACAGTGAAAAGATGGTTCCAAATGAGTTAGCGGTCAAGATTACACCAAGCCATTGAAGTACATGCCCGCCATCTTCAAGTGTCATAACGAATATGACTGGAAGACTTCGACGACAGGACAGGATTCACCGTACAACGTTACTTATACTCGTACTATATTATACTTGACATTGGCAAAATTACGTTAATAATGTAGACGCCATTAAATAAATAAATAATAATACTATTTCTTCACATGCAACAAATAAGTTTAGGATTGTTTTACCGCTGTCAACATTATCATTATAAAGAAACAAGTTGAAAAAAGTTGTGCAATGTCAATGTCAGCATTGTTTGCCTATCGGCCTGCCCCCAATTTCACAGTCGACAATGACATGTGACAGGTGACAATTCGGTATACATAGGAAAGTTAACACGCTGACATCACTGGGTATCATATAAGCAGCTGCGCAGTGTACTATGAAATGTCACCTGTCACCTGTCATTGTCATGATGGTGAAATAGGGGGCTGGTATCATAGGCTAAACGCGCTGTTAAATTCATCAAAACAGACCGTATTCCACACCCATAAAACTAGCAATATACATTACCGAGGTAATTTACATCCCCAACGCATTCATCATGGCCGCCTAATTAATGTTTAGACGTGGTTAGACGTGGTTTAGACGTGGTTTAGACGCACCTGAACTTCTGGCCGTGCGTAAGCTGGGATTTGTCGAATTAATCGTTTGGGGAGCCGGATAAATAGAGCTTTTAAACGCACTGACAAGGGCACTTTAATGTATATTAATATGCGCTGGATAAATTGCACGATTTTCCAAATTTTGATCAAAAAAATATCTTAATGTACCTACGTACTCGTAGCTAGTAGTTCATGTACCTACAGCTGGTGGCCGATTGAAAGAAAGAAAGAATATATTTTGTTCAGTTCACAACATTAAACACACTGAGATAAAGAATTATGATCGTCTGAAAATACCAAGTCTAACAAAATAAAGCAAGGTTGAAAAAAACCCAACCCTGATTTTGGATAATGTCGTCAATATAATTCTAGTTGTCAGGTAAGTAGGTATATGTTTTATTTGGCTTGGCACCGCTGCAAAGGGCATTGGGTAAATTTGTTTGAAGAATATTGTCATATTTTTTTTCAGGCGCCAGCGATGTTTATAATGTAGTTATTTAGAGGACCTCGAAATTAACATAGATGTAATGTAATTTATGGCGTTTAATAATATCGGAGCCGAGACATTTAAGATTTAAGTGTTCAGTTTTTGGTACTAAAAGTACGCCCAGGTGAGAATATTAAATATCTCGGCTCCGATGCACTTAAGAGTATTACATTACCTAACAAAACATGTTTATTTTGAATTATTCTATCATAATTTACCACTTTTACTAATGGCCGCTCACCTTGAAAATGTATGACTTTTACAAATGACAACACTTTTACCCAAACCTCTTTTCGACATTTAAACCTTATCCTTACAATAACGAACATAACAAAAAAGGAATCAGCCAAATCGGTTCAGCCGTTCTCGGGTTTTGCGCTTAGAAACACTTTTCGTGCTTAATTTTTATTAATATACTTATAGATAGATAAATAAAAAATCTAACGACCCCTCGCTTGTCAAAATCGGGCCGATGGTTCAGCATGTAGGAACCATACATACTTAGGTACAGTCAACCAATTTGATTTCTAGGCCACTTTGGACTATGTTAAAGTGACGTTGTCAACCAAAACGTAAGAGACTCCCTATGATTTGGTTTACAACGTCACGTTGACAAAGTCCATAGTGGCCTAGGAATCAAATTGGCTGACTGTACATAGTATAAAACAAATTCGTTTCCCGCCGTCTGCCTCTCTGTATGTATTCCCTTTAGTGTTATAGCTTCATAATAGTTTTCCGTTACGCTTGCACTCGCAATAGTACATTACTACAGAGGCCGGGACAAAAGGGGTTGCCGGCCGAAGACATATAGACGGCCGAGCGCCAAGCGAGGCCGGATAGGTCTGAGGCGGGCAACCCCATATTTCCCGCCGAGGTATGTATAGTGCTTTTCTCAAACATATGCAATTAAATAAAAAATACATCACTCAAAAAAGTAAATTGATAAATGTCCACGGAAAAGTAATTGGGTGTTAAAATAAAGTACCAGGAGCGCAGCGGTAATTAGGAGGTATATCAGGCATAGCGCAACTTAGATCTCAGGCGGTGCGGGCAGCCGGCGGGCGGCGGCGGGCGCACACGACACAGCGCGGATGTCTCCCAAACGTTTATGCACTCCTAGTACTTGACGTTATAACATTTTCTCAAAATTTTTAAAAATATAATTTAGATATTCAGCCTGTTCATAAAACTAGCTGTCATGGCCATATTAAAATTAAAAAAAAATTACTTCCCGGCCTAGGCCTTCAATTTTGTATGAAATTCCTTTACAGTTCTCTCGAGTTGTTCCGCCGGGAACGTGGCACTTTGAAGCCTAAAATAACTAACATAACGCCGACATTACATAGCATGTTTGAGAAAAGTAACTAACAGTACATTTGTCGGGTTGTCGGGTGCGCCAAAGTTCATATAAAATTGCAAATTACATTATTGGAACTCCGAAAATGTATCTCATACAATTTTACAACCTAATGATCACTTTTCATAATCGTCATATTTTTTTTAATAGTAATGATCGGAGCTTATAATCATCTGAACTTATAACGCCAATATTCATAGAACCGTACACTTTTCAGAATTTCTTAAATATCTTACGTGTAGAAAAAATTAGGTTAGGTTAGGTTAGATTTATTAAAATAAAAAAAAGTAACAGTTTTTTGAATAAATGGATTATGAGTTGCAATACTTATGACTTAAAAAAGTATGAGCAAATTTTTTCGGAGTAATGATGAGTAATTGAGTATGGTCACAAATCGTTATTTGTATAAAAATTCGAAAGACCAATTTTATATGAGCCAATATGGACCCACATTTGTCACTCGTGTGTCATAGAAAAACAAAGATTACCGATCGCTAATAAGAGAACTTGCACTGGGCCGCGTATTCTAGTTGCCAAAAACCATATCGTCTTTGAGCTGTCATCGTGTTGTCATCGTTTTGACAGCTCTTATTTACTTGACAGTAATGGCGGCTGACGTCCCAACAATACCGCAACAGGTCAAATTTAATATGGTTTTTCCCGCCGGGAATAGAGCCTGTATTGCAAAAGTATTTAAGTGTAGTGTAAACTCAAAGCCAAACTGGCATCTGACGCCTGGTACTCCATTGATGCCTTTTTTTGATAGACATTTCGTAGTAGTAACTGGTTCGCAGACCCTCAAAAATAATAATAATAATCTAACAAAATAATTACAATCTATATCTACCTATGTACAACGTACACGATAGTAATAAAATATAATAAGTACCTAATAATAGTAGTAGTGTATAGTAGTAGATGTAGTGACTAAGATTGAAAAGGGCATGCTTCGATGGTTCGGTCATTTGGAAAGGATGGATGAAAGAAGATTGACGAAAGAGATATACAGATCGAAAGTGAGTGGACGGGTTGGAAGGGGCCGCCCTAGGCGTACTTTTTCGAGTAAAATCGGAGAAATGCTGGAAAAGCGCCGAATCTTAAGTACCCGAAACCGACGTGCGTGCATGACTCGATGTAAGTACTTATGAATGTGGAAGAAGCGAAATAAATTTGTCAAGATCATAGCAAGTGGAAAGAAGTGGTCTCTGCCTACCCCTCTGGGAAACAGGCGTGATTTAATGTATATTTGTATGTATATATTATCAATTTATGAATAAGAATTGACATGTAAAATTTTATATTTTACCAATAAACGATTGAATTGAATTGAGTGTAGTGCCAACCCGTTTTGGTCTTGAATTAACCCGAGTTAGTAAAAGATAACATTTTACTTATCTTGCCAATAATCCCGTCCCCCGGAGCGCGGCGCCCGTTTCGTTTTAAAGTTTCCTCCATTGTTCGAGCCCGTCCGGGTCCGGATAAACACGGGTGCGGCGTCTCGTCCGGTTTTTGCGATTCCATTACCCGCCGGCAAATGACCTGTGAACTGATAACTGGGTGGCGCGAGGCAGGCGAGGCAGCGGGAAGGTAATTTTTTTTATTTTTTATTTATGGCATAGAGAAGACAAACGAGCACAGGCCACTTGATGGTAAGTGGAAACTGTGACCCATAGACATTCGCATTCACAAGACTGCAATGCAATCCTAAGACAAATGCGTTGCCAACCCTGAGGACTAAGATGGAATGCCTCTATGCTAGTCATTTCACCGGCTCTCTTATCCCCAAACCGGAACACAACAATGCGAACACTGCTGTTTGGCGGAAGGTTAATGGATAAGATGGTGGTAGCGATCCGGACGGACCTTGCACAAGGTCCTACCACCCGCAAATGTTACAAGTTCTCCATTCTCGTTGTTCAGATAATCATAAAACATCTATTAATACAGATTCACAAGAGCTGGCCTGAATGGATTGAATGAGAGGACGAAAGTATACAAGTGTGTAAAATAATAAGTAATAACAGGTTTTCGGTTTGAAATTCGAACATCGGTTCAAAGTACTGCATGCACACAGTGATAGGTGACATTACTTTTGTTCATTCCGTTCGTGCCTGCTTTATTGAATCTACCTGTATCTTGTATTTTTTTTACAGTAGATTGACATAATATTTATAGAATTCAACATGAATACAATTAAAAATTAAAAAGAACACCCCCTCCAGCAGGTCCGGTCGCGGCATGGTCCCTATCTTACTGGCTGCATCACCCCTCTGAATATAGCTATCCAGAGAGGTAATGCAGTGCCCAACCCTTTGGAAGAGGTTAGCACCAGCTCTAGCATCGGAGCTTTAAAGTTTAAACCTGCAAATATCTATAGGTCCCAGATACCACTTAAAGCATTAGGTGATCTGTGTGCTCGCTTAAAATAAATTTAAAAAAAACACGTGGAAGCTCAAATACAATTAATACCAGATATCAATAGATTAGTTAGATAGAATAGTGCCACTACATATCTTCCCGTGGATGTCGTAAGAGACGGCTAAGGGAATAAAGGCTTGTAGTACTGTTAGGCGATGGGCTTGCAACCTGTCACTAATACACTGGTAAACATCTTAGCCTAAAAGTGCAAAATGTGGTTACAGAATTATTAACAAGTTTTTAGTGTTGTTGGTAATTCTGTAGCTCTGCCTACGCCACTCTGGGAACAAAGGCGTGAGTTTATGTATGTATGTATGTATCAATAGATATTTTATTATTATCTCAACACGGTTTACCTACCCTTGAAATACCGAAACTCATTTCATAGAACGTTTCACTTCGCCCAATTTTCATTTCATCGACAGGCCTTTCCTCGTACAGGAGCATTATTTTTTTGTGGCCACAAGTCTAACCTAACCTAACTTACGTTACGAATCATTGATTGTAATCATGAGTAGATTCGGGAAATGACATTTTGTATTACGTCTTAAGGGTCACCTAGTATACCTACTCCTAAGGCAATCTGAGGGGTTATTTGACGTGGCTATGCCGTTTATTTTACGGTGAGCGTAAAGGACGGAGCTATAGCAGTTATATAGCTCTGTCCTTTTCTCTCAGCGTAAACAGAACTGCATTGCTATGTCATAATAACCCCCCTGGATGGTGAAAGGATTCTAACAATACCACACGCATCTAAATCTGCTCAGGCGTTTAGAAGTTATGGTGGAATAAAGAATCTTGATACATACATGAACCCTAAAAACATTACACTCCTTTCTTTGGGCAGTCGTGTAAAAAGGGTTTGAAATCAATAGGAAAGCATAGAGTATAAAAACAGCTAATAGAATAGTACTCTTCGCACCTGTTACAAATGTCATTCGATTCGTAAAAAGAATCGTCTATATATGACCGCTTTCGATTGAATTTCAAAAGTGTAGGTACCTCTTTTTAAGTGTGTCAGTGTGTGACTGCCTTGTGCGTAAGTTACGGTTTATCAATAATATTGGCTACAAGTAGTGTTGTAGGTACACAGAAGAAAAAGGTGGTACGCTTGACATTTGGCTACACGGGATCAGTTTTCCTACATCTATGGGCAATAGCCCTCAGGGTAGTGATTCTGTAAACAACGCCGGTCGTGCGGACTGTCGAGTGATACCAAGCGGCGAGATTAAGTAGTCCCGTCAGTGCGAACAAAACACATTGTAGCGCGTGCATTTTCAATTTAGCAGCACGATAGGTCGAACGTATAAGGCTGCTTAATTGAAAATGCACGCGCTACAATGTGTTTTGTTCCCACTGACGGGACTACTTAATCTCGCCCCTTGGATATCACTCGACAGTCCGCACGACCGGCGTTGTTTACAGAATCACTACCCAGGTCATTGTTTAAAAAAAGCCGCTGTTTCCTGTGTCTTAAGGCACGTGCACACTGCAGGATGATTCCGGCCTCCATATCATCTGCCGCGAGGTTAAACAGCCCGCGCTCCGCTGCACGCTGCGGCACAAATAACCGCAGTAATAACAAACACCGTGCCGCATGCGGCGCCGTGCCACAGCGCTATACAAAGTTCTGGCACTTTTTTTACAGATGTATTATTTTTTATTTAAATTGTATGCATAAAATGTCTTGGAAATAAATTTTAGTGCTAAGTATTTGGTCCAATCAAAATTTATGTAGGTAATAAAGTCATAAAATAGACATAGAGGATGGGGTTATGTGCTTCCCCGCGAAGAACGTGAACTGGAGATAGTTTTTGTGTGAATTGATTCAGCGTCAACATGATTGCTGTTTACTTTAAAACCAGGACTAAGAAATTATTGATACTCAAATTTAATTATCGTTAAAGATCGTAAGGTATCGATCATTCTACCATGCGATAATGGGTCATTTTTGAAAAATGAATCTATCGATGTTTATATTTTAAATCGCGTTTTCACGTTTAACATTTTCAACGAAATATGATCAAGTTTAAAGTACAAGATGGCGTTACAGGTTTTACCGACTTTAGCATACGGGGCTTTAATTATATTTTATGTGCTAATACTATAAGTAAATACGTAAGTCCGTTTGTTTGTCCGGTTTTCACGGTTCAACGCCCAAACCGATAGACGAACATTTTTGAACCAATTAAGAAAAAATATAATATTGTGTGATAAATTCATATGGGTACGGATTCAGGTTTACGCAGATACAGTTACACTCACGTTACATAACCAAATTTTACACCGGACATGCATTTAATCCCGGACAATTAAACAATTCTCAAGCAAATAACAATTAATTTATAACGATACTCGTCTTCTAGCACTAACGCAGTCGCGGGCAAACTCTAGTGGCAAATAAATCAATACGAGTTTACGCATCAAAACGCCGCCTCACAACACACATTGCGGCATACGCCACACCTTTCCTGTGGCATGCGACACATTTATACCTCTATTAATGGTGACTCCATTTTCTGCCGATTAGCACTTTTGGAAGAAAGGGCTCTAATGTGCTTAATGGAGTGCACCAATCTTTCACGGGGAATGGTTCCGCCTACGGCCGTTAATTATTTTATGAAAATTGATTCGGCGATGGGCTGCATGACTGGTCAAAACACAATTTTTGTGAAGTAAAAGATAAGATAAAAGATAAAAGATATTTATTCAGTAAGTAGGCCGCACAGGCACTTTTACACGTCAAGAATCTACCAGCGCTTCCCAAGAGGAGACCACTGCCGAGAAGAAACGCCGCAAGAAACTCAGTAGTCCGTCGTTTTTTAACCATATTTAATGCTACAATTATACTACTTAGTCTAGCATTATATAAAGTAAGAATGAAAATACTCGGTTGTGGCTACCCAGAACCGAACGATTTCAAGGCTCTGCCTCTCCGCTATTTGGAAGGGGTGGAGGCTGCATTGGATTAAGAGCTAAAAGAGGGGTAATTACACAAAAGATCCCATAGGGTCGAAGTGTATCCGTAAGGACCCCATCCATAAGATAAGATAAGATAAGCATTATATAAAGCTATAAATATTAAATATACTTAATAAATTAATTAATACTAAACTAAAAAATTAAAACTAAATAAAAACTAAGTAAAAACTAAGAAAGGGCCCCCGTGGCAAAGTACCACAGATGCTGGCAGCATTTCCTTAATGATGGGAGTTTAGGAGGTGATGTCGATACAGTTTTATCTGACCTTTCGTCCATTCAATCTAAATTCCAAGCAATAGGTTTAGAACTAAATTTCAGTAAATGCGAACTTTTTATTCAAAATTCTTCCTTGAGTTGTTCTGTTATCAAACAAAAATTTGACAATCTAACACCAAAAATAAAAATAGTTGACAAAAAATCACTCAACCTCCTAGGGTCCCCTGTTTTTGAAGACGCAATTCCAGACTTTATTCAAAACACTGTTTTAAAATTTCAAAATTTCGAGGACCGTCTTCTCGAAATAAGTCCACATTATGCTTTTTCGGTTCTTAAATTCTGTCATTTTGTTCCTAAATTTATGTACCTGCTTCGCTGCTGCCCTTTTTGGAAATTTCAAAATCTCTTAACGCAAATCGATGATATTATTAAATTAAATTTGGATTCTATTTTGAACATTCAGCTAAGCGAGCAATCCTGGACTCAGGCATCCCTCCCCATCCGCTTTGGTGGACTAGGGATCCGCAAAATTTCTTGTGTTTCTTTTCCAGCTTTTTTGTCTTCCGTTCATAGCTCGGCCAGTTTAGTAGGTAAAATCCTTTGCGCTTTGCCCTCAAACTACACGACTGCCGACTTGGAGGAAGCCAAAAATGCCTGGAGACTTGCCTACCCAAGCAGTAATTTTCCAGACAATTTAAATTCTCAGAGGTGTTGGGATGACATACTTAACCTCTAATCTAACTTATAACACCCTTATAAGCAGCAGTTCAGGGTCTGAGCGTGCCAGGCTCTTGGCGGTGGGAACCAAAGAAGCTGGCTACTGGCTACATGCACACCCATCGCCAAATACTGGTACTTTTTTAGAGCCTGAAACACTCCGAATTTCAACTTGTTTGCGTCTTGGTGTCCGGGTCTGCTCTCCACACATATGCCCCTGTGGCAATGAAGTCGATTGTATGGGTCACCACGGACTTTCATGCCAAAAAAGTGCGGGCCGCTTCTCTAGACACGCCGCGCTCAATGACATTATCCGCCGGTCTCTTGCCTCCGTCAACGTTCCCGCTTTACTAGAGCCAACCGGTATCGCTAGGGACGACGGCAAGAGACCTGACGGTATGTCTTTAATTCCGTGGAGTATGGGGCGAGTGCTGGTGTGGGATGCTACTTGTGTAGACACCCTAGCCTCGTCACACCTCCGCGGAACGGTAATTAAACCAGGCGCGGCAGCTGAGGCGGCCGAAAGCATGAAGAAAAATAAGTACAAGGGTCTCGGTGCGGAATATCACTTCGTTCCTTTCGGCGTCGAGACCCTTGGTCCGTGGGGACCCGGTGCTATTAGCCTTTTTAAGGAGTTATCAAAAAGGCTAATAGAAACCAACGGAGACCATAGAGCTGGCAGCTTCCTCGGCCAACGCTTAAATATTAAATTAAATATAATATCAAATATTATGCGTAGTTTAGCAGGAAAACATGTCAAAAATATTACGAGAGAGTTAAAGGGAGATAAAGGGAGAAAAAGGAAAAAAAAAGTTGTAAAGTGTCACAATGGTGCACTATACATATATTGTAAAAGCCGTGACTCATTTTGCTGTTTAGTTCTTAAAGTTCCGTATCCAAAGGGTGCCCATCGGGACCCTATTATAATAAACCTATAATGTCCGTCCATCCGTCTTAACTTTAAAAAGCTGTATGTTTTTAACCGTAATGGACGTCCCCGAAACTTTCCGTGAAAAAATATCTAAGTGATTGTGAAAACCACGTTAAAAACGGTTGCGTAGTATTAAAGATCAAAGCGTACATACAGACGGACAAGTTGGCGGGAAGCGACGTTGTTTTATACTATGTGTGGAGAAGTTTTTTATATTACTTTTTGCAACATTAGTATTTAGTAGCAGAAACTAAACGCATCAAACGTCAAATATAGCGTAAAGTCGATGCTGATTACGCCTTAACCAAGCCAAATTATATACAAAACTTGAATACAAATTCAAGCTTTATACCCTTCATTTAAGGCTGCATTCGAGAAACAGAACTCTAACTGTATAAAATTGTTTCACAAATAGTCACTAGTGAACGTGTTTCTGTCATAATCAGCTGTTGTTTAATTTCACAAATTAATTTGTATCAATACAAGAAAAGTACGTTAAATTATACATAATGCGATACGTGTCACAGTTATTTCAGCCGCTGCTAACAATACCAAAGAACGCCAAGATAAAAAACACAGAAATTACGTGTAAAAGTCAAAAGGTGAGGTTAGAAGTCTGCATACATTTTAATAAGAAAATATTAATATTGCGTCCTAAATATCTTCTGTAATAACTTTGGGACCTATTTCTAATCAATGATCAGCTTTTACAGTTGCAATTTATGTTTTAAATCCAGACTATTTTTTTAAGCCATTTTATGTCATCAAAACAGTTTGTTAAAGAATTTATGGAAACAGTCCCAAATTAAAAAGCATTCTAGACTATTTATGCACATAGTTTGTGTGATTAATAATCCGGTCTATGTGTAAGAACTGAGTCTTGGATGTTTTCTATTCTAGTTGTATAAGTTCATAAATTTAAAAAACTTTAATAGGAGTTTTGGACCTAACAGATGCGTTTGGAACTAACCCCATGTGCTTATTTTTATTCGACAAGGGAAAATATTCTTTAACTGAACAATTGTCCTCGTATGATATGTATGGACTTATTTCTCTTAAGTCTATGGGAGTGTCTATAAATAACTCGGCATTGGCAAAATACAACTTAACAGGAGTGAAAGACGTTTATTAAAATTAGAATTGGATTATAATAGGAGACTTGCTTATTACTGCTATTGATATGACACATATATTTACTGTGACATCTATACTAGGCGAGGCCTGATTTGTAGAACGTCACTATAAAACATTAGTAAGGTTGAAACAACAAATGTTAATTGCCTATTACTCTTGGTACAAGTCTAGACTAGTTGGGGATTAGATCAAAAAATTTCTTCTGACTATTTAAAAGTTTTTTTGCAATTCCAGCTCCTGCTACAATGCGGTCTCATCCGCCCCACATCCTCCGGTTTCTTTGCTCTACTGCCACTAGCCCGGAGAGCTCTGGATAAGCTAGAAGCCCTAGTCAAACGGCACATTGAAGACGCAGGTGGTCAGAGACTGTCTCTGCCAGTGCTGACGGAGGCAGGGTTGTGGGAGAAAACGGGGAGGATCAGCGAGGAGCTGTTGAGGGTGGACGATCGACACGGGAAGAAGTATTTGCTAGCACCGGTGTGTATTTTAAAAGCTTTTATTTAACTTGCAATGTATGTATGTAAGGGTCAAAAAAAAAAAGGGTAGGGTAGGGTAGGGTCAAAGGGTATATGATGTTAAATGAATAACTACTATCTGTAAGTTGACATGTCTTCTGGTTTACTTTATGTTTACGTATATGTTAAATGTAATTATTCAAGAATTGACGAATAAACTATTCTATTCTATTCTATTCAAATCTTGCAAGTTAAATTAGATCCACTTCCGTTTCCAATGAAGCTGAAAATTTGCATACGCCTTTAGTTCTAATGACAGTACAATAATATAGAGACTCAGGGTGGCCATAAGAACTCCTAAATCACACATGTTAAACCCGTTGTGTTAGGCCTTGTTAGAATCGTCTTGACGAGTAGATGACGACTGTGCAAAAAAAGTATAGACGGCAATAAAAGCTTGTTCCAAAAATATTTTTTTTGACAGAAACTTAAAGTGCTTTACGGACATCGTAGCAGAGGTAGAACCAGAAATACATACATTAAATCACGCGTGTTTCCCAGAAGGGTAGGCAAAAGACCACTTCTTTCCACCTACTACGATCATGACAAATCTCTTCCTATCAAATCAATGTGTACTGAATTGAAATTTATTAAGGAAGTTTAGTTATGTTTAACCTCTGAGGGAGTTATAAGTTTGATCGCTATGTGTGTGTATCTGTCTGTAGCTCTTAAACGGGTGAACTGAATTGGGATCTTGGAACCAAGTTATCTAGCTGTGGTTCTTACTTAGGTTTCGTCAAAATCAGTTGGGCTGTATAAGATACATCAGCTCTGGAAGATGGGGTCACCTACCAGGGTTTTTTTTCTATCTTGACTTTAAATTATTCTAGTTATGGCTTTTGACATAGAGACCTCGCCGTATTGTTCTCTTTTTTTTTTTAAAGATTAAGGTTTATAATGTGGTGGTACATTTGTAATGATTTTATTTTTGGTAGTTTTAAGAATTTATTATTTATTACTTTATTACCTAATGTAACTTACTTTACTTAATGTAACTTAGTTTTAAGTACTATTATGTTTTTATGATTGATAAAATGACCTTCTGCTGGAGTTTCATGCGGCGCTCCTTCTCCGCCATGATGGTCTTGTCCGAAGCGCTGGTAGACTGACTCTATATTACCGACGTGTAAAAGAGCCCTCATGTGGCCTATTTACTGTTTTTTTTTATATATTACTTAGTTATTGTTGTACCTGAAATTTTGTGAAATAAAGTAATTTGATAAATTTAAAATTGAATTATGTAAAACGAATGATTTCTTGACTATGTTCTGTTGTTTCACAGACCTATGAAGAGGCCATTGCAGATTTGCTGGTGGACGTAGGGCCTGTGTCATACAAGCAGCTTCCTCTACTACTCTACCAGGTGGGATAATACCTACTCAATGATACCCCACTTGTCATAGTTTGTAGTTAGCCTTTTGTCTGGGTCTGCCTAAAACGCAGTTTGACAAATTCGCGTTACGACAAAACTTCATTTGAAATTCGATATTCGTCTAAATCGCTATTGACCTATTACTTATATCACCTATTTCGCAATATGTCCAAAACGTAGTAAGCCTAAGTAGCTGTTTGTCCATTTCGCGATACGCCTAATTAGCAGTTAGGCTAAAACGCGTTACGCCTATAGACAAAAGTACCACAAATATGAGGTAGGTTTAGGTTATGTTAGTTTTGCACCAGGCCCGGAGGGCCAAAACCACCCAGAAATAGGAGCTCCGCGAAAGCGGAGCTCCGTCGACTCTGTTAAATTTAGTTTTGGGGAAGAAGGGGAAATTCGCTTTTGGACAAAATCGCATTAAGTTCAAGTCTCACTCAGCTAAATTTGCTTTAGGACAAAATCGTAATACGTCCGAGTCTCACTGTGCCAAGTTCGCTTTAGGACAAAAGGTCATTCGGCCTAAGTCTTAGTACGACTATTCTCGGTTGGTCTAGGCGTAATTTAGTCAAACTGCGTTTTAGGCAGACCCAGACAAAAGGACCCTGCCTACGAAGCTATCGGTCCTGGGTTCAAATCCCGGTAAGGGCAGATATTTGTGTGATGAGCGCGAATATTTGTTCCTGAGTCATGGATGTTTTCTATATATTTAAGTATATATTTCTCTATATAAGTATTTATATCGTTGTGTAGTACCCATAATACAAGCCTTGAGCTTAGTTTGGGACGAGGTCAATTGGTGTGACATTGTCCCCTGATATTTATTTAGAGACAGTCGGGTTTTTTAAGACTGCGCCGAGCAAACGTCGAGCGTCCAGTGGCGCCCTCATTACTATTATTGTGTTTTCTAATTAACTAAAGAATTTCCTTGAAATCAGATGAAATGTTTTTGTAGTGCAAGTAAAAACACAATTTATGGGATACGTAACAAACTTTAATAACAATTACCCTTTGAGTAGTCAGCTTAACGGGAAAAGGTGGTCACTTTTTTCCGTTAAGTTGATAACTCGAAGGTGAATTGTTATTAAACTGTATGATATACCCTATAAGTTGTGTTTTCATTTGTAGTACAAAAACATTTCGTTTAATTTCAAGAAAATACTTTAGTTTATTAGAAAACACAATAAAAGTAATGAGGGCGCCACTGTACATCCGGCGTACGCTCGGCGCAGTCTTAACGCTTCCTCTTTCTTTCATTATTTTTCATCACACTTGCTCGTAAATAGTGTCCTAACATGCTAGAAAAATCGACCGTAAATCCAAAATAATACCCGCGGGCCTTTTTTTTACCATTACGTACTTAACGAGCGTAATAGCTTTTTTTTAATATTATACGTGGACTCAAACTATCACAATATGTCAGGACCCCAATTCTTGTGCCATTCGATATGAAGTTTCATTCGCGATGAAATGTCAGTTGAATACTATTTCCTAAAAATCTCGCATAATAAACTATTGATCTCATATGTCACTAGAATCGGACTCCGAACACGTTTGACATTATCTGTGGTAAGTCACAGACAGTGATGTAGTCTGCCGCTAATAAGTTAAAAATATGATCTTTTGTCTGATTTTATTTCATTTCCTCGCAATTGTGATGAAAAACATTGTATGTTACACGGGTGGTAAAGGAAATACAAAGCTCGAGTCATTAAAGCCTAACAGACTCTCGTTTGTAATTGTTTATTTACCGCCCTTAATACACAATGTACTATATTTTAGATTAGTGATAAGTTCCGCGACGAGGTCCGCCCGAAGCACGGCGTGCTGCGCGCGCGCTCGTTCCAGATGCTGGACGCGTACGGCGCGCACTCGAGCCCGGCGCAGGCGCACGACACCTACGGGAGGGTCGGGGAGGCCTACCGGGACATATTCCACGAGTTGCGGCTCGCCGTGCACAGAGGTACCGCTGTTTATTTGTATAACAGGTAGGTACAGTCACGAGATTTAATTTGGTACCCACCTTAGGTTCAAGTCAATCTGACATTCTACAACAATACATACATACATTAAATCACGCCTGTTTCCCAGAGGGGTAGGCAGAGACCACTTCTTTCCACTTGCTACGATCTTGACAAATTTCTTTCGCTTCTTCCACATTCATACATCGAGTCATGCACGCACGTCGGTTTCGGGTACTTAACATTCGGTCCTTTTCCAGTATTTCACTGATTTGACTCAAAAAAGTACGCCTAGGGCGGCCGCTTTCGACCCGTCCACTGACTATCGATCTGTATATCTCTTTCGTCAATCTTCTTTCATCCATCCTTTCCAAATGACCGAACCATCGAAGCATGCCCTTTTCAATCTTTTCTACAACAATAAAGTTGAGTTTCCTAAAAGTTACAAATGACTTGACATCTCTAATCACATTGACGACTGCAAGCATATTTTTCTTGAAATGGATCCCGAATTAACGCTCGTAACCGTACTATAGTCTTAAATATTAAGAAGTATCACCATGTTGTGCCGCGAGGCATACAAATTGAAAATGCAGTTATCAAAGTTTTAGCATGCACATGCACATGCTTAGACTTAATTGCAACTTATTTTGCAATTAATTGTAGTCGCTCAAGTACCTACTCATTTACTGTGTAATAAGCCTTTATTGCTAGAAAATTATACAATTTGTGTTTAAATTCTACTAAAGGGTCTAAATTTATTATCTCTACATACATACATACATAAACTCACGCCTTTATTCCCAGAGCGGGGTAGGCAGAGCTATAGAATTACCAACAACTCTAAAAACTTGTTGATAATTCTGTAACCACACTTTGCACGCTTAGGCTTAGATGTTTACCAGTGTATTAGTGACAGGTTGCAAGCCCATCGCCTAACAGTACTATTTATTATCTCATTTGGTACTTTATTATAGGTTCTGGGAGGCATCCCGAGAATGCTATACCGAAATAAAGCGGTCTGAGCAGACGCTGCGCTGATTTTATTTCTAAGACGAAGACTGTTAATTTTTTTAAATAAGTCCTGATTAGATCTTGTAAACGGGATCCCCTTGACGGGTGCGTATCTACTCACATAACTTTTTAAGTCCTATTATCGGAAGTCCGAAAATGTTTCTCATACCATTTTACATCATAATGATCACTCTTCATACTCTTCATAAATAAATTTAGTACTAACGATCGGAACTCATAATCATCAGAATTCATAACGCCAATATTAATGAAGCCGTACACTTTTCACAATTTCTTAAATATCTTACGTGTAATAAGGTTAGGTTAGGTTAGGTTAGATTTATAAAAAATCACAAAAAGTAACAGTTTCTTAAAAAAAATGCATTATGAATTGCGATAATTATGACTTAAAAATTATGAATAAAAAAGTATGACGAAAAAAATTATGAAGAGTGATTGTTATGAATACAAATCGGTAGGAAATCAAAAAATAGGAATAAGAATTTTATGTGAGTCAATATGGACCCCCCCTTGACTGCCATACTTATCGTTGGTCATAATGTATTGTTAGTCATACTTTTTTTTGTCATAACTTCTTTCAGGCTGAAGTTACAGTTTTTGATAAACGTTTATCGTGTAGATTATTTAGGTTAGGTTAGGTTAGTTTTATAAAAATACTGAAAAAATAACCGTGTCCTGAGAAAAGTGCATTATGACTTGCGAAAATTATGACTTGAAACACATTATGACTAAACATAATTATGGCAGTCAATAGAGACCCCTTGTAAACATTACTATTTCGTATATAGGTATATAAGCTTGGAAAAGTTAATATGCGTCATACCTCGTTATACTCGGACGTTATCATCTGAACAAACAAGTCGCTGCAAAGTGCGAGCGAGAGATCTGCTAACCCCCCAAGAGCGAGCGAGATGTGTGAAAAAAGGATTTATGGTCCCAGATGATTTCGACCCGACTGTAGCTGTTATTATAGTCATCGTTGTGGCGGTTGCCGGGTTAGAATAGTGCCACTCCATGTCCTCCCGTGGATGTCGAAAAAGCCGACTAAGGGAATAAAGGCTTGTAGTACTGTTAGGCGATGGGCTTGCAACCTGTCACTAATACACTGGTAGACATCTTAGCCTAAGACGTCCCCCAGTTAGCAAATCCACCTAGCGCCCCAGAATTTCGCTTTATCAATTTTTTTTTGGGCAAATCTAATCGAATAATATTCGCCGTATGCACAGTGTATAACTAAGTAAAAAACACTCGTGACGTCACTCGTATTTTTCTGACCTCTCTTATACAATGGTTGCATAAACTACTATTATATTGTTATCAATTATATGAACGCTTAATCATAAATGACAGCGTTTCCCAAAAATACATTTACACAGTACGACTGCTAATATCATGTGTGACATGAATTATAGATGAGACCCTATGATTCTGGGGGGACAAGTCGTCAGTGTGTTAAAGTAGGTAACAGCGCCATCTAGTGAGCGCTCGGGCAAACTCCATCAGCACCCGTCGCCCTTTGCGGAAACTAATGTAGAAAAAAAATTGATTATCGAAGGAAGCAAAGTTTGCATGTAATAAAATGCATTATAACCGACTTCAAAAAGGAGGTGTTAAAGGTGTTTTCAATTCGTCAGTCCTTTTTTGTCGACTTCAGTCTCGACCAGCGGGTTTAGTATGGCTGCGTCTCGGATCCCTTTGACTGCCATATATATCGTTGGTCATAATGTATTGTTACTCATACTTTTTTTTGTCATAACTTCTTTCAGGCTGAAGTTACAGTTTTTAATAAACGTTTATCGTGTAGATTAGTTAGGTTAGGTTAGGTTAGTTCTATAGATAACCTGAAAAAATAACCGTGTCCTGAGAAAAATGCATTATGACTTGCGAAAATTATGACTTAAAACGCATTATGACTTCAAAAAATTATGGCAGTCAATAGAGACCCGGCTGCGTCTATGTCGCGTGTCAACTGTGGATAAAGCATCCGTCACTTTTTGACACTTACTAACTGTTTTTAATTTCAAATATTTAGAGATAATCATAAGTACATAATACGGTATTTGACAAAAGTCAAATCAGCATCTTTTTATGAAACATCAAAAACGCTCCGTTACTACGGAATTTATAGGGATTACTATCTTGTGACGTCGTTTTTGTATTTTTATAATGTTTATACATAGGTACATACATACATAAACTCACGCCTTTATTCCCAGAGTGGGGTAGGCAGAGCTGCAGAATTTCCAACAACTCTAAAAACTTGTTGATAATTCTGTAACCACATTTTGCACACTTAGGCGAAGACGTTTACCAGTGTATTAGTGACAGGTTGCAAGCCCATCGCCTAACAGTACTACACGCCTTTAATAATGTTTATCCGATGATAATGAAAAAACAATTCAATTTCACTCTTGTCAAATACCCTATACTACTAATTTCATTTGTCACAAAACTATTTCAGGTATACATACCACTTTGACAAAATTATGACAGATATGTATCTAAAAACAAGATAAATAACGGCCTTGACAGAAGCGCGTGGAGCTAACCCCATGTGCTTCTGTTTAGTCCATTCGAGAAAATTCTCTTTTATCGAACAATCGTCTTCGCGTGTGATATCCACGGACTTATTGCTCTAATAAGTCCATGCGGGAGCGTCTATAAATAACTTGACATTGGCGAAATACACCTAAACAGGAGTGAAAGCCATCAATTAAAATTAAAAAGTTAAATAACGACAATATCCGTTTTAGCTTATCATAATATTAGGTATTACGACTCTATTGAATCTTGTTCTATTTCCATATCTGTTTTTGCCATGACCTGTCCGAGCTATGGTAATAACATATGAATAAGAATAACAATAAGAATAAGAATAATCTTTCTTGCCACAACCTTAAATTTAGCCAATAATAAAAAAGAAAGTTAGTTGATGGGCTAAAATAAAAACTTATAGTAACTAAGTAACTAAGTTGGACAATGGGTCCCAATCTCAACATGTGCTAGGCAGGGAGCCCGGCGCGGGTTTTCAGACTAGTCGCTATGAATGGGACGGTCGCAAACTGATAAATATGTTGGATACAGTAAACTAGGTAGGTAAAAAAGTAAAATAAAAAGGTCATGCTTTAAATAGTAGGTGAAAAGGAGTAAAAATTATGAAAAAAGTGCCATGGGATGTGATGTGATAGTGTGTGTACGTTTGAGTAAGCATGTGTGCACGTGTGCGTGTATTTGTTTTTGTGACTGTGCGACGTGTGGGCGCGATTGTGCCGTACGAGTAAAAAACAATGTTATGACGTTATGAGGGAGAGTAAAATTTGCTCTGAGTAGTTATCAGGTGTGTTTGAACTAATCGCTTATATGACTCGTTGCACCATAATCAAGATGGCGCATGTCGATTCCAGTGCCAGCGTCCTGCGGCGACATGGGCGGCTCGGAGTCCCACGAGTGGCAGCTCCCGGCGTCGGTGGGGGAAGACCGCGTGTCGGTCTGCGTGGCCTGCCGGCGGGCCGCGCTCGGGGGGGAGCAGTGCCCGTGCGGAGGGAGCACCACCACTGTCAACAGCATAGAGGTGAGGATTCAGGTTAAGCTTGATACCATTATTTTTTTCCTACTGCTAGTCGCTTTCGCCGGAAATTATTTACAAAAAGTCTGGAGCCCCGCAAAAGTAGGTAGGTTAGGTTAGGTTAGCCCAGGAATAGGAGCCCCAGGCAATGCACCGTCGAATAGCAGTGGGACAACGAGTCCGGAACCGCCTCCGCTGTCCGTCAGTCTATCAGCGGGCTGTATATCATAAACTGTTATAGGTAGACAGTTGAAATTTTTTTCGGGCTCCATTCACGTAGGAGTCGTTTATCGCCATTCCCTTAGAAACACTAAATTTTTCCGTAATTAAAGATAGCCTATGTGCTATTCTAGACTTTAATCTATCTCTCTGCCAAATTTCATCCGGATCTGTTATACATTTTGACAGCTACTAGTTTGAGAATGAGATTAAACTTGAACTTCAAAGGTTATAATAAGGTTGGAAGTGCAATACTTTTCATATAGTAGATGTGCCTTTTTTCCGTAGTAGGGCAGTAATATAACAGATAGGTCACACAGTAGATTATACACCTAGAGGATAAAGCACTGTTTTATGTCACGGGCGCGATATTGAATCCTGAGCAAATGAGGGACTCCAGGTGTAACTCCCGAGAGTAGCGAAGGAATTAAAACAGAGTCTTGAGTGCAGCGAGGGATCCAAGCTCGCCCAAGATGAAAACAGCTTTATTCTAAGGAGAATATTCTACTCTTCTCACCTTTTCTTTGTTCTGCGTATATGGCTTGTACAGGCCAGTTCGATTTTCATATAAGTTTTTGCTGTAGGTTTTTATGTAACAATTTTTCACACGAATTCAAATTTCATTATTAACCAGCGGTTAGCCGATGGCTATAATGACTTGATTTAGGTGATTGGGCAATTTCGAGCATGTGGTGTAAAAAGTAGTCTAAATTATTTCGTGTTCCAGGTGGGCCACACGTTCATCCTGGGCACCAGGTACAGCGAGCCCCTGGGGGCCACCTTCGTACCCTCCAGTGGCCCGCCGCAGCCGCTGGTCATGACCTGCTACGGGATCGGAATCACCAGGTGAGTGGAAAACAATCGGGTACAGTAAAACACAACTGATATGGCGGAAACCAATAAAGTCATGTTGTAGAAATTTATAGTAAAAAAAATCTCTTGCAGACTGTTAGGCGCATGCCTGGAGACTCTCTCGACGGACTCGGCGCTCCGCTGGCCTGAAGCCATCGCTCCCTTCCGAGCGGTACTCATAGGACCGAAGGTACGTACCCTCCTGTCATCAGCACCCCATCTTGTAATACTACCAGGGCCCGTATTCTGCCTTCGTACGGAGAAAAGGCACTAGTGAAATTAAATCATAGAAGCATATTAAACTTTCAAGGGTTACTAATAAGGTTGGAAGCGTAATACAATTCATATAGTAGATGTACCTTTTTTCCAGTATTATTTTCGCCTTTACATACTGGTTAGAAAGAGAAAATGGTCTTATCTATGTTTATCCACATTGATAAACACGACCATAATACTCCTTAGAAAAAAAGGCGCCACACCACCACATCATGTCAAAGCCAATAATTATTTCCACTTCTCATGCTCTTAAGATGTTACTTTAGTCACTGCATATCGAGACTAAAAATAATAATAAAAAAAACGAAAAAAAACCGCGGAATAAATTTGTTAGAAACTTTGTTATATTCAATATTGTAATTTTGTAGAACGTCGTTTTCTTTCCTCGCATTTACAGTGAAAAGTGGTTTTTTTTATGGCATAGGGAAGACAAACGAGCACACAGGCCACCTGATGGTAAGTGGAAACTGTGATCCATAGACATTCGCATTCACAAGACTGCAATGCAATCCTAAGACTGCAAATGCGTTGCCAACCCTGAGGACTAAGATGGAATGCCTCTTTGCTAGTAATTTCACCGGCTGTCTTATCCCCAAACCGGAACACAACAATGCGAACACTGCTGTTTGGCGGTAGGTTAATGGATAAGATGGTGGTAGCGATCCGAACGGACCCTGCACAAGGTCCTACCACCCGCGAATTTAACGCGAGACTAAACAACCACAATGAATTAATGACACTCGAACTATAGCAACCCGCGCTCCGCTTGGGTGGCTAAACATCTGGTGTCATTATGTCTTGTTTTAGTCCCTTGTTGAACAATCTACTATTTACTGAGTATATTAGGGGCCTTGCTCCTCTGCTACTGTGCACTAAGTTCATCAGTTTCATAAATTTTCAAGTGAAATAAAGTGCATCATTCTAATATTTTAATTTCATCCCGTCTTCAGTTTGTTTCTAATTGTGCCTTTAATTTTAAAATAAAAATAAATATACACGGTGATTTTTTTTTGGTGATCAGGAACCAATTTTTCTAATCCAGTTATTAAAGACGATCACGTTTATTACACTGTTGCATGAAACAAAACTTATTTTTTTATGTAAAATATATATTTTGAAACTAACTTTTAATTGAAATGAATTGTCACCCTACTAATTGTTTAGTGTATGAGTTAACAACACTTAACTGATATGATAAGTTTATTGACGTAATATCTGTCAAATTTCCCACCAAAGCGATGGCACTTGATGTATCTACTTCACTTCAATAATTAATGTAGGATGTCCATGTATCCAGTGGTGATTGGTTTTAACAATATCATTAACTTAAATAAATTAAACAGTGAGTTAATTGTTTGAGACATCAACCATTAAATTCAATTTTTGTTGCTTATTAATAACTAGCGACCCGCCCTCGCTTCGCTTCGGTTTATATGAGTTTTGTGTAACACCAGTACATAAAATAAAAAAAAATATATACATATAAACCTTCCTCTTGAATCACTCTATCTTTTAAAAAAAACCGCATCAAAATCCGTTGCGTAGTTTTAAAGATCTAAGCATACATAGGGACAGACAACGGGAAGCGACTTTGTTTTATACTATGTAGTGATAGTGATTTTCAACTCCTGATCACCGATAAAAAATCACCGTGTATATATATAGGCCTAAGAAGTACTTGTCTTGACTCTTGTTATTGATCTAAGACTGTATGTCCTTTGTATTTTTCAAGTCAAAGGTACCTTGGAGTTTTGGCCCTTCACATTGACTCATCCATATATTGCCAATTTTCCAGCCTTTGCAACATTGCACTATTCCAGGAAGGCTCCAAGGAGTGGTCGTCCTTCGGCCCCTCCGAGATGCGCGCGCTGCACGACAGGCTGTCGTCGGTGGCGGCGCTCCGCGACGACATCCTGTGCGACGACCGACACGCCCTCACCGTCGGGAAGAGGATCAACAGCGCCGACACGTAAGTACTTTAAAAAAAACGACATATTGAGCATCACGTCCAGTATTGTAGAATAAATAAACAATTAATCTCACACTAAATTATCTAGTCCCAAACTAAGCTCTAGGCTTGTATTTGGGTACTAGAGGGTAACATCACGAGCTCTAATTTCCTTCCACTTGCTACGGTCCATACAAACTCCCCTCGCTTCCTCCACACTCAAAAGTCTCTTCATACACGTGGGTCGGTTTAGAGTCACCTGACCTGGCCCTTTCTGTTCTAACATTCCCATTTACTCTTGCCTACAAAATATACACATTGTTTTTAACCTACTGCCGTAGGAGGAGGGTAATATGCTTATCAGCCTGTAGTATATGTATGTGTGTACGTTTGTTCCTTTGTGGCGTTCTAGAAACTAAACGCGTGAACCGATTTTGATGATTCTTTAGACTGCGCCGAGCAAACGCCGAGCGTCCAGTGGCGCCCTCATTACTATTATTGTGTTTTCTAATTAACTAAAGAATTTCCTTGCAATCAGACGATACGTTTTTGTAGCGCAAGTTAAATCACAATTTATGGGATACGTAACAAACTTTAATAACAATGACCCTTTGAGTAGTCAGCTTAACGGGAAAAGGTGGCCACTTATTTCCGTTAAGTTAATAACTCGAAGGTGAATTGTTATTAAACTATGTGATATACCCTATAAGTTGTGTTTTCATTTGTAGTACAAAAACCTACCGACCAATTTCAAGAAAATAGTTTAGTTTATTAGAAAACACAATAATAGTAATGAGAGCGCCACTGTACATCCGACGTACGCTCGGCGCAGTCTTAATATCAATCGATTTGTCGTAATCTTGTGAGAGTCACTAAAGATATGACAGTTATAAAAATTCAATATGGCGGCAACCAGGCGCTATTTTATAAAGTAGAAAAAAAACAAGTCGACGAACTATGACATGTGGGGTATCATTGAATAGGTATTTTAAAAAAGCGGCCAAGTGCGAGTCGGACTCGCGCATGTAGGGTTCCGTACCACTATACATCTAAATAAATGTATTTCTTTATTCTTTATTATATTGGAGTGGATTGAATGAAAGGTAAAATGCGGTTTACGATTTATAACGTATTAAAAAAAAACTAATTATTAGATCTCGTTCAAACCAATTTTCGGTGGAAGTTTGCATGGTAATGTACATCATATATTATTTTTACATTTATCATTCCCTTATTTTAGAAGTTACGGGGGGGGGACACACATTTTTCCACTTTGGAAGCGTCTCTCGCGCAAATTATTCAGTTTAGAAAAAAATTATATTAGAAACCTCAATATCATTTTTGAAGACCTATCCATAGATACCTACCCCACACGTATGGGTTTGATCAAAAAAATTATTTGAGTTTCAGTTCTAAGTATGGGGAACCCCAAAAATTTATTGTTTTTTTTCTATTTTTGTATGAAAATCTTAAAGCGGTTCACCGAATACATCTACTTACAAAGTTTCCACAGTATAGCTCTTATAGTTACGGAAAAAAGTGGCTGTGACATACGGACGGACAGACGGACGGACGGACGGACGGACAGACATGACGAATCCATAAGGGTTCCGTTTTTTGCCATTCGGCTACGGAACCCTAAAAATCATCTTTGTTTCTTGAAAAAAAAAATACATTTTTAATTATAATTTAGAATTTATTACAATTTGGTTAGCAACAGACAGGTTTTTAAAAGCTTACTCTTTGTTATTTTATTACAGAATGGGTTACCCCAACATCATAGTGTGCGGTAAATCGACCCTCGAAAACCCCCCACGGTTCGAGCTCCACACAAACGGGACCAAGTCACTGCTGACGTCAGACCAGCTGGTCGCCACCTTGAAAGGGGAGTCAGAGAGGGAGGAGAGAGTTAATATAATATAGAAGTATTACTGTGGTTTTTATTTTTTATCCAACTGCTGAAGGACAAGGGTAATATGTTTATCAGCCTATGTATGTTTGTTCTTTTGTGGCGCTCTAGAAACTAAACGAGTTTACCTTTTTATATGATTCTTATGTCAATCGATTTGACGTAATCTGGTGAGTGTAAATAAAGATAATTATGACAGTAATCAAAATTCAATATGGCGGCAACCAGAGGCCGTATAAAAAAAAAAGCTGACCAGCTATAACAAGTGAGGTATCATTAAATAGGTAAGTACTTATTTAAAAAATATCTTTGTTAACGCACGGCATATGTGTGACACACACACACACATGCACACGCAGCGAGCCAGCAACGGACCTCGGATGACGTAGCGGCGACCCCACCACACATTTTTACCTGCTCTCGGCTTAGACACCCGCATTCATGTATTTTAATAGAATGCATTAAAGTTTGTAAAAAATCATTGGACTTCTTCATTACTTAAAAATCTCCACCGTTCACCAAGCTGAAAGACGCACCTGTTCTTCATTTTGCTCCTACGACCGGATTTTCCATTTTTGGATACTAACGAACCTGCCAAGAACCAAGGAAAGCGCGAGCACGGCGGACCGTTACGTGGATGATTTTAAAGAGAAGCTCCACGTCACCCCGATTGCCGGCGCATCATTACGCATCATTACGCATTGGAAGTCAAGAATCACGCCTACTTCGACTGGAATTTATTGTGATGAGTACCTGAGAGAGTAGCGTTATCGTGAGTTCGTTCCAATTACCTATCTATTAAGCTTAACCCCCTATTCTTATAAAAAATCCTACTTATTTATTTTCGCACTTTAAAAGCGAACCAACTTAACTACCACTTATACATAATTTCTGTCTTTCCAATCCCTATTTCACACTTTAAAAGTGAATACTATAGTTGATCTTACAAACATTTCTTATCTTCTAGTAGCTAAGTCCCGCTTATACTCTAGTACTTTCTTAATTTCTAGTGCTTATTCTTCTAAAGTTGAAGTTCACGGTCCAACATTCTGTGCCTTAACCTTTTTTGTTAAGTGTTAACTTAAGTGTTCGGTGCATATTACAGCTGATTGCATTGTATGCGCGTGACCGTGACCTTGGGCGCTTCCTCGCTTAGCGACCGGTGGCCGGCCGGCTAGGCCTAGCGCTGCTGACCTTGGACCTTATCTTACTGCATTCTCGCTGCGACCCGCAAAATAAATTTAAGTATTACCTTACTTTTCTTATTTTTAATAAGTACATTATTGGTTTAACAAATCATTACATTTACAGCTTAATTATTTGTGATCGTGAGTACATACCTAAGTTACGTAATACAAAATGGATTTAAAAAATCTTATTAAACAGCGAGCAACCTTTAAAACTAAAATGACACTCTTCGAAGGATATTTAGATACATTGAATAGTTGTCCGCGTTTAGGTAACTTACAGTCCAGCGAGCTTAATATTCGCTTAGTAAAAATCGAAGAGATGTATTCAGATTACGATTCCGTGCAAAGTGACTTAGAAAGTATTTGTGAAATTCCAGAGGATCAGTTCCAAGACCGAAAGGATTTCGAGTCCCGGTACTTCGGAGCGATCGCGCTCGCGCGGGACGTGCTGGCGCGGAGCCAGTTCCCTGCGGGCGCCGGCGCAGCCGACGTGGACTTCAGGTCGGTCTCAGGCTCTTGTGTGCACCAAGGTAGGCCAAACTTAAAGCTTCCTACTATACACTTACCTAGCTTCTCGGGTCAATATCATAACTGGCTGGAATTTCATGACACCTTTAGCTCGTTGATTCACTTGGACGAGTCCATACCAAAAATAAACAAGTTTCATTACTTGCGCGCAGCGTTAAAGGATAGTGCCGCTTTGATAGTGCGCTCGCTTGACTTCTCGGCTGAAAATTATGACGTTGCTTGGGAACTGCTTTGCGACAGGTTCAATAATAAAAGGCTCCTCGTCAACAATCACCTACAGGCTATTTTTAACATAGAATCCTTACCTAAAGAGTCGTCAAAGTCGTTACGCAACATCATAGACACTATAAATAGAAACTTACGTGCTTTAAAAACTCTTAAGCTGCCCACTGAGCACTGGGATATTCTTATCATATACATTGTATCAAGTAAATTGGATTCGACAACTATTCGTGAATGGGAGACTCATCGTAACACGCTACAGGATTTACCTACATTAGAAATATTTTTAAACTTCATAAAAAATCGTTCTGATCTCTTAGAAACTATGGAGGATATGCGTACCAAACGCCGCCATAGTGACGTCACGCACAGTCACCATAAATCGTTAGTCGTCAACTCTTATTCTCCTCCCGCAGACAAACAATTTGTTTGTTCGTTGTGCAAAAATAACCATGCTATTTATCGTTGCATGAAATTCAGATCCTACACGTTAGACGTGAGAATGCAAAAGGCTAAATCATTAAAGTTATGCCTTAACTGCTTGCGTCAAGGTCATCACACTAACGCTTGTCGAATTGGACCCTGTCGCTTATGCAACCAACTGCTGAACAGTCTCCTACATTCTCACGACACGTCCGCTGACGCAGCGCCGCCCGCAACGCGCAGCAGCGTGGCACTCTGCGCGGCGCCACCTTTGCCGTTAGATCCACATGCGGCACCTGAAATAAAATCTCCTTCAGATAATACCTCGCAACATAACGTAGTTTTATCTGCTGTTCATAGTAACTGCGTGCTCTTGTCCACAGCTTTAATTCAAGTACAAGATCATAAAGGACAAAAGCACACAGTACGCGCCTTACTGGATAACGGAAGTACGTCATGCTTTATAACTGAAAGAATATTTATTAAACTTAACTTACCTTACTCGCCGACCTCGTCATTAGTCGAAGGGTTAAACTTCCAAACTTCCCGCTTAACCAAGCAATGCGGTGTCACCTTATCATCGCTAATAGATTCTTACGAAGCTACTACGACGTGCTTTGTTGTTCCACGCATTACGCAGCCGTTACCTTCGGTGCGCATAGATTACGCGTTACTTAACATTCCACCTAATATTACCCTAGCCGATCCAACCTTTAACGTTCCGTCTGAGGTAGACATGCTCCTCGGCGCAGATATTTTCTGGAGCGTGCTAGGTTCCCATAATATTTCATTAGGTAACAATATGCCAACTTTAAGCAAAACCAAATTAGGCTGGTTGATTTCCGGCCTAGTACAAACAAATATTTACCCAACTACAGTCCACTGCAACCATGCTATCATATCACCAGATGATCAACTTAATGAGCAACTTACGCAGTTTTTTGAGCACGAGAACGTCCCTGATCACAAACAAGTCTCAATGGAAGAGCAACAATGTGAACAACATTTTTTAGAAAATACCATTCGTGAGTCTGATGGAAGGTTCAATGTTACTATTCCATTGAAACAGACTCCTGATACGTTAGGTAACTCATACGAGCGAGCTGTGGCTAGGTTTGTGTCATTAGAGCGCAGATTCAACAGGGACCCATCATTTAAAAAACAATATTGCGAATTCATTCAAGAATACTTAGACCTAGGCCACATGTCTGAAAATACAGATCCTAAGGCCGATACACATATGTATGTACTACCCCATCACGGGGTTGTTCGTGAAACTAGCTTATCGACTAAGTTGCGCGTCGTTTTCGATGCTTCTGCGGTCACGACGACGGGCCTGTCATTCAACAATATTCAAATGGTTGGCCCGACCGTGCAGGATGACCTCATAAGCATTTTAATTAGAATGCGACAACATAAATTCGTTGCAACCGCGGACGTTGAAAAAATGTACCGCATGGTAAACATTAACCATAACCAACATCAGTTGCAGCAGATATTGTGGCGATTTGAACCTCATGAAAGCCTTAAGCTCTACAAACTTAAAACCGTTACTTATGGCACTGCATCCGCCCCTTATCTTGCAACTCGGTGCTTAAAACAACTAGGCGTAGAAACCCCTGACAGTTCGATTTCCGAGGTCATTCAGCACGACTTCTACGTGGACGACCTCATTACTGGGGCGTCAACTGAAAAGGAACTCGTAAATATTTGTAAGGGTGTGACAGAACAACTTAAAAAAGGCCAACTTCATCTACGAAAATGGCACTCAAATCAACCCCATATAATCAACAAAATATTAACTGAAAACAGTAACGACGGTTTATTAAATCTCAGTAGTAATGAGTTCTCGAAGACTTTAGGGTTACTTTGGGCCTGCAAAGAAGATAATTTATTGTACTCAGTTAATATCGAAGAGTCCAATAACTGTAGTAAACGTCACATACTATCCGTTACCTCGCAAATTTTCGACCCTCTAGGATTAATTAATCCATGTATTCTTACTGCAAAACTTATACTTCAAAAATTATGGGCTTTGAAAATTTCATGGGACGAGGTCGTTTCAGCTGACATTCAAACGGCTTGGAAAGGTTTCGTTAACTCATTGCGCGATATTAATAACATTAGAATTCCAAGATGCATTCTTGGCAACTCTTCTGTAAGCATTGAAATTCATGCCTACAGTGACGCCTCCATACAGGCATATGCGGCATGTGTTTATATCAAGTCCACATCTGTTAATAATGTCGTCACAGTCCACTTAGTGACGGCGAAGAGCCGTGTCGCTCCATTAAAATCGACAACTGTCCCTCGGCTGGAGCTGTGTGGCGCGCTCCTCGCTGCTAAACTCGTAGAGAAAGTAAAAGCCTCCTTCAGACTGCATTTTACTAATTGTTTATATTGGTGCGATTCCTCAATTGTTTTAGGATGGATCAAATCACCTAAACAAAATTTACTGAAGCCCTACGTTTTTAATAGAATTCAGGAAATCATAGAAATGTCCGATCCAGCTACTTGGCGCTACGTGCCCACCGCCTTAAACCCAGCCGACATAGGCTCACGCGGTGCTACTGCCGCAAGCTTAGACAATAGTTCATTATGGTGGACGGGTCCTCCATATCTGTTACAGGACGAAAAAACATGGCCCAAACTACCTAACTGTCCTAAAGATACTGAACTGCCAGAATTTAAAGTTCAATGTAATATAAGTACAACCCAAACAGACCACTTTACTTATATTTCAGATTTCATAAAACAACATTCTGATTGGAATAAATTACAACGTATTTTGGCTTTAGTCTTACGCTTTTTGCACAATTATTTCTACCCAAATAATAAGCGTACTGGGTACCTACGCATTAATGAATTAAATTCATCATTGATTTCGCTATGTAGGTTTGCTCAGCGCGAAACTTTTTTAACCGAGTACAAAATCTTAAAATTAAAAAATACCTTGCCTGTTAAAAATCAACTTAATAAACTAAATCCATTTTTTAATACTAGAGACGCCTTAATACGAGTAGGAGGGAGACTATCGAACTCTTATTATGATTACGATACTAAGCACCCCATACTGCTCCATTCATCACATCATATTGCTATGCTCTTGTTCAGATATTATCATAATATTCTCATGCATGCCGGACCGCAACTGCTACTCGCTTCTTCGCGTCATAAGTTCTGGGTTGTTGGTGGCAGGAGCCTATCCAGAAAAACGGTACACAAGTGCATTAAATGTTGCCGTTTCTCGGGAAAGGTTACTCAGCCGATAATGGGTAACTTGCCTAAACAACGACTTCATACTGATTTCCCTTTCTCAAGTACAGCTGTTGACTATGCCGGCCCAGTGATGATATTGAACCGAAAGGGTAGAGGTAGTAAGTTGATAAAATCCTACCTTTGTATTTTTGTTTGCATGGCCGTTAAGGCTGTACACATCGAGCTTGTGACCGATCTGAGTAGTGACACCTTTATATCTGCACTACACAGATTTACCGCCCGCAGGGGAAAGCCCGCCAATATTTTCTCAGATAACGGGAGATGTTTTTTAGGCGCATGCAACGATCTTTCAAAATTTTTAAAACTTAATTCGAATAACATTAGTGAACATGCTTCAAACATGTCAATAAATTTTCACTTTTCACCCGCCTACAGTCCTCATTTCAACGGTTTGGCAGAGAGTGCAGTAAGATCCGTCAAGTACCATCTTAAGCGTACTGTAGCCTCTGCTAACTTAACTTACGAAGAGCTAAATACGGTTTTGGTACAGATTGAAGGAATTTTGAACTCAAGACCTCTCACTCCCTTATCTTCAGATCCTTTGGATCTTGCAGCTCTAACTCCTTCTCACTTCTTAATTGGACGAACGGTAGCGACACTCCCATCTCCTCAGGTCAAAGAAACAGTTGCTCCACATACACTCTCACGATACATGAGAATGCAGCAACTAAAAAACCATTTCTGGAAAAGGTTCTACATAGAGTACGTTACAGAGCTCCAAACTCGTCAGAAGTGGAACAAGGATGGAGGACAACTCAAATTAGGCGAAATGGTGCTTGTGAAGGACGACCGGCTCCCTCCCAACCAATGGATGCTGGGGCGCGTGACCCGCCTCTACCCCGGCTCCGACGGCGTGACCCGCGTCGCCGACGTACTCACCACGTCAGGAACCGTCCGACGTGCCTTCAACAGACTGTGTCCGCTACCAGTGGAACACCAGGACTGCAGCCCTGGGGGGCCAACATGTTAACGCACGGCATATGTGTGACACACACACACACATGCACACGCAGCGAGCCAGCAACGGACCTCGGATGACGTAGCGGCGACCCCACCACACATTTTTACCTGCTCTCGGCTTAGACACCCGCATTCATGTATTTTAATAGAATGCATTAAAGTTTGTAAAAAATCATTGGACTTCTTCATTACTTAAAAATCTCCACCGTTCACCAAGCTGAAAGACGCACCTGTTCTTCATCTTTGTATTTCTTTCATTTTGAATGATTATTTAGCATTTATAACGATTTAAAGTTGGTTAGCAACATATTCGGGTTTTTTAAAGATTGCCTTTTTCCTTTGAGTTCCGATGTCTAGGTAGTATATAATGAAGTCAGTTAAAAATTGTCTGGTTGACTGATCGTTGAAAGCGCAGCCGAAAAAGCAGTTTCTACGGACTTGAAATTTGGTGGGAGGTGTCTTAGATCGGAGACGTATTAAAAAAGGGGCCAGGTCAGGAGACTCTAAACCGACGCACGTGTATGAAGACAAGTGTATGAGTGTGAAGGAAGCGACGGGAGTTGGTCTGGATCGTAGCAAGTGGAAGGAAGTGGTCTCTGTCTACTCCTCCGGAAAAGAGGCGTGATTGTATGTATGTATTCCTTGGATATCCTAGCGGTGCAATAAGGGGTTTTTGGAAATTTATCCCCTTAGGGTCTCCCCAGACCTATCGACGCGAAATCGGCTTGAGCCGGCAAAAATAAATTTTATGTCCACGCAATAAGATCGAAAACGAAGTCGTTCCGTTCGCAACGCCGAGCCGGGCCGAGCCGAGCCGAGCGATACCATTTTCACTCTTACTGCACGGACATAATTTTTTTTCTTAACGGCCCCAGCCGATTCCGCGTCGATAGGTCTGGGGAGACCCTAAGTGGTTAAAATGGGGGACGGTAGCGGGACACTAATTGTACGTTAAAAATATTATATTAGCAGACTAATTTTTTTTATAAATAATTAATTGAGATCAAATAAATCTTGGGCTGTACTGTGGGTAAATATACGGATATAGAAAACATACTGAAATTCATAGAAAACGTCCGACACTCAGGACCAAATCGCGCTCACCACACAAATATTCGCTCTTACCTAAAATTTAACCCGGATCCGCCTGCTTCGTAGTTTTAACTAAACTAGATTAAACCGGGTCTTCGACTTATGTTTTTGGAAACTATAATTAATTTGCAAAGCTAAGCTTAACGCCTACATTTTCTCGCTTGGCAACCAATTAATACAACAATCAGTGACACATTGCCATTCTAAATGTGCAGGCGCACTTAAAAGTATTGCTCAAATTCAGAAAGCCTGAATTTAAGATTGATGATGACGATGAGTTTTATATATCGATAGCTTATGTATATCACAATTGTACTAATTACATTTGAAAAGTTATTGTAATTTGACACCTTATCCCTAGTAAGGTTGTCTGGAAGAGATCGCTAATCAGCGATAAGACCGCCTGTTGTTTACCTGTGTTGTTTTTAATTGTGCTGTTTCTCTGTAATGTTTTTGTTTGGTGTACAATAAAGTGTTTTGTATTGTATTGTATTGTAATTAATATGTTCGTGCACAAATAATAAGTTGGTATCGATATATTATAATGATATTTAGTACCATATTATGACCCGGCGAGTTATGGCTGGTTAGCCGATGACTATAATGACAAATTTTAGGTGAGGTTTGCATGATATACAGGGTGTTTGGCAGTCGGGTGTAGGGGTTTAAAGGGATGATAGTAAGGGTCATTCTGAACATTTTTGACCATATTTACTATTATGCTAAGTTTCACGGTTTCCGAGATATTGATCATTTTAATAGGATTTTTTGTCATTTTTCCTTATGTCCGTGATACGAAAAACCCCTTAATTCAAGTATTAATTTAAAAAAAAAGCAGTGTTTTCTTGCATGACTTGAATCACTATGAAATAAGGAAGTTTTAAAGCTACATGCCATTTTTTTTCCCTACAACTTTTTGAGTAACCTCACAAAATTGGTTTTTCCATACTTGGTGAAAAACAAACGCGGGGTTCTCTTAGTATGGAGAAAGTAACTCTTGCGCGTTTACTCAAAAAGCTGTAAAGAAAAAAAAATGGCATGTAGCTTTAAAACTTCCTTATTTCATAGTGATTCAAGTCATGCAAGAAAACACTGCTTTTTTTTTAAATTAATACTTGAATTAAGGGGTTTTTCGTATCACGGACATAAGGAAAAATGACAAAAAATCCTATTAAAATGATCAATATCTCGGAAACCGTGAAACTTAGCATAATAGTAAATGTGGTCAAAAATGTTCAGAATGACCCTTACTATCATCCCTTTAAACCCCTACACCCGACTGCCAAACACCCTGTATAATTGGGCAATTTCGAGCATGTGATGTGAAAAGAATATTACATACATACGCGCGAAAAACAGTACCCTTCTTGGCAGTCGGGTAATAAGGTGGTAAAAATAATCTGACTAACCTTCTAATACATATATAAAATTACTATTGTAACTAGTATAATTTTGCATTTGTTGCAATTGTGTAAAAAATATAAAATACAATAATATGGAAGGTATTTTTTGTAATTTTTTTTTAAATTAGTTAATCAAGTTTTCGCTGTTTTGGCGTAACTACCAATTAGTATTTGATAAATACAGCGATAAAGGTTTGTATGAGAAGTGAAACAAAACGTTTCATTCCTAAAACATGGGTCCATATTGGCTCATATAATATTGGTTTTTCGATTTTTTATACAAATAACGATTTGTATAATATTACATACTCATCATTACTCCGAAAAATTTTGCCCATACTTTTTAAGTCATAATTATCGCAACTCTTAATGCATTTTTACTGTTATTTTTTTTAGATTTTTATAAATCTAACCTAACCTAACCTAATTTTACCTACACGTAAGATAGGTATTTAAGAAATTCTGAAAAGTGTACGGTTCCATGAATATTGGCGTTATAAGTTCCGATGATTATAAGTTCCGAAAATTAGTATTTTTTTTTATAAAGAGTATGAAGAGTGATCATTAGGTTGTAAAATTATATGAGATACATTTTCGGAGTTCCAATAATCTAATTTGCAATTGTAGGTAAGTATATGAACTTTGGCGCACCCGTCAAACATTTCGGTTTAGTTATTTGGTCGACTGGTAGAGAATGCCATTAAACATTAGGTCATTTGTACTTAATTTTGTGCAATAAAGATTAAAAAAAAAAATAGTGAACCCCAGGAGTGCGATGGCAAATAATAAGAGAATAAGAATAAGAATAACTTTATTAATAAAAAATACACTGTTTACAAAAAGGTACGATATCTTGCGGACCCCAAACTAGGCTGAGTGGGTGAATATTTGGCGTTTCAACCGCCGTCATTATTATTTTCGCATATTATTCAATATAAACTCAATAACTTTCTTGTTTTTTTAAATGGAATGGATACTACCCCCGGGTCCGCTGATTTTGACATCAAAAATTGCTGGTAGTTATCATTATTTTCGTCAATGTATTAAAGAGAATAATGACGGCGGTTGGAACGCCCGAATATTCACCCGAGTACGTGTATAGACAAGGTAGAATCAGGCCCCTGTACTATACTTATACATTCTGTGGTCGGGGTCAATGGTAAAAGTGGAATCATTCGTTAAGATTAGATTAAAGATGATATCTCGCAGGATTTCCTGCTCTCATACTGTCGCTCGACGTTCACGTGCATGACCGGTTTAAATTGACGTGAATCAGTAACGATAAATATCTATACCGCGTTCATTCTTACCTTTTTTTTTTTTTATGCCATCTAGTAGACAAACGAGCACACAGGCCACCTGATGGTAAGTGGAAACTGTGACCCATAGACATTCGCAATCACAAAACTGCAATGCAATCCTAAGACTGCAAATGCGTTGCCAACCCTGAGGCTAAGATGGAATGCCTCTATGCTAGTCATTTCACCGGCTGTCTTATCCCCAAACCGGAACACAACAATGCGAACACTGCTGTTTGGCGGTAGGTTAATGGATACGATGGTGGTAGCGATCCGGACGGACCCTGCACAAGGTGACTACCACCCGCAAAACTTGTCCAAACAACTTTCTAACCTCAAAATGTACCTTTTTTGCCTAAAACAGCTCTATTGTAAATAAAGTAAACTTCGTAGACATTTTGGACATCACTTCGGGTCTATGATAAGGGGGGGGGGGACAATCTTACACCAATTTACCTAGTCCCAAACTAAACTCTAGGCTTGTACCTACTATGGGTACTAGACACCGATATAAATACTTATATAGATAAATATATAGGTACTAAAATACATAGAAAACATCCATGACTCAGGAACAAATATTCGCGCTCATCACAAAATATCTGCCCTTACCGCTGGCTTTATTTTGTTTAAAATAGCTGTTTTAGCCCAAAAATAAGTTTATTTTCAGGTTAAAATAGGGCAACGGCACCAATGATGGACACTTAGCTGACAGGCACCCCCGTAACGGACACTCTTTAATTAAAATTTCATATGGTCCTAAATTGATTATTGCAAAACAAATTAATAATCCTTATCTTCCGTAAAATAAGAATCAAGTGTCCATTAGTGGTTCCGTCACCCTACTTTGAATTGATTACCTACATCAACTGTGACAAGGTACTACAATGCATAGCCAGTTAACTCTAAGGCCCGTACCGAAAAGTTTTTTTACAAAGTTTGCATATTAGTAAAATACTGTCTGGTAAATGTTTTTTTTTTCTGATTATAATTTTCAGTAAGTGTCATTTTGATGTATCAATTCACATTGTTAATTTAGGCTGGGTATTGTTTTAATCAAAAATGCAAGACGATAAAATAACTCTGAGAGAAAATGTTTTGCGAACGTATCTGGAAAATCCTGATTCAACTTTTGCGGCGGTCGGGAAAATGGTGAAAGTAAGTCGTGCAACGGTGCGAAATATAGTTAAGCGATACTTGAATGAATACAGAATTCAAGACAAAGCTCGAAGTGGACGCCCGACAGGTCCATCAAGTAAAGCTTTAGAAAAGAAAATAGTGACTGCTTATAAGAAAAATTGTAGTTTATCGGTGCGGGACGTGGCAAAAAAATTGAAAACTAGTACATCTATGGTCCAGAGAGCGAAAGTACGTCAAAATTTAAAGTCCTATAAAAAAGTAAAAGCCCCAAAACAGTCGATAAAACAATTCAATAGTTCCGTTACAAGGTCAAGAAAATTGTACAAGCTGCTTTGCAGTATGAACGGAGCATGCGTTCTCATGGACGATGAGACGTATGTAAAAAAAGATTTTTCGACTTTGCCAGGTGATCAATTCTTTACAACCGAATCAAGGGCTAATATAAACGATCAAAATAAATATATTTTTATGGAGAAGTTTGGAGAAAAATATTTGATATGGCAAGCAATATGTTCCTGCGGAAAACGCACTGGGTCATTTATCGTGAAAGGTACCATAAATGCAGATATTTATGTCCAGAAATGTATAAAAGGTTTTATTTTACCATTTATAAGGCAGCATGAAGGGAATGTGCTGTTTTGGCCCGATCTGGCTACTGCACATTATGCCCGTGCCACACAAGAGTGTCTGGCTTCAAATAACGTGCAATGTGTGTCCAAAGATATGAACCCCCCGAACTGCCCCCAGCTACGACCCATCGAGCGGTATTGGGCATTAGTCAAAGCAGAATTGCGTAAGAACGGTTCACCAGCAACATCAGAGGCAGATTTAAAAAAAAAATGGAAAAAACATGCCAACAAAGTCACCGAAACCACTGTGCAAAACTTAATGGCAGGCTTGAGGAGAAAAATCCGTTTCTTCAGCCGCAAAACTCTTAAAATATAAAATTTGTATATTTTTTGTAAATAGACACTTTTCATAATATAACTAAAATAAAATATCTTTGCTGTTCATTATAGTTTCATTAATATCATAAATATAGTATGTAAAAAAACTTTTCGGTACAGGCTTTAAGTTCGACCACACATCGCTCGCCACAGTTCATAGTCATCTATCATACATCCATCACATCACAGTGACACAAATATCATCATGATCTTACCCAAACACTTGACATTTTAAGCTTTTAAATCTTATTTTTTCGTACCATGAAGGTTTTTTCAAAGTATGAAACTTAATGACTCGTAATTTTCCACCAGCATAAATTGAATGTGTATATTCACTAATAAATCATAAGTTTTACGCCATTACGGATACGCACGAGTGATTTTTACTGATTAAGTCCATAAATTAGTTAATAGAAACCAATTTACACTTAAGTCACCTGATTCTTGTGAGATTATGCGTCCACGATAAGCAAGCTTAAACCTAAAACGACGAGTGTGCTTAAAAAATCATTGTACATACGTCTTTATGTACCACAGAGGTTGTTAACACGCTTTGGATTGGTCTTGCAAACGCCAGTCGTCGGCTGTCTAGCGTCCGCAACTGTTGCCTCCTTACGAAATTAAAAAACAAAAGTGCCAAATTTTTCGTGTTGTTGATCCTGACGTGAAATTAGGTAAGTTTTGATTCCTTTTTTATTGCGTTTGGGATTTTTTTAAATCGATTTTTATATATACAGTTATTGTTTGTTTTTGTTTTAAATAACCAGTTTTTTGTCAAGTAGTAGTCAGATAAAAAGTTCGGCAATACAACGGATAAGAGCGTTGTGTATTTATTACTTCGATTGTTAGTTTTTTTAAAGCGATAGATATACAGATACGAAATTTTAACAGATAAGTACCTAACTATTTTAAAATACTAAATGCGGATATGAAGTCAACGATACGACCAAAAAAACCTGTTAAGTAAACCATCGACAAGCGGTACCTAAACTTTTTGTTTTGTTTGTGCTTACACTCGTTGCAGGTGTTAAGGCTGTTAAGGCTTGTAACTAGTGTTGCATAAAGCCATTACTTTGCACTTTGAGTGCATCTTTGGCACGTGTGTGCATAGTGTTATAAACAATCGTTCGATCATAGATTACGATGCATTTTCCAAAATATGCCTAGGTCCCTACAGTCAAAATCTTTACATAGTTTAAAACAACGTCCCTCTACATGTACGCTTAGATCTTTCAACGTGTCCGTAGCACGATATCGAAAATCAAATTTTACAAGTACGAAATTTCTAAAAACAAAACTACGAATATCAAAATGTATAATGTACGAAATTCCTAAAGAGTCATGTCCTATGTTTAATTAGCCTGTTTAAAATGTCTAAAGTACAATAACACTAGTGCACGAAAGTACTTACGACATTTTACCTACGACAAGTTGAGCTAAATTTAAAATGTATAAAGTGCGAAATGGTGTGCTACGTTCATTAGGGGTGGAGTTTTTAGTATTAAATGTATTGATTTTCGAAGAATTATTGTCACTAAACTTTTTGTACGTAGTGAAAAATCAAAAGAGCACTAGAAATATTGCGTTTCAAGTTTTCTCATTATGCATTTTGTACATATTACATTATTATATTAGGAATATTGAATATGACTAGCATAGAGACATTCCATCTTAGTCCTCAGGGTTGGCAACGCATTTGCAGTCTTAGGATTGCTTTGCAGTCTATGGGTCACAGTTTCCACTTACCATCAGGTGGCCTGTGTGCTCGTTTGTCTTCTCAATGCCATTAAAAAAAAAATGATTTTCGGAAATGAGATCATTCGATAAAAAGTGCATTAGGACATGCATCTTTAGAAATTTCGTACATAAGACATTTTGATATTCGAAGTTTAAAGTTAGGAATTTCGTACTTATGAAATTAGATTTTGGATATTATATTACGGACCCCTTTCGACTATACAACGGGCGGTATCTCACATCCAATAAACAAAGCAAATTCAATCCTTTTCCGCTTAGAATGAGGTTGCACTTGCTACAGGAGTTTTGTCTGACATACCGCTATTTGTTAGCAGGCCAGTATAGACTTCTGACACAATTTTAATATAGATTTGCTATCTGGGCCTCTGTTCCAGCATGTTTACCCCTATTGCAATCACATTGTTTACGAATCGCCTTAACTGCCAAGATTATAAGAGCTATCAAAATGTTAATAAACTGTGATATCAGCTAACTTATGGGCGCAGTATATTTATGTAGATAATGTAGAAAAATTACCAAAAACGGGAATAAGAAAACATTTATTTTTATAGGTACTTAACTAGCGACCCGCTCATTCATTATTATACATAAAAACCTTCCTCTTGAATCACTCTACATATTAATGAAAACCGCATTAAAATTCATTGCGTAGTTTCAAAGATCTAAGCGAACATACTGAGGGACAGACGGCGGGGAGCGACTTTGTGTTATAAGATCTCTTATTAGGTATAACTTTTTTACTAAGGGAATAAAGGCTTGTTAGGAGATGGGCTTGCAACCTGTCACTAATACCACAGAATAACTAATAGTACAAGTACAGAAGCGACTCTCTGTGACAGCAAACACGCGAATTTAAACCTATTCAGAACGCGGGAACGATAATAATACAAGTGCACGCACGGAAGTGACCTTGGTTACATTTTTGCGATCAATAGTGGGGGCGCCCCTAACGAGGCAAAATACACCTTAAATCTGCGCCGCGAGAGTCAGTATTATTTCGCCCGTCATTAGCTTTACTGACTCCGCCCACCTCCCAGGGCTGGCACTTACTTGTTCTATTACTTTTCCGTGGCAGTTGTAAGAAAACAAATTTAATTTATGATAATCTGTAGTTTTATTATGTAGTTCTTCTATGACGATAAAAAATAGTTCATGCCTGGAGGGCTAGCAAAAGTTGTCCGCGACTTGTTTGTTGTTTGCTCCGATCTCCCTTTCTATCTAAGTAATAAGACGTAGTTATTACTAGTATTAAACTTCTAAATATATGTTAATGTAATTATTTATTTAGGTATGGCATTTTGCTGTAATGTGATAAAGGCCTAATTTTTAGTTTTATTGAATCCCGACTGTGCTAATAATGTTGCACATCTGTAATTGGTACTAACTATTTAACTATTTTCTTTATAAGTACATACCTTTTGTATTTGTATTTGTTTGTACAACTATTGGTGTGTCTAATTGAATAAATAAATAAATAAATAAAATAAACAAATCAAGTCTGTAAGGATAAAGCACACAACTACTTGTGCTACCCGTACTGGAATAGTAGTCTAGGAGCTGACGCACGTTTTCGACAAAAAATAACCATGTATTGTAAGGACTTTGAGCTTTCATTTTGTAAAAGATGCATTACAAAATTTGTTGTAAACATACTATAATATCTTCGATATAGACCTTAAAACTTTTTGTTTGTTATAAACTCAAGCACTATCGTTACCTACTCCGTTACTTAGAAAAGCTGCCATTTGTTTGCGGGTTGTATTTACCTAATAACCAGCACATGCTGACCTTGCTTTAGCAGGCAGTTACTATTACTGGGAAATCTACTTATTTAGACTGAACGCTGTTGAAGGCAACTAGATAACTGGTTTTTGGTCCGAATAAGTTGAAAACTGCGAAACTGCGGACGGGTTGTTATTAAAAATAAATAATATTATACCGCTCTTTTTAAGTCGAGGATTGAAAACTGTAGGTACCTACTGATTGTGTCAGTAAATAAGTCCAGCTACTCGTAACTACCTATCTAGATCGAAGTTATTAATAATATTAATAATAATCTTATCTTTCGGCATCCTGAGGCAGGTTAAAAAAAGATAATTTGACATTGGAGTTATTATTTAAGCATCCGTATACATGCGATGCATTACTTTTTGCCTTTTCGATTAGCCTTATTCGTATAAGTGCGTATTCAAACAAAAACTTTGGCATCGCACGGCGGCGCGCGTCGAGACGAGCGCTCGCGTGACACTCAACTGATTCGCCCCTTGCAAGGGGCAGCACATTTTGAAGGCGATAGCGCGGAGTGTCACCGGCCTGCTAATACACTGGTAAACTTAGCCTAATTGTGCAAAATGTGGTTACAGAATTATCAACAAGTTTTAGAGTTGTAAGTCTGTAGCTCTGCCTACCCCACTCTGGGATTACTGGCGTGAGCAGGGACCGGACCACCCATTCCCCGATAAAAGCCTTTAAAATACTATAAATTGCGCTTAAAAAGAAAATCGAACGGCTTTCAAACGATACTTTTCTAAATAAATCCTTATAAAAACCCATTCGAAACCCCTTATCCTAATCAAGGGGTTTCGAATGGGTTTTTATAAGGATTGATATATATTTTCGGGCCGGTCCCTGGGCGTGAAGTTATGTATGTATTAATTTAAACAAATACGTCTGCGTTTAATGAGTTTCGTAAACAAATCTCGTGATTCTTAAGTGGCCATATTACGAGAACTGCAGCGGCAATAGTTTATTTTATCTTAAGCGCTTATTGACCTCATCACTCTGCATCTATTAGTAAACATCGATAAACTGCAAGTAAGGTCTATGATACATATTTAAATAACCAATTCAATATCTTGGCCCTAGAAAATGTGTTAAATTTTCAATTCCTTTTTCGAATTTTAACAATTAGTTACTTTAACTATGGATCAAACAAAAGGGCCTAACAGTCGGACAAAAACCATCATCATTCATTGCTCGATTGAGCTGCTGACCAAGTTGGCCAACCTACTATAAAATGGCCAAAGCATACTGTGTACCGGTTAGACCTAGTTTTTCTTGAATTACAACATATTCAAAAATCTAATAAATCGGACTTTGTTTAAAGGGAGAGCAAAGTTATCGATTTATTTAGCTTCACCATCTTTTAACAATTGTAACATAACGTTTTATAGCTACACATAAATGTAGATATTTAAAACTATGAATGAATAAAGAAAGAAAGAAATAATAATATTTAGGCGTGCTTTTTCGAGTCAAATCGGAGAAATACTGGAAAAGGGCCGAATCTTAAGTACCCGAAACCGACGTGCGTGCATGACTCGATGTATGAATGTGGAAGTAGCGAAATAAATTTGTCAAGATCTTAGCAAGTGGAAAGAAGTGGTCTCTGCCTACCCCTCTGGGAAACAGGCGTGATTTAATGTAGGTATGTATGTAATAATATTTAATTGGAATCAAAATAACACCTCCGCCAACTCAATAAACTGTCCAGCCAGCAAACCAACCTCTTACTTCATCTTTTTGACAGTTGACACAATTTCAAAGACCTTGATCGCAAGTCGCAATGAAGCTGTTTTGTCTTTTGTAGCTACATTACAAATACGCTTACAAGGATCTGGTCAATTTACTGCAACCATAACAACTTTGCGATGCTTACGAAAGATACTCGTACTAACCTAAAAACATGTTTGAAGTTCGTAAGATATCATATCGACCCGCCTGCGCTCGGTTTATATGTAAGTTTTTTGTAACACCCGTATATTATCCAGAATGAATTAACATAATAACCTTCCTCTTGAATCACTCTATCTATTGATGAAATCTGCATTAAAATCCGCTGCGTAGTTTGAAAGATCTAAGCGTACACTCAGAGGGGTACTGTACGAAGCGTACCTCAAGTCCCAGATAGCGGATCACTTCGTTTACCCGAATTTCATTTGCTATAATTGTGTCACTTGCCATAATGTTAATTTGCCATAAAGGCATTTTTTTCTGAAACTGTAAACCTTTCAGGTAATTTTTACATGCCATCGTATAGAGCCCAATAGTTAGGTTAGGTTTGTTTTATAACAATTCTGAATAGTTCACGATTTCAGAAAAAAATCCTTTATGTTGAATGAATATTATGGCAAGTGATAGAATTATGGCAAATGACTTTCGGGCAAACGACAGAGAACCCCCAGATAGACGTGCGAGTAAGTAAGTACGTGTACCTACTTAAAGCTCGAGAAAGCCATAAGTACCGTAAAACGGGATGAGTAGGGACACAACTTAAAATAAGTCGTAACTTGTTACAAATAAGAACAAGTATTAAATGAACAATAAAGTTAGGTCTATTGGAAACAATTTCAATCTTATAGAGTAACATATATTTGTTTGGACGACGCGCTGGCCTAGTGGGTAGTGACCCTGCCTACGAAGCTAGCGGTCCTGGGTTCGAATCCCGGTAAGGGCAGATATTTGTGTGATGAGCGCGAATATTTGTTCCTGAGTCATGGATGTTTTCTATGTATTTAAGTATATATTTCTCTATACAAGTATTTATATCGTTGTCTAGTACCCATAGTACAAGCCTAGAGCTTAGTTTCGGACTAGGTCAATTGGTGTGAGATTTGTCTTTATTTATATGCTTCATTTTAAGTTGTTTCCCTACTCACCCCTTTACTCTCTACTCACCCCGTTTTACGGTACTTGTATGGAGCCCCCTTTTATTGTTTCACTTTGTTTTTATTATTAATTTGTTAGTAAAATCCGCCGAAATGACACATAATAGCTCTTTTCCGTAAGGATGGACGGACGGACAGAGTAGGCTTTAAGTATTAGGGTCCGGTTTCACTTCTTTCGAGTATGAAACCCTAAGCTTGGAAATGTATAAAGAAGACAGCTGTTTAAATCATTATAATCCTTGAACTTTCTCTAAAATGAGCGCAGTAAAGCACCACTAAACTTTCACTGTTCAATCATAAAAGTTCTACCATCAGACTTCATTAAAAAGTTCATAGGTAATTGGCGGTATTTCAGATGTATACGTAGATATTAGAGAGAAATGTGGACTAAAAGAAGATGTAGTGAAAAGGGTATTCGATGGTTCGATCATTTGGAAAGAATGGAAGAAAGAAGATTGACTAAAAAGAAATACACAGAGCGAAAGTGAGTGAACGGGTCGGAACCCTAGGCGTACTTTTTCGAATCGTATCGGAGAAATACTGAAAAAGGTCGAATCTTAAGTACCCGAAACCGACGTGCGTGCATGACTCGATGTACGAATGTGGAACAAGCGAAAGAGACTACCTAGTCAGGATCGTAGCAAGTGGAAAGAAGTGGTCTCTGCCTACCCCTCTGGGAAACAGGAGTCATTTAATGTATGTACGTAGATATTAATGATTGATTAACAGTTAATTGATATGCCATTGAATGTAATAAATAATGCTACACTCGTATCGATTAGTGATTGATTATCGATTTTCTATATTTAAGAGGAAACTAACAGGGTAGTGATTCTCTCAACAACGACGGTCGGACGGACGGACGAGTGAATGTCCAAGCGGCGAGTTTATGTAGTCCCGTCAGTGCGAACAAAGCGTATTTTAGCGCGTGCATTTTCAATTTAGCACCATGGTTTCTGCCGATGGATCTAACGTATAAGGCTGCTTAATTGAATATACACGCGCTAAAATGTGTTTTGGTCGCTCTGACGGGACTACCTAAACTCGCCGCTGCGGGGGGTGTTATTCTTTCAAAAACGCTGTTGTTGGTCGAAAGAACGAGTGCATGTCGCGGCGGCGAGTTTAAGTAGTCCCGTCAGAGCGAACAAAACACATTTTAGCGCGAGCGTTTTCAATTTTACAGCATGGCTTCTTTCGATGAGATCGAACGTACAGTCAACCAATTTGATTTCTAGGCCACTTTGGACTATGTTAAAGTGACGTTGTCAACCAAAACGTAAGAGACTCCCTATGATTTGGTTTACAACGTCACGTTGACAAAGTCCATAGTGGCCTAGGAATCAAATTGGTTGACTGTACAAGGCCCGTTTTCATTGCTCTTCACTATAAATAATAATCATTATGAATTTTATATTAAAATTTCCATTTATAAAATTCATAATATTACGTTTTTCCTTAGTAACAGCTACTAAATAATAACAATAAATCAAAATTAATATGATATTCAAATGTAAATATGCTTATCTCTCTGATAGCAATGTCTCCAGCTAGAACTGTGCTATTATCTGACTTACTGCCTGACCTCTGACCGCAAACAAAGACAGTTGTGGCTGAGCTCTTTGTTAATTAGCTGGCTATTGACCTGTGAATGATTACTAAATTGCAAAAGTAATTTACATGAAGACATCCTTTTTACCCGACTGCCTCTGTGGAACCGAAAGTAATAATTCAAAAATCCGGCCAAGGCGAGTCGGAATCCCTAGCGGGAGGGGGGGGTTTGGGGGGGGGGTCCCTGTCCCTATCCCTACCATTATCTAAAAAAAAACACGTTTGTTCTATGGGGCCCCACTTAAATATTTATTTTATTCTGTTTTTAGTATTTGTTGTCATAGCGGCAATAGAAATACGTTATCTGTGAATATTTCAACTGTCTAGCTATCACGGTTCATGAGACAGCCTGGTGATTGTGACAGACACACAGACGGACAGTAGAGTCTTATTAGGTCCCGTTTTTACCCTTTGGGTACGGAACCTTAATAATGACCACTTCTGGAGTTTCTTGCGGCGCTTCTTCTCCGCAATGATGGTCTTGTCGAAGCTTGTTGAAGCGCTCGTAGACTCACTCCATATTACCAACATGTAAAAGATCCCTCACCTTCACGCCTTCATTCTAGAGTGACAGAACCACCAACAACTTGTTGTCAATTCTGTAACCACTCTTTGCACGAACAGGCCACAGTGTAGGTATATTAGTGACAGGTTGCAAGCCCATCGCCTAACAATACTACAAAGCCAGTTTAAATTTCACTTTTGGTCATCTCTTTTACGGTATTTTCATATTTTGTCAAGAAATGCGATAAAAAAATGGGTGCGTATCTACTCATAACTTTGTAAGTCCTATTATCGGAAGCCCGAAAATGTTTCTCATACCATTTTACATCATAATGATCACTCTTCATACTCTTCATACATTTTTTTAGTACTAACGATCGGAACTCATAATCATCTGAATTCATAACGCCAATATTAATGAAGCCGTACACTTTTCACAATTTCTTAAATATCTTACGTGTAATAAGGTTAGGTTAGGTTAGGTTAGATTTATAAAAAATCTCAAAATGTAACAGTTTCTTAAAATAAAATGCATTATGAGTTGCGATAATTATGACTTGAAAAGTATGAACAAAAAAGTATGAGGGAAAAAAATATGAAGAGCGATTGTTATGAATACAAATCGGTAGGAAAACAAAAAAATAGGAATAAGAATTTTATGTTAGTCAATATGGACTCAAAAAAATTGCATATTCCCTAAGAGTTTACATACACAACGTCACCTCCATTAGTTATCACTGTCCAGATCCTGTTGACCTGCCACCGGATGGTGCTTCGGTTGAGTCTGGTTTCTTTCCTAATTGGCTGGCAAGTAGGTCGACGACCTGAGGCCACGAGTGCCTCAATCACTCGCAATCTCACCGACTGGACAGACAGTTCAAGGGTTTTGACGATTAGATTGTCAGCGATATGGCTGTGTGAATCAAGACCTTATGATATGACGGATGGCGGATACGACTGACCTAAAAGAGGGGTAAGGTTTTTCGTGCGTATTGTAAATTGAAATTGCCAAAGATTTAAATAAATTAGTACTGTTTGACACATAACCTCAAATGAATGAAAAAGAAAAAGTTATTAAATTAAAAAAAAATAAGTATCCCAATTATAGGAACAAAATAAGGTTAAACACCTTAAGGTCGTCTCGTTTGATTTAACAACCACAGATATAGGAATAGTATTTCTGTGAGTAGATTGCAGCAATAATTTTACACATGCCAGTGAAGTACCTACTGACTCATATCATAATTGCATTCCTTGATTGATTTTATGATGCAGTTGAAGTACAATTTGCATGCATCGAAAAGATCTTAGAATTAATGAAGTGGTGTTTGAATTATTCCAAAATGCTTCTTTTTTGGGACAAATCTGGAGATTCTGTTACATAATTACCATATTGGTGAACCCATGAAATCTTAAGAGGATTGTGAGGCTGTCCATACAAAATGCGGTTACGTTTTTCCCCCCTTAAACGCAGCCCGATTTTTAACATTTTTTAATAATTTGTGTATATTATAAAAATCCAGGTTTGGGTAGTGATTCTCTGAACAACGACGGTCGGACGTACGGACGAGTAAATATCCAAAAACATATTTTAACGCGTGCATTTTCAATTTAACTTCATTTAAAATGCACGCGCTAAAATGTGTTTTGTTGGCTCTGACGGAACTACCTAAACTCCCCGCTGCGATTTCGCTTGTTCGTCCGCCCGTCCGTTGTTTTTGAGAGAATAGCACCCCTGTACCTTTAAAGAAAAATATTTATTGGAAAGAATCGAAGCAACCTAGTTTTTTTATAATAACTACAATCTATTCAAAAATCGTGGAAATTGGCCTAGATTTAGTGGGAGTTTTTTTTTTATTAATTATTTACTGAGAAAATAAATAAATAAACATAATTCTGCATGGCAACAGAGCTTAACCGCCACATTCTAAGTCACAAGGTTACAAATAAAATGACGTCATTCCGACCACTATCCAAAGCCGGGCGGCAAACAATAACTACTCTGCAGTTTTTGCTGTAGTTTGCTTCATTTAGACGCGAAATGATGTAGTTAATGATTAGGAAAGGTTCCGAGCGCGGTTTTTTTGATAACATCGCGTAATCAGCTGATAGTGTCAGCGTGCTACAATAGGTATTTAAGTCGCTCATTGAATACAAAACGGACACATTCCAAAATAATTTGCTCTTGCATTAAAAATCTTATACGAATAGCTTCTAATTTTAAAATGCAACACTGACTCATTTTGGGGTTGTGTCCGTTTTGTATTCAATGAATGATGTGACTGGTGCATAATGAGAGGCATTAATACACGTGTGGTTTTATGAAACGAGCCGAAAGGTATTTTCGTGGTAGTTATTCAGATAAATACATATTGGGAAATTATGATACCGCAATTGTGCAGCTGAGAAAAGATCTTGGCAAAATAAGCTACTGAAAAAATAAAGACTGGTAAAATTTGCGAATGGAAAGACTTTGGGGAAAATATTGCGCTCTCTTACTCAGCGAAGTAGTATATAATACACTATATAGCGACCTGCCCTCGTATCGCTCCGGTTTATGTGAGTTTTCTGTAACACCCGTACATAATCCAGAATCTATTATAAACCGGTTTGGGGATAAGATAGCCGGTGAAATGACTAGCATAGGGGCATTCCATCTTGGTCCTCAGGGTTGGCAACGCATTTGCAGTCTTAGGATTGCATTGCAGTCTTGTGAATGCGAATGTCTATGGGTCACAGTTTCTACTTACCATCAGGTGGCCTGTGTGGTCGTTTGTCTTCTGTATGTACGGCATAAAAAAAAACTTTTTCTCGAAACTGCATTAAAATCCGTTGAGTAGTTTAAAATATCAAAGCGAAAAGACAGCGGAAGCGACTTCTTTTTATACTTACCATGTTAAGATTCGGTTCAAATCAAATTCAAAGTCAAATTTGGTCGGTTTCGGTGTCGGATTCACTGCCGCGAAGACACTCACTTACTACTCTTTTTATTGCTATTTTATGTAGTGTGTAGTGAATAACTGTAAGTACAGTCACGAGATTAAATTTGGTACCCATCATAGGTCCAAAGTCAATCTGACATTCTACAACAATAGGGTTGAGTTCCCTAAAAGTTAGAAATGACTTGACATCTCTAATGACATTGACTACGAAAATCATATTTTTCTTGAAATGGGTCCCAAATTAACGCTCGTGACCGTATTTTTCATTTTTCTTTTTCAAATAATACGCGACTAATAAATTCAAAAACTCAGTTAAAAATTTTGTTTTTGTTTTTATTCAACACACATAATGCCTTGAACATAATTAAATGCAAAAACTCGACCTGTCATTTTTATTCGTTTATCTTGCAAGTTCACTGACATGTGAACTCAGCAGATAGCTTCGTGATAGGTATTTTACTTTATTTGTGTCAATTGTCTTGAGGAAGACGCACTGAAACCTTCTCAATTATAAAAACTAAAACTTATGATAATTGAAATAGTGGTGAGATCTGCGTTAGCAATTAGAAAGGTGAGTTATTTGATTTTAATTTACATAATTATTTATCTATACTAATATTATAAAGCTGAAGAGTTTGTTTGATTGAACGCGGTAACCTCAGGAACTCTGGTCCGATTTGAAAAATTCTTTCAGTGTTAGATAGCCCATTTATCGAGGAAGGCTATAGGCTATATATCATACTCACATAAACCGAAGCGAAGCAAGGGCGGGTCGCTAGTGTGAAATATTAACGTAACGCCACATTCTGGGTACTCTTTACACAATATTTCACGGACATTCTCATCGCGAGCGCGGGCTAGTTCTTAATCCACTTTTTTTAACCGTTTCACCACATTTAAAATAATTAGAAAAAGCCGCAAGTACTTTTACGTTTACTCATTTAAATTGTCACAAAACTGTTTCAGGAATGCCTCTTTAAAAAAAGCTTAATTACGATAATATCCGCTTTAGATAATCATAATCTTACAGTTTGGCCGTTCTAAGAGGGCCGATTTGACAGCTCTGTCATCTGAGTACAAAATATGAGTTTGAGGTTATAATTTGTACTAAGATGACAGCTGTCAAATCGGTCCTCTTAGAACGGCCAAACTGTAGGTATTACGACTGTATTAAATCTTGTTCTATTTACCTCTGTTTTTGCGATGACCTGTCCGAGCTATGCCCATAACATAAGCTTGACAAGTAAGTGAAATATAAAGGGTTGTCAGGTTGAGACGAAATAAAATAGTCATGTGGCCAATATCGATCGTCGTATCGACTCGATTATATTTGCAAAGTTGGAATGAACAGCGTGACTATCTGCCTACGTGACTACATACCCAACCCGTGTTTTATTGCTTGACACTGCATCTATAAATCCCTCATGCATGCACTAAATACCTATGTAATTTCCATTTGACATGCGCGGCCGGCCGCCATATTGAATGTGTCATGCATATTTTTATTCGGAAATGATTAGGTGGGCGTTTTCACTAAAAAGTGTACCCAATTAAGGACTGAAATTAAGGAACTTTGTCAGTTTTGTGACGAAAATTAGCTATATATTGACGGCCGCATTGTATGGCTAATTTTCGTCACAAAACTGACAAAGTTAAAGTTCCTTAATTTCAGCCCTTAATTGGGTACACTTTTTAGTGAAAATGCCCAGGTAACTTAATTTATCTACACATATATCATAAAGTCTTCTATTGTACGTTCAAAACCTGTAGGCAATGACGCCAATGACTAGCGTTACCTGTGGTAGTAGGTGACAGCGATGACATCTATTAATTTTTGAAGATGTTCCAAATTTGGATCTCATTACGTTACAATATTCGATAATGAAATGAAATTACGTAACAGCTGTCATCACTGTCACCTAAAAAGCTGGATATTTGCCTTTCGGCTTCTGAACCCATCTTAGAGTACTTATAATATGTGTGTAGATAAAGTATTGTACGCGACTCTGCGTAATTAGTATTACGCAACGGTCATGTGAACTAATATTAATCGTCTCTGTAACTTATGGATAAATTATACCACTGGTAACAGTGGAAATCAAAGCCGTTTTTTTTTACATATTGATTCCAACAGTAGGTACTACCCTGACTGAGGCAACACTTGTACAAAATGGATTGGCAAAGTTGTCACACGGATCATGGTGTAGACTTTACTGTTTCGACAATATGGACATATTATTTATTATGACAAATTTGGTCTGTACGTTTTCTTTTTCAAAGAAAATATTTTAAAACAAATCTACAAAATCTACATACAAACATACATACCTTCACGCCTGTTATCCCAGAGAAGGGTAGGCAGAGCTACCGAATTACATACAATTTTAAAAACTTGTTGATAATTCAGTAACCACATTTTGCAAAAATAGGCTAAGATGTTTACCATGTGTATATTAGTGTATGTACAAAATCTAGTTTTTTATAACAATCAATAACTAACATATTCAAAAACAATGGAAATTGGACTTGATTTTGGGGGTAAGAGTAGATACCTATGTAAAAAAAAATACAGCTACGCGATCTAAGCGTTGCTTTAACATTTTCTTAAAAAGTATAGAGGCCAAAAGCCCATATTATATTCCTAAAAACAAAATATGCCAGCGAATATAAGTTAAAAACTTTTTATCTTAAACTACCTTTTACCCTCGCAGCAGTACATTTTTAAATTGTCATTGCGAGACTAGAGTTTGGTTTATACTAGGCTGGTGCAGAATGCAGTAAAACTGCATGCGCACGTTAAACGCCGGACTCAGTGCAAGCTGATACGGCTACCTGACACGTAGAATGACGAGAACCCATCAAGGTCTAGCTAGAACGCAAGGTTGTTTGCTATACAAGCACTATATGGTTGTTATAACACTAATAACTTATGTTACAGTCGAGTTCATAAAATATGTGTACACTTTTGTATCTTGTCTATTTCCCCGCTTGTCTATTTGCGGGGTTAGAATAGTGCCACTCCATATCTTCCCGTGGATGTCGTAAGAGACGACTAAGGGAATAAAGGCTTGTAGTACTGTTAGGCGATGGGCTTGCAACCTGTCACTAATACACTGGTAAACATCTTAGCCTAATTGTGCAAAAGGTGGTTACAGAATTATTAACAAGTTTTTAGAGTCGTTAGTTATTCTGTAGCTCTGTCTACACAACTCTGAGAATAAAGGCGTAAACTTATGAATGTATGTAACTATCCAAATCCGCTTCTTATAAGTCTTGTACGATTTTACTTAGCGCTATATTCTGAGTCACACCAATATCTCTTTAACTTAAAGAAGCCGTTCGATTGGCTTTTTAAGCGCAATTCAGCCTATTTATATGGGTTACCCTTATTTTTGGTTATGCAATAAGAGAGGGATATCAATTTACTGCTGCTCTTTAGGTTTCTCTTACGTGAATGGTTAGTTTAACAAATAACTGTGTCATATATTTCTTCCAAAGGGGTTAATCTTTTATTGAGTTATACTTCGGCTTCTTTTAAAGGCTTTTATCGGGGAATGGGCGGTCGGGTCGGGTGACTCACTATCCAACTAGGCCAGCGCGTCAGATACGCGTTATACCGTGTAGTTATCGTTATACAAAAACGAGCCCAATAACTTGTTCACCTTGGATCAACCCGTGGACCATACATAATGTGTGTATGTGTTTGTATTTACTGGCAGTGCAATTGGATTATCTTTATATCGCGATCACGCTTTGTTGGACAATTGCTATTGAAATCAGGAAATGATGTTGGTGAAATCGAGAACTCTTTGTTATCTAGGTGACATTGGTGGCATTGCGTTTAAATGATTTTGTCACCTAGGGTCTTTTCAATTTTTTTTTAGATACCGTAATACCATATATGGTTATATGTGGCCATAACCTGCAACAATGGTGCAATTTTCCTCATTACATTATTTTAAATTTGTGATTTTTAATTGAATTTTAGATTTTAATAAATAAGTTAGACTAACTATTAATATTTGCACGCTTGCATGCAGGCTGAACGCGATGGATTTTTAATTCTTGAACATCTACTTCATGTAAAACTGTGTTCTTGGGTGTTATTCTCTCAAAAACAACGGACGGTCGGATGGACGAGCGAAATCGCAGCGGCGAGTTCAAGTAGTCGCGTCAGAGCGAACAAAACACATTTTAGCACGTGCATTTTCAATTAAGACTGCGCCGAGCGTACGCCGGATGTACAGTGGCGCCCTCATTACTTTTATTGTGTTTTCTAATAAACTAAAGTATTTTCTTGAAATTGGTCGGTAGGTTTTTGTACTACAAATGAAAACACAACTTATAGTACTTATATCACATAGTTTAATAACATTTCACCTTCGAGTTATCACGTAACGGAAAAAAGTGATCACCTTTTCCCGTTATGTTGACTACTCAAAGAGTAATTGTTAATAAATTTTGTTACGTATCCCATAAATCGTATTTTTACTTGCGCTACAAAAACGTATCGTCTGATTGCAAGGAAATTCTTTAGTTAATTAGAAAACACAATAAAAGTAATGAGGGCGCCACTGGACGCTCGACGTTTGCTCGGTGCAGTCTTAAGCAGCCTTATACGTTCGATCCATCGGCAGAAACCATGCTGCTAAATTGTTTTATAATAATAATAAAACTCTTTATTTCAGACAAAGTCCATAGTAATTGTTAGTATACATACATGATCTTAATAATAGTGTTAGTAGGTACAATGTGTGTGAAATACTTAAATCAAGATATAAAATTAATAAATGAATGAATGCATTGCATCATATCACCGCCAATGAGCACTATTTGATGGCAAATTGAGCAATACTTTTAATTTGCCCCACCCAGTGTGCAAGTATTGGGCAGTCAAACCTGCTAGCAATCACCTTTAGTATGCTGTTGTGACTGGCCCTTACTCGGCCAAGCAGAGATACAATCTTCTTGCGGATGATCGCCTGAAAACTATCCGTGCGGGCTTCGGCAAACATGCCTGAAGCGCTGCACCGGCTAGGTAGCCCCAACAACATTCTAAAGGCATTGTTATATTGCACGCGGAGGGCGCTGTAAGCGCGTTTCGTATACCGAACCCACAGACTGCTCGAGTTTTGTTCGCACTGACGGGACTACTTAAACTCGCCGCTTGGACATTTACTCGTGCGTCCGTTCGACCGTTGTTTTTGAGAGAATCACTACACTGGCAAATAAATATGATTTGGTTTGATTTAAAATATGATAGCTTACTGCTATTATTGCTGGGTATACACTGAAAAACCGAATGGGTTGATTTTACTAAATTTTAGGACCTACCTATGAGTTTGGTTGGAGTTAACACCTGACCTTAGTAAAAACAACACATTGAAAAGGTTGCTTCAACCTTTTTAGTGGTTAACTCAACCAAACTCATGTGTAGGTCCTATTTTAACCATAAAACTTAGTAAAATCAACCCATTTGTTTTTTCAGTGTACTGTTTGGCCTAAAGTTGTTTGCTGTAAACTCTAGCTATAGCTAGCATATTTTTAGAATAATTTATAATAATGGAATGAGGAAACTTTTACTATTTTTGCGGGCTAGGACCATAGCTCTATAGTTTTATATTAATCACATGTCTAACAAATACGCAAGTGATTAAAAGCATGTTCCATAAAGCATTTTCTATACATACCACTGATAACCGGTGAAGTTACTAGCTTAGAGGCATTCCATCTTAGTCCTCAGGGTTGGTAAGTAATTTGTATTCTTGGGAAAGAAAATGACTATAGGCCTCGGATCCCATTTACCATCAGGCCCCTATTTCACCATCATAACAATGACTGGTGACAGGTGACAATTCAGCGTACATGGCGCAGCTTATATGAATCGCACAGTGATATATTAGCGTGTTAACTTTGCAATGTATACCGAGTTGTCACCTGTCACATGTCATCATCAAGATGGTAAAATAGGGCCACAAACCGTGGCCGTGTGGTTGCCGGGTTAGAATAGTGCCACTCCATGTCTTCCGATGGAAGTCGTAAGAGGCGACTAAGGAAATAAAGGCTTGTAGTACCTACCTGCTGTTAGGCGATGGGCTTGCAACCTGTCACTAATACACTGGTAAACTTAGCCTAATTGTGCAAAATGTGGTTACAGAATAAACAACAAGTTTTTAGAGTGGTTGGTAATTTTGACGACGCGCTGGCCTAGTGGGTACTGGGTAGTGGCCTACGAAGCTAGTGGTCCTGGGTTCGAATCTCGGTAAGGGCAGATATTTGTGTGATGAGCGCGAATATTTGAATGTTTTCTATGTATTTAAGTATATATTTCTCTATATAAGTATTTATATCGTTGTCTAGTACCCATAGTACAAGCCTTGAGCTTAGTTTGGGACTAGGTCAAATGGTGTGACATTGTCCCGTTTTTTTTTTTTTTTTTTTTTTATATATTTAATTCTGTAGCTCTGCTTACTCCAATCTGACAATGAAGGCGTGAGTACCTCTACAAACAAAAAATTTCGCATTGTTTCAAATTGTTTTTATTAACGTTTTTGGCTTGAACATTCATTTAATTTAGGTTATTCGCATAAATTCTAATAAATAGCGTACCCTGTCTCTGATCCCACTTATTTTAAATTAAGTAATGGGGTCAAATGACCCTTAAAATCAATTTCAACTGGCATGCCGACGTTTCCGCGTGTCTTGTTGGTTGGACCCTTACAATTGTGAATTGTGTCAATTTGGATTTAACTGGTTTTGGCGTTCCCAAAATGGCGCCCATCACAATACGGAATGTTCATGACTTTCATGAGTTTTTATTACAGCTTCAATAAAAGCTTGATTATTTTAACAAACAGTTGATTTAAAAAAAATTATATAATAACAACAAATATTTAAGCCAATAAAGACTTGTTTCTACCTCTTTCTAGCAAAACAGGATTAAATTAGATCTCTTTATCTTATCACTGTTTAATAAACTAATTATGCATAATTTGATATATCGTTGCTTAAATACAAAAGGGACACAAATCAAAATGTGTTTGTGTTGCATTTAAATTCGGAATGCTATATATCTAGTTTAAGTTTTAAATCAAACTATATCTGTTTTTGTTTTGTGGCGCTTTGTATTTAAGCAGCGATATAAGTACTTAATAAAGATTTTGAATTAAATAAAAAGATCGCGGATAAAGTAGGTACAGTTATTTATTCAAAAGTGACACTATTTTTAAAAGTACGCTTCATACTAAAAATCGTTTAATTATTATTGAGCTATTTCTTAAATAAGAAAATTTAATTTAACCATAATAAAGTAAATCGTACGTACGTAAGTTGAACTGAGATTCGATATTAGAAACTAAAACGTCATTACTCCCAAGCACGCATTAAAATCTCACTCCTAACACTTTATGACAAGGCATAAAACTGCTTAATGTCCTATTGACTTGCGTCTGTTTGGCATTAAACTATCCAAGTCAGAGGTCGCTTGACCTCAAATTGCACATGTAAACTGACCATCACACCATTTGAATTCTTACTGCTTTGAAATAAAATAAAGTTCTGAACGGCACGTTTGTGAAAGTTTTCGTGCAAAAGTGCGTTACCTGGTATAACCTCGATTTCTCTGTTTTGTTTTGTAGAAAAGGGTTCTTGTCATAAAATGTACTATCAGACCATTGGAACCTTGACCTACCATAGAACTGTGTCACAGAGACGTTATGATTCAAGTCATAAGAAGTGTCAAACAAATTGTTTTATAATGTTACTGTGACACCGTTCTATGGTGGGTTAGGGTTCCATTGGACTGATAGTACCTACGAATGTCTAATGACATTTATAAACAGGTGATCTTACAAAGTAAGTATTCATTTCGCAGAAAGTAACATCCAAATATATGGTCTATCACCCTATGGTTAAAGTCCACGTCATGCATGATACAACAAGTTCGATTTTCCTTTGCAATAATATTATGTATGTATGTACGTAAACACTTTATTGTACAAAAGAAAAAAGAAAACCAATACAATGAAGATTAAAAAATAAATTACAAAGGCGAACTTGTCCCTTATTAGGGATCTCTTCCAGCTAACCCTTGAGAGGTTGAGAAAAGTGAATGGTTGTGCATCGAGTAGGTAAGTGTACAACTTTATTTAGGAAGAGCATACAATTAAACTGACTAAAAAAAAACATAAGTACTTACCATACAAAACATACATTCTAATATCTATTATGACAGTGACAAGTTTTTTTATCTTTTATATTATCTTAACCTTAGCGTTAATTAGATCTCACAGAAACTTTTGTCAAAACACCACTTTCTTGGCCGACCGTACTTACGAGTATATAAATCGTTAATTAATTCGATTTTGAAGAAAATTTTCAATATAAAATGCGATAACGATAACGTTTTTCTCTCCTTAAATCTGGTTCGATTTTTACGATTTTTGAATATTTTACGGATACAAAGAAAAGGGTAGTTGCGTTTTCCCTACAAATGTGTGGTTGCCGGGTTAGAATAGTGCCATTCCATGTCTTCCCGTGGATGTCGTAAGAGGCGACTAAGGGAATAAAGGCTTGTAGTACTGTTAGGCGACGGGCTTGCAACCTGTCACTAATACACTGGTAAACATCTTCGCCTAAGTGTGCAAAATGTGGTTACAGAATTATCAACAAGTTTTTAAAGTTGTAGGTAATTCTGTAGCTCTGTCTAGCCCACTTTAGGATAACAGGCGTAAAGGTATGGAATTTTGACCACTAAAGAAAATGATAATGTAGAATTTGCTCTATAGAGCTCTTAATACGAGCATTTTTCTCTATTAAAACCAAGAAAGATTCTTCTTGTTGTTAAGAATTGTCTTTCTTCTTGTATTTGTTAATCTGTTCTTTGTTATGCATGTCACGAATAAATGATTTTCTTTCTTTTTCTTTCTTTTCTTTCTTATTTGCTTCTGAATAACAATTATCACTGAACAAGACGGTCACGCTCTTGGAATAAATGTTAAAGTTAAAAAAAAAAGAATGCTTTAGGTACTTATCACGTAAAGATATGAAATGGTTAGTGTAAAGGTGGACTTCCGACCAGCGCGGCTCCGGCGTCACTAACGCAGCGACAGTGACGCCGGAGCCGCGCTGGTCGGAAGTCCACCTTAAGAAATAAAATTCGAAACATTTTGAGTTTTATATCAAGTAATGAATTTTTTCCTGATATGGGAAACTGGATATCTCTTGGCTTATATAGGTTTCTTTGGCTGAAGAGATTTTTTCTATCTGTGTAGCAAAGCTAGGTTTCTCAGACCCCGCAATCGAAATTTTTTATTGACTTATCATTACGTGAAAAGGTTACTCACTATCTTAGCACATAATTAGGATAGAGTTGCGGGAGAGTCCCACGGCCGCATTGTCCATTGTTAGGGATATCTTTAGCTGCATTGCCTCAATGTTTTTGCGATGGTAACATTAGAAACTGTAGAAACAAAGCTAGATACTGTTTGCAAAGTTTTTGTCAAGTTCTTAGAAATCGTTGAGACGTCACTAACAACTCCCATATCAATATTATTTTTATTATAAAGGCTTTGTTTCATTGGTCGATAGTCCGTTTGCAATCCATTGTACCTACAGTGACAGTAAGCATCAAAAATAACATGCTCAAAATTATCTAGACACGACGTATTCTGTTGAGTGCAGATCATTTTGACCTCTTCGGTTGCGTAGCTACTTCTGCTGAAGAGGTAATTTACTTAAGTTTTTCACCTTTAAAAAGTTGTTGATCATTCAGTAAACACATTTTGCACAAAATTGCTAAATCAAATCAATCTTTATATGCATAGACAAAGGGTTATTACAGGAGGCAGTTACAAATTATTGTTACAATTGAGCCGCCTTCTTCAGCTGTCGATGCACAGCATGCAAATGTATAGAGCTAGCAGCTAGCATTCCTTAGGGACTATGCAGGAATACATGCACACACCGCACCGCCCTGGTAACTTATAATTAGGGGAAGTTTTTATATAAGTAATTCGTTATTTAAAAAAAAAATACGTGAAACTTATTACCAGAAAATCCTTTAATATGCTGAGGTATTTTGTTATAAATAAGAACACATAGAGTAACAGTTTTTCCTAAACATTGCAGTCCTTTGCTGCTTTCCTACAACAAGTCTAACCAAATTCCTTGCACTGTCCTGTGTACTGTTAAGATGTTTACCAGCGTATTAGTGACAGGTTGCGAGCCCATCGCCTAACAGTACAATTTTTCTTTTGTCTTTTTGATTTACATTAATTTGTATGATATCTTGTTACAGAACAAAATGAAGTCCCTGCTAGTTGTGTGTGCTGCTCTACTGGTATGCGGCGCGTTCGGGAAGAAGAAGAACGAAGACCACAAAGTGAGTAGAAGATAAAAATATCAGATATCGCACACCTAGATAAAGAGTAACACAACTCACGAGTGGTTGGCAATCCACAACTGTGCGTTTCACACGGAATTTCCTGCCTCGCACAACTAAACTGTGGAATGGTCTGTCGCCTGCGGTATTTCCGGACCGTTACGACCTTCAAACCTTCAAGAAAAGAGCGTACTCTCATTTGAAAGGCCGGCAACGCACCTGTGACTCCTCTGGTGCTGCAGGTGTCTATGGGTGACGGTAATCGCTTTCCATCAGGCGATCCGTCTGCTCGTTTGCCTTCCTATACCATAAAAAAAAACTCAAAATACCTACCTCTTTTTTCAGGGTGTCTTTGGAGTTAACGTAGTTTTTGACGCTGATTCTGATTATCACAATAACTCGATTTTGTATTATTTCGTGTTGTGTTACTCTTTATCTAGGTGTGCGATATACCTAATGGTGACAGAAAAAGAGGGGTGTTATAAGTTGGTATGGCGTCTGGTTGCCGCCATTTTGTTATTACTGTCATATGTATCTGGCACACGATTAAGACAAATCGATTGACATAAAATCATCGAAATCGGTTCACGCGTTTAGTTTCTGGAGCGCCATAAGGAACATACATACATATACAGGGTGTTTGGCAGTCGGGTGTAGGGGTTTTAAGGGATGATAGTAAAGGTCATTCTGAACATTTTTGACCACATTTACTATTATGCTAAGTTTCACGGTTTCCGAGATATTGATAATTTTAATAGGATTTTTTGTCATTTTTCCTTATGTCCGTGATACGAAAAACCCCTTAATTCAAGTATTAATTTAAAAAAAAAACAGTGTTTTCTTGCATGACTTGAATCACTATGAAATAAGGAAGTTTTAAAGCTACATGCCATTTTTCTTTCCTTACAACTTTTTGAGTAAACGCGCAAGAGTTACTTTCTCCATACTAAGAGAACCCCGCGTTTGTTTTTCACCAAGTATGGAAAAACCAATTTTGTGAAATTTTTGAAAAATACATGATGTTGCTATGTTTAATGTCTGTTAGTGGGCACACTTATGCCCATCGTCCTTTCTTATCCACTGCTTTCTCACTTTCTTTTTCCACACTAACATATCACAGTGTATCTAAAGTCGTAAAAGTGTTTTAACATGTAAACGCTACGTGTGCAAAATCTGAGTATTAGTGAAAGTAGAAACGCTATTTGCGGCAATTTACATACACGTTGAATATGTATTGTTTGTCTGTACGTGCTGGGTCGTTAATCGTGGGACCGTTTGTCACTTGCACCGAAAACCAGCACGTTATGTCACATGTCAGACAATGAGATAGGTCAGGTGACTATGTCGCTTATATACATAGGTACATTAAATCACGCCTGCTTCCCATAGGGGCAGATACCACTTCTTTCCACTTGCTACGATCTTGACAATTCTCTTTTGCTTTTATTTCAAAGTTTATAACTATAGTAGTATATTAGGCATCTACTACCTTAAATATTGTAAATAGATTCTACGCAAATGAGACTTACTTTTATTTTCTAAAACAATAAATATTGCATTCATGGATTTTTGGAACGGACGGACGAACGATTGAATGTCCAAGCGGCGAGTTCAAGTAGTCCCGTCAGTGTGAACAAAACATATTTTAGACCGTGCATTTTCAATTTAGCAGCATGGTTTCTGCCGATGGATTGAACGTATAAGGCTGCTTAATTGAAAATGCACGCGTGAAAATATGTTTTGTTTGCTCTGACGGGACTACTTAACTCGCCGCTGCGATTTCGCTCGTTCGTCCGACCGTCCGTTGTTTTTGAGAGAATAACACCCCTGATGGAATATGACAGCAATAACGTTGTGTTTTATGATACAGATCATTTATATTTACTACATTATAAACCTTTAAACAAAATAAAAACCGTAAAAACACGACTATTGTTTTGTCACCATCGAGTAGTTCGATTCCCGATTTAGGCATTAATTTTAAGCGAACGATTTTTTTTCTGAATTTATTAATTAAATTATTAAGTTGGGGAAGGGGAGTGTTAACAAATAGCCTTAATACACATACTTAATAAAGTACAAGTGGTAATCTGTTCTATATCTGTTCCAGGTGAAGATAGCCCTCTACTATGAGTCGCTGTGCCCCGACAGCAAGACCTGGGTGACAGCACAGCTGGCGCCGGTGTGGCGGGACCTGCGCGGGGCCGTCAAGGTCAAGCTGGTGCCCTACGGGAAGAGCACCGTGAGTCCCACTAACTTAAACTTAACTTAAACTTTTGCGGGTGGTAGGACCTTGTGCAGGGTCCGTCCGGATCGCTACCACCATCTTATCCATTAACCTACCGCCAAACAGCAGTGTTAGCATTGTTGTGTTCCGGTTTTGGGATAAGACAGCCGGTGAAATGACTAGCATAGAGGCATTCCATCTTAGCCTCAGGGTTGGCAACGCATTTGCAGTCTTAGGATTGCATTGCAGTCTTGTGATTGCGAATGTCTATGGGTCACAGTTTCCACTTACCATCAGGTGGCCTGTGTGCTCGTTTGTCTACTCAATGCCATAAAAAAAGATTAAAGGGTCATACACAATCACAAAAACAAAAGTTTTATCTCCTGTGGTCAATAGTTAAGGGCTTGTGTGCAAGTTATGTTTTTATTTGATAGGAATAAAGTAGGTCTGACGCCGTTTATGCGGATGTGGGTTCAGCCAGAGAATTAGGCCTTCAACACGTTAACTTCGGGTATGTCCACAGGAAAGACAGGAACCTAAATCTGTGTATGACCCAAAAGACATTTATTCAGTAAGTAGGCCGCACGCTTTTAGACAAGAATCTACCAGCGCTTCCCAAGAGACGATATTTATTCAGTAAGTTGGCCGCATACGGGCTTTTTTACACGTAATGAGTGAAAAAGTACAGTTCTAAAATTTGGAAATGAAGGACAAAAAAGTAGTACTTTTTTGGAGAAAAAAAACTATGATATCATAAATCTCGATATCAGTGACTTGTAAAAGAAAAATTGAGATGGCAGCTAGTTTAGAACAGCACTGTTAATGCAAAAAAATTAACAACAACTGAAAGTTTAGAGCTTCAGGTCGAAGGTCATTTGGCCATGGTAGCCCCTTAATAAGGTATTTATTTTACAAGCTTTTATTTAACTTGCAATGTATGTAAGTAGTATGGAAGGGTCAAATCTTGGAAGTGAAATTTAACCAACTTTCTGATTTCTGATGAAGCTGAAAATTTGCATAGACCTTTCGTTCTGATGACAATACAATAATATAGCGACATCGAGCTAGTCTGATGGAGACTCAGGGTGGCCATAGGAACTCCTAAATTACACATGATAAACCCGTCGTGTTAGGGCTTGTTAGAAACGTCTTGACGAGTAGGTGACGACTGTGCAAAAAAAGTACAGTCGGCAACAAAAGCTTGTCCCAAAAAAGATTTTTTTCACAGACTTATTTTTTTTTTTTTTTTTTTTTTTCATTTATTTTCCTGATAAAGTACACTTTTTTACAAAAATACTCTTCGCCAAACTGCGGTAACAGTTGGGTGGCATTTGCCTAGCTACTTTGCGTAACTAATATTGTTTTTCTGTTTTAGCATGACAAGGTTGACGGCAAGTGGCAGTTCAACTGCCACCACGGGGCCGACGAGTGCTACGGCAACAAGGTACGTACAGTAGGATGGTTAATAATTTTTTTTGGTTTTTTCCCTGGCAACTCTGTTATTTTAGTACTTACACATACATATATACTCAGGCCTTAATTCCCAGAGTGAAGTAGGCAGCTGGGTGAATATTCGGGCGTTCCAACCGCCGTCATTATTCTCTTTAATACATTGACGAAAATAATGATAACTACCAGCAATTTTTTATGTCAAAATCAGCGGACCCGGGGGTAGTATCCATTCCATTTAAAAAAACAAGAAAGTTATTGAGTTTATATTGAATAATATGCGAAAACAATAATGACGGCGGTTGAAACGCCAAATATTCACCCAGCTACAGAATTACCAACAATTGGAAAAAAAAGTTGGTAATTCTGTAACCACATTTTGCACAATTAGGCGAAGATGTTTACCTAGTGCCTAAACTAAGCTCTAGGCTTATACAGTCACGGAATTAAAGATAAGATAAAAGATGTTTATTCAGTAAGTAGGCCGTACGGGCACTTTTACAAGTCAAAAATCTACCAGTTAATTTAACTCCTAGTCCACTTTGGACTATGTCAAATTGACACTGTAAATAAACTCATAATATGTCTCTTACGTTTTGATTGATTACCTCACTTTGACATACTTAGGCCAAAGTGGACAAGGAATCAAATTCCTTGACTGTACTATGGGTACTAGACAACTATATAGAGAAATATATACTTGAATACGAGTATGTATAGAAAATATCCACGACACGAACAAATATTCGCGTTCATGACACAAATATCTGCCCTTACCGGAATTTAAACTATTCCAGGGCGCCGTCAAGTACTTAAATGTCCGTCTTATAAATGTCTTCCTTCTAATGTGCTAACCAGGTCCAGGCGTGCATCCTGAAGGACAGGAGCCTCCAGGACACGCAGAAGATGGAGCTGGTCATCTGCCTCATGGGGCAGGCCAGTCCCGACAAGTCTCTCGACACCGTGAGTACATCCTTGAAGATAATAATAATTATATATAGTTTATGCAGTTTCTCTAGACATGGTTTTTGTACACCTTTTGCCTACTCACACACAAAGGTTAGCTGGAAGAGATCCCTTAAAGGGTTAAGTTCGCCTTTGTAATGTACAGTATTCTGTAAGTATTGTATCCCGCCAAAAACATAAATGTGAAAAAAGGAGCCAATTTCGATATTAAGAATAAGCGTGGTTGTCAATTTCGCCGACAAAAGAATTGAGATCTAAATGGGTGCCAAGTTCAGTAGGAAATCCTAAAATAAAATGTTTTCTTAAGAACATATAATTTCTTATTTTTTCTACTACAACAATGTTTGCTATATAAAAGTATAACTTCTTTAATTTGAACACTAATTATTTACACAAAGCATTTGAATTTCTGTGTTATTTTATAACGGTATTATTTGTATTCGAGGTTATGTGTCAAACAGTACTGTAACACAAATAGCACTCGAGCTGCCGCCGCTTACAGTCTGATGGCGCCAGCTGTCCCTCTAAAAGTCTAAAATGACCAAGTTGCCGCCGCTTACCGTCTGATGGCGCCAGCTGTCCCTCGAAAAGTCTAAAATTACCAAGTTGCCGCCGCTTACCGTCTGATGGCGCCAGCTGTCCCTCTAAAAGTCTAAAATTACCAAGTTGCCGCCGCTTACCGTCTGATGGCGCCAGCTGTCCCTCTAAAAGTCTAAAATTACCAAGTTGCCGCCGCTTACCGTCTGATGGCGCCAGCTGTCCCTCTAAAGTGACCAAGTTGCCGCCTTTGATATACCCACTAAGATAATTGCTTTGCATCTGAGTTAGAGATTTGCTTTAAGACTTGCTTCTATGTTCGTAGGAAGCTTTGGAACAAAGCTACTACACCTCCCTACTCTCCAAGCTTTAGTTTAGCTTAGCGCTACTACGCCATGTGCTCGAAAGTCTAATCGATGCAATAAAAAAAAAAAAAAAAAAAATGTAGAACGTTAATTAATAAAAATTCACCTTCGAGTTACCAACTTAACGAAAAAAAGTGGCCACTTTTTCCCGTTAAGCTGACTACTCAAAGGGTAATTGTTATTAAAGTTTGTTACGTATCCCATAAATAGATTCTAGATTCTTTTAAATCTCGAAGTTCTGGCTTGACACTTCTATTTAAACTTTTTTGTTTTTCCTGCTTATTTTGTATATTTATTTATTATATTATATTATATTATATATATACAGGGTTATTGGTAATTCGACGTATTCCCGTTAGGAGGTGATAGGGGTGACTATTTGCGGTAATTTTAACCCCCATATGCATTATGCAAAAGTGAACCATTTTTGAGTTATCATGTTTTTTAGCTTTTTTCAAAATAAGTCAAAAATGCAGCATCAAAAATTAATTTAAAAAAAAGTATCAATTTAAATCTATTTTTTTCTTCTTATTTATAAAAACAATAAAACTCTGGTTATTTATCAATAATAAAACAACAATTATCGGTCCAAATTTAAAAATGCGAGACTAAAAACGATATTATTTCTAGATTTTTTAGATATCTTTTTCCACTAAAATGCCTTAAAAACAAAAAAAATGTTATGAAACTTGGCTTGCAGATTAATTTAAAAACATAACCGTTTTCTTAGCTCTCCAAAAATGCATAACAACTAGGAACTTATTTCAAAGAAACTGAAAAAAAAATGATCACAAAAGAAGCAGGCGGAAATTTGGATTCGAACTAAACACAAGGTAGTTCTTTAAAAAATCCCATAAAATTAATTAAAAACAATACCCAATGTCAATAAAACAAAAAAACTATTTTAAAACAAAATTTAAAACCAGTAACAGTTTAATAGTAATAACAATTAACAATTAATAATAGTAACAATTAACACATTTTTTAATTTAAAGTTCTTGCTCGAAGTGACTTCCCCTATTGCGTACGCAAAGTCGCATTCTTTTTCTTAGTTGTGACTTAACTACCGAAGTAGGTAGTCAAATTATTACGCATTGCATTTGCTGCATTTATAATTCTCGTCTTGAGTTCTTCCGCGGATGACACAGGCGAGAGGTCGTAAACTATGGATTTCATGTGACCCCAGACATAGAAAGCAACCGGCGTTAAATCCGGACTTCTCGTGGGCCACGGAATGGGTCCTCCTCGCCCTATCCAACGATTAGGAAAATGGCTATCGAGCCATCGCCTAACATTGACACCAAAATGTGCAGGACATCCGTCTTGCTGGTATATCATGTTTTGCCTTGTAGCCAAAGGCTTTTGCAACGGTAACAGTGAAGCTGCTCGTCATGATTATTCGCGTCGGTTTCCCAATCGCCGGTTACCCCATGTATCCGTTTTTAATGGAGTGTATAGGCGAATCCGAGAAACTGGTTGTGTTCAGAGAAGACAAATTAATGCCGGAAGACCCCCAGTCCATGTTGTTAATTGCGAAGAGGATATTCTGCAAGAATTTATCGATGAACCAACAATTTCGACAAACACCGTCGCCACACGACTCTCTGTAACACAATGGAAAGCGTGGTCTACAGTGCATAATGCAGGATTGGATAGGGCGAGGAGGACCCATTCCGTGGCCCGCGAGAAGTCCGGATTTAACGCCGGTTGATTTCTATGTCTGGGGTCACATGAAATCCATAGTTTACGACCTCTCGCCTGTGTCATCCGCGGAAGAACTCAAGATGAGAATTATAAATGCAGCAAATGCAATGCGTAATAATTTGACTACCTACTTCGGTAGTTAAGTCACAACTAAGAAAAAGAATGCGACTTTGCGTACGCAATAGGGGAAGTCACTTCGAGCAAGAACTTTAAATTAAAAAATGTGTTAATTGTTACTATTATTAATTGTTAATTGTTATTACTATTAAACTGCTACTGGTTTTAAATTTTGTTTTAAAATAGTTTTTTTGTTTTATTGACATTGGGTATTGTTTTTAATTAATTTTATGGGATTTTTTAAAGAACTACCTTGTGTTTAGTTCGAATCCAAATTTCCGCCTGCTTCTTTTGTGATCATTTTTTTTTCAGTTTCTTTGAAATAAGTTCCTAGTTGTTATGCATTTTTGGAGAGCTAAGAAAACGGTTATGTTTTTAAATTAATCTGCAAACCAAGTTTCATAATTTTTTTTTTGTTTTTAAGGCATTTTAGTGGAAAAAGATATCTAAAAAATCTAGAAATAATATCGTTTTTAGTATCGCATTTTTAAATTTGGACCGATAATTGTTGTTTTAATATTGATAAATAACCAGAGTTTTATTGTTTTTATAAATAAGAAGAAAAAAATAGATTTAAATGGATACTTTTTTTTTAATTAATTTTTGATGCTGCATTTTTGACTTATTTTGAAAAAAGCTAAAAAACATGATAACTCAAAAATGGTTCACTTTTGCATAATGCATATGGGGGTTAAAATTACCGCAAATAGTCACCCCTATCACCTCCTAACGGGAATACGTCGAATTACCAATAACCCTGTATATATATATATATATTATATATTGGATTATGTTTAGGTACCTATTTTATATATTGATATTTATAGAAATTACTTTTAGTGTTGTATTTATTTGGCTATTCGTTGTAAATTAATTATTTCTCAATCGCTCAAAGGTTAACTGGAAGAGATCCCTTAAAGGGATAAATTCGCCTTTGTACATCCCTATTATATTTTTGTCTATTTTATAATTGTTATCTCTTGTTTGTACAATAAAGTGTTTACATACATACATGCATACATATAACTAATCAATCAATCAATCAATCAATCAATCAATCATTTATTTCAGCAATTTACATGAGTAGCCTAGTGTACATTACTGTAGTATTGCTTAGATGTAGGTATAGACAGAATAGTAGGTACTATCAGACCATTGGAACCTTGACCCACCATAGAACTGTGTCACAGAGACGTTATGATTCAAGTCATAAGAAGTGTCAAACAAATTGTTTTAAAATGTCACTGTGACACCGTTCTATGGTGGGTCAGGGTTCCATTGGGCTGATAGTATATAAGTAATACATTTTTGTAGTATAATTATCTAGTACTAGAAAAAAAATTGGCTAGGCTTGGAGTTGGGATCCTGTTCCGTAAACTAGGTAAACCTGTCTTATAAGGAACAGGGTCCCTCCGACCCTTAACATAAGAACAAACTTTTACTAATACTCTAGTACATTATTGCCTAGGCAGTGAAGCAGGCAATTGCGGGCCGAGGATTGGTTAAAAATACGAGGCCCGCAATTGCCGTACCTGCCGAGGCATAAATAGTGCTTTTCTCAAAAATCGCAAGAAAAAAATTGTGTTGGAGTAAAGTAAACAAGCAAGCTTCACATAACAAAAAACTATTACTCTTTACCGCCTTTATGTTTATGACAAGGAGAAACGCAAGCTTTTTTTTAATACTACTCAAGCTATTCGAGACACAGATAAAAAAGTTATGTTCCGAACAAAATTTGGATGTATAAGACTTGTGCCCTCATTTTATTAAGGCCGTTTTTACTTTTTTAAAAGTTAGATACTAGATAGTAATGAAATTTGTATGCAACATTGCGTGCTTGTGTAGCGAGCACGCAATGTTTTTTTTTTTTTATTTGAGATCTGTCTGTAAACTAGAGTGACGGGGCAGTGGTCCAACTGCTTTGTCCAACTGACCAAAATTAGTATCATAAATATGAGGTAGGTTTAGGTTATGTTAGTTCTTCAGCTGGCCCGAAGGGCCAAACCACCCAGAAGTAGGAGCTCCGCGACAGCGGAGCTCCGTCGAGCCTATCAATTTGATATTCAAATGAAAATTATTTATCAGTTGGACAAAGCAGTTGGACCACTGCCCCGAAAGGAAACTATGTACTTCGCATCCCAATATATAGATAGTAATGTCAACTTTTCCTGTAATTTTTGAGAAAAAAATCCTTCCAGTGTCTCCAACAAGTGAACGTGAACTCGCAAACGGAATCGGAGAAGATTAAACGCTGCGCGGGCGGCGAGCAGGGCGACAACCTGCTGGCCTCGTTCGGGGACAAGACGGACGCCGTGCAGCGGCCCCTCAGCTTCGTGCCCACCATCGTCATCAACGAGGTCCGTACCAAGCAGAAAAAAGTATCCGTCAAAAAACCTTACGGGTACTACTTAACTTGGTAACTTTGCGGGTGGTAGGACCTTGTGCAGGGCCCGTCCGGATCGCTACCACCATCTTATCCATTAACCTACCGCCAAGCAGTGTTCGCATTGTTGTGTTCCGGTTTGGGGATAAGACAGCCTCAGGGTTGGCAACGCGTTTGCAGTCTTAGGATTGCATCGCAGTCCTGTGAATGCGAATGTCTATGGGTCACAGTTTCCACTTACGTTTGTCTTCTTTATGACAAAAAAAAAACAAGTCTAAAGCCTAACGTTTATTAAACCTAATTACATATGTTCCTAAACAACCATATTTAAGGTCGACGGAGCTCCGCTCTACTCCGCGTAGGTTAGGCGCTTCGCTCCTTATCGCAACATTAACCTAACCTAACCTATGTGTGGCAAATTAATCCAATTGAGCATTGTATTTCGTGAAAATAATGATTAGTTCAAAGAGTAATTAGGACGTGGTCTATTAATCATTAGGAATTATTAATTAATAGTTAATCATTAGGAATAATCATTATTAGTTTTAATGATATAGAGCATTTAATGTTTAGTTCATGTACACATTAGGGTTTATAACTTTAGGTCTAGTAATCAATTAGGACATACAAGTTAAGCTGTCATGACATTAGGGCTAATGAAAATTATATCAAACGTTGGTATACCTAATGAAATTAGCTTTTATGAAATTCGGTCTAATGGGGGAGAACCCCCCACTTGTCATGTTATCAAGAAGTGAGAGAGATCTACAAAACCGAAGCATCTTCTAAGTTCTCACAGACTGTACCATTTTATAAGAAGTTAGGTATTTGTTGCTTTTTTGAAGGGTTCTTTTCTAACATATATTTAATATTTAATATTTAACATTAGGTAGGTATTAGGTAGGTAGGTTGCCGGGTTAGAATAGTGCCACTCCATGTCTTCCCGTGGATGTCGTAAGAGACGGCTAAGGGAATAAAGGCGTGTAGTACTGTTAGGCGATGGGCTTGCAACCTGTCACTAATACACTGGTAAACATCTTAGCCTAAAAGTGCAAAATGTGGTTACAGAATTATCAACAAGTTTTTAGAGTTGTTGGTAATTCTGTAGCTCTGCCTACCCCACTCTGGGAATAAAGGCGTGAGTTTATGTATGTATGTATGTAGGTATTAGATCCCTACGTTTTCTTTTAGAGCCTAAGTTAGATCTCTATTCGAATATTCCCGTTCCAGAGATTCGACCAGGCCGTCCAGAACGAGGCGTTCACCAACCTCAAGGCCGTGGTCTGCCGTGTCGCCACCGAGAAGCCAGCCAGCTGCTAAGACTACCCACATTTCACCAGTTAAAAAAAAAACGTAAATAGATTTTACGTACTATCAACCTTATGATTCAAGTTGTAAGAAGTGTCAAATAATAGTAGCATAATCTGCCCCTATTTCACCATCTTGATAATGACACGTGACAGGCGACAATTCGTTGTACATTGCAAAGTTAACACGCTGATAAATCACTGGGTATCATAAAAGCTGCGTCATGTACACTGAAATATCACCGGTCACCTGTCAATGTCGGGATGGTGAAATAGGGGGCAGGTGTAGAGTCGCATACATATCATAATTCATAAGTTTTCTACAATATGTGAGACATCTGTAATGTATCTGTGGTTGCCCTGTATCTTAACGGTCACCGATACTTTAATGTGAATATTAAGATGCAACCACATCGATGACCGATACTTTAATGACATGCAATACTTTAATGATAACATCTTATCGTTTACGACCATATTGTAGGATTTGTTGGGAAGTTATGATATGGATGTAGATAAATTGTTTTATAATATCACTGTGACACCTTTCTATGGTGGGTCAAGGTTTCATTGACCTGATAGAACATACATACTGGACGCGTTGTTCCTTGAGAGATTTGTTTTAAATAACTTCATGGTCTTTTGTCTGCACTAGGTACAGTCAACCAATTTGATTTCTAGGCCACTTTGGACTATGTTAAAGTGACGTTGTCAACCAAAACGTAAGAGACTCCCTATGATTTGGTTTATAACGTCACGTTGACAATGTCCATAGTGGCCTAGAAATCAAATTTGCTGACTGTACGTCATAAGTTTACGACTTAATTAAGTAATTCTATTATAGCAAATACGTCTCGAATTATTGGAATAGCGCGTACATGTAAAACAAAACTCATGGAAACCTTTAACAGTAAATAAATTAAGAATAGTTTTTCAGGATTAAAAAGGTCCTTAAGTACATTTTTCAGACAGTACAAATATAGGAATGATTTTTTTTGATGTCTTTTTTGGAAATGCAATCTCAGCTTAACCTTGTGAGGATCGGTTTTAAGTTGTAATAAGTTAGATTGTAAGTGTATTTTTGTAATATTTTATTGTAATTTTAAAGTAAAAACATATAAAAACAATGTTGTTTTTGTTGACAAGCTTTTGTTGGTGACCATGTTTTCTCCACACAGACATCATCTGCTTATTTTTCTTGACAAGCTTTTGATGCCGTCTGTTTTTTTCCGCTCAGACATCTTCTAATCAAGATGAAACTAACGAACCCCAACGGCGGGTAGGTGAAGCATACTTTTAAGGTACTCCCTATTTTTTGACAAGTTTCACAAATTACATGTTTTTAGAAAAACTATATATTATCTTATCATTTAATTAGACAAATAGGCTAACATTTGAACTTATTTAATTTAAAATAATACAGTTTTGAACAATAATACAGTTGGTAACGCAGGGGACGATGTTGTCCCTAGGTTTTGTATGAAAAAAGTGCATTTTCCCCTGAGTTACCCGGTTTTTTCGATTATTAAAAAATGTCTGAGGTGTTTAATGTGTGGGGTCCAAAAATTTGATGGTCTGATTTTAATATTCATTCATCATTATTAACCATAAACCATAATAGACACCAGGAAAGTTTTAATACCGCAAAAGAAAAGGAGTTCTTTAAAAGTTGATTCACCCGGGTACATATATGTATTGAGCTCAGCAAAGGTCCCGCTGCTACCTTCCGACTCCATCATCAGATCAGCTCGATGGTTCCATAATATTGCATTGTCATCGGGTTTACACATGTGTTCCAAATTTCAGCCCCTTCCATCGACGGGAACTGATTTAAAATTGACTTTCAAGATTTAACCCAAACAAAAGGGTAAGTTAAGACTGCGCCAAGCGTACGCCGGATGTACAGTGGCGCCCTCATTACTTTTACTGTGTTTTCTAATAAACTAAAATATTTTCTTGAAATTGGACGGTATGTTTTTGTACTACAAATGAAAACACAACTTATAGCGGGTATATCACATAGTTTAATAACAATTCACTTTCGAGTTTCAACTTAACGGAAAAATGTTGGCCACCTTTTCCCGTTAAGCTGACTACTCAAAGGATAATTGTTACTTAAGTTTGTTACGGATCCAATAAATTGTGTTTTTACTTGCACTACAAAAACATTTCATCTGATTCCAAGAAAATTTTGTTAATTAGAAAACACAATAATAGTCATGAGGGCGCCACTGGACGCTCGGCGTTTGCTCGGTGCAGCCTTAAATAAAAGTTTGTAAGAGTTTCTGTCTAAAAAAACATTTTTGGGACAGGCCTTTGTTGCTGACTGTATTTATTTTGTACAGTCGTCATCTACTCGTCAAGACGTTTCAAACCAGCCCTAACACGACGGGTTTATCATGTGTAATTTAGGAGTTCCCATGGCCACCCTGAGTCTATCATCAGACCAGCTCGATGGTACTATATTATTGTACTGTCTTCAGAACTAAAGGCGTGTGCAAATTTTCAGCTTCATAGGAAACCAGGAAGTTGGTCAAATTTAACTTGCCAGATTTGACCCTTACATACATACATTGTAAATTAAATTAAAGCTTGTAAAACTGATTAATTGAAATTCTATTAAAACTCTGGTAAACTTAACTTGGTATATTTATCTATACGTTAAAACTACAATTATATACATTAAAAATTAGGAACTTTCTTTCTGTTACAATTCTTTCCTATTTCTCGACACTGTTTGTATAAGATCTGGTGAAGCCTTCTTCATGTCGGATGCCCAGCCGATCGCCGCGAACCCGTCCAGCATGAGGGTGGTCAGGTTGAGGGCGTAGGGCAGCTCCGCCGCCTTGTAGTCCCACGGGAACGTGTGGTGGTAGTTGTGCCAGCCTTCGCCCATGGCGACGAGGGACACGCCCCAGTTTTCAGATGGTTTCATATTACTAAAAAAACGGATCCCTTTGACTGCCATACATATCGTTGGTCATAATGTATTGTTAGTCATACTTTATTTTGTCATAATTTCTTTCAGGCTGAAGTTACAGTTTTTAATAAACGTTTATCGTGTAGATTAGTTAGGTTAGGTTAGGTTAGTTTTATAAAAATCCTGAAAAAATAACCGTGTCCTGAGAAAAATGCATTATGACTTGCGAAAAATATGACTTAACCTTTTCCACGCCATTGACGGATATATCCGCACCACTGGTTCAACGCCAACGACGGATATTTCCGTCATGGTTGACAGCGCAAATTAAACCTGAGTGGCTATGAGGTAAAGTTGACATTATCTTTGGTGTTTAGCTGTCCTTGGCGTGTGAGCGACGACTTTGTTTTTGACATAGCGTTGAAAAGGTTAACACACACTATGACTAAAAATAATTATGGCAGTGAATAGAGACCCCTAAAAAAAGTGTAGGCTTTTTTTAGAGACGACAACACGGACATAGATCACCAGAAGGCCTGATATGTGTGACAAAATGTGGATATAGCATCAGTCACTCTCGTACTTATTTACGTGTCAGAAAGTGACGGATGGCTTATCCAAACTGCCCCGGAGGGACTAATATGGCTGCGTTTATCGCGTGGATAAAGTATGCGTCACTTTTTGACACGTTTACACGAGAGTGACGGATGCTTTATTCACATTTTGTCACGCAAAAAATGCAACCATACCGCAGAGGGCCTAATATGGCTGCGTTAATCGCATTACAAAGTGTGGATAAGGCATCCGTCACGTCCGTACACGGTAAATAAGTATGAGAGGTTGTGTTCGGACTCGTGCAAAGAGGGAACAGTTGTTTATACACTTTGGTATTAACTGTTCAAATGTTGGCATCTTCCAATCCATATTGGCAGAGCCTTTGTCAGAGGTGGCTAAATTTGTTTATGGTTTTTTTTCTAAATGAGCCTTTCCAAATTTGGTAGCCTTTTTTTTATCAACCTTTTTTTATGTGTTATTTTGGTTAGTTGTTGTAGTATTTAGGCCAGCTGGAGCTGACATGTTCAAGGTTGAACAAAGCTTCTAAATAAATAAAGAGAAAAAAAAAAAAAAGTATGAGAGGTGACGGATGCTTTATCCACATTTGACACGCGATATAGACGCACCAATACTACATTCGTGCGACATGAAAGTAAAGTGATATAGCCAAATTAAAATATAGTAGAACTAGTAGGAGGTGGAAGGGTCGGAAAATGCGCCCTAGGCGTACGTTTTCGAATCAAATCAGAGAAATACAGGAAAAGGGCCATCTTAAGTACCCGAAACCGACGTGCGTGCATGACTCGATGTATGAATGTGGAAGAAACGAAAGAGATTTGTCAAGATCGTAGCAAGTGGAAACAAGTGGTCTCTGCCTACCCCTCTGGGAAACGGGCGTGATTTAATGTGTGTATGTGTAGTAGATCAGACTCACGGGTCGTACGGCCTGTTCCCGTAGAAGTGTGCGAAGCTGTTCACAGCCCAGGTGTAGTTGAGGCTGAGGATGTAGCGCGCGAAGACCTGCGTCAGCACCGCGTGGGACCAGCTCTCCCCCCACAGCCGCGGCACCAACGTCGGCAGGATGAAGCAGAACGCCAGCTTGAAGAGGAGGAAGTGCCTGGAACCATTGTATTGGCTTAAATGTGGTGTCGTTATTTCACCGATACTAATTTCATAGAATAAGAATAAGAATAATCTTTAGTACAATCTAAGTATACTGACGGGGATATTGACTGGACACTGTCCACTCAACAGACATCTGACGGTAATAGGAGTCAAACAGGATCCTCTATGCCCACACTGTGGTAAAGAGGAAACTAGCCAACACGTCCTAACCGAGTGTGTAATGTACTCGTCACTGAGACATCGCACATTCGGGGAGGACTCATTATCAGCAGAGACACTCAAAAGCATTAACCTACAGGACGCACTTTTGTTCTATAGGAAAACAAGAAGATGGGATCAGTGCTGGATGGGAGCGCCGCCGGGCCAGTAACCTGAGGCCTGACCAAGGGGAACAGGGCGGAATGACTGGAGAGCCACTCGACCGCCCGTCTGCCTCGGCCGCGTCCCCACTCATCATCATCATCATCATCATCTTTATTGCCACAACCTTAAATTTAGCCAATACTAAAAAAAATACAAAAACTATGTTAGTTGATGAGCTAAAATAAAAACTTATAGTAACTAAGTAACTAGGTTGGACAATGGGTCCCAATCTCAACATGTGCTAGGCAGGGAGCCCGGCGCTGGTTTTCAGACTGGTCCCTATGGACGGGGTGGTCGCAAACTGATAAATGTGTTGGATACAGTAAACTAGGTAGGTAAAAAAGTACAAAAAATGTCATGTTTTAAATAGTAGGTGAAAAGGAGTAAAAATTATGAAAATTATGAAAAAATATATAGATAGAACCTATCACAGAAATTTTCGTCGCAATGTTTTGCCAAACCCATGTTGATTTCAGGCTATCTCACACAATTTCTTGTCACAATTTCTCTCACATTTATTCTCTTAAAAAATTTCTCGGGCACAGAAAATTATTGCATGGCCAAGGACACGCAACAAAGAAGGATAGTGAGGGACTTTTGCAGCATTCCCAGCTTAATACCGTTCGGCTGGGTATCGCTGTCACGTTTGCACTCGCAACTGACAGTATTTTTGTCGCTCGTGTGTCATAGAAAAACGAAGATAGCCGATCGGTATTACGAAAATGGTTGCACTGTATACACATGCAAGCCGCGCTATATTGTTTATTGTTTATTAAGAAACAAACGGTCTTATACGTTTAGGGTAATGCAAGATAACTAAAAACAAGATTAAACCTTTAGTTTCCTTATTTTACTAATTAAGTAACACTAGACAGATGGGTATAGCCCAACACCTACTAAATAAAAGTAGTATTGAAATCAGTATCACGTTTGAAAAGGCAAAAATAAATAATTAAAACATATTTAAAAAAATGCTACGAAAATTACACTAAATAAAAGTATTTTGTACCTTTACAAAGTTCATCATAAGCATGAACAACAAATAACTAATGTTTAATAGTAGATTGTTCAACAAGGAACTAAAACAAGTCATAATGACACGAGATGTTTAGCCACCCAAAGTGGTGTTCGAGTGTCATTATGGTTGTTTAGTCTCGCGTTAAACACTCTACTTTTCACTTTGAATGCGAGGAAAAAGTCAATGTTCTACATGTACAAAATTACAATATTGATTATAACAAAGTTTCTTACAAAATTGTTCCGCGGTTTTTTTTGTTGTTAAGTGAAGCTTTAAATTGTTGCATATTTAGCCAACAGATTCAAACTTGAAAATTATTTTATAACTAATTGGACCATGCATAATAAAATGAATTATCTTTAATGTAATTAAATAGATTCATATTCGTAATCATTAATCGTGTTTCACGAAATGAAATCGTTATTTTTTATTTTTTTGCACAGTTGTCATTTTGAGGTTATTTCCATGCTCAAAAAATGGTCCATACACAATCACTGAAAATGGCGATAATCCTTCGTTCACAAAAACCGTGGTGATAGGCTGTTTTTGAGTTTTCAAAATAAATTTAAAAAATATTATTTAGACCAACGTCGGCAGGATGAAGCAGAACGCCAGCTTGAAGAGGAGGAAGTGCCTGGAACCATTGTATTGGCTTAAATGTGGTGTCGTTATTTCACCGATACTAATTTCATAGAATAAGAATAAGAATAATCTTTAGTACAATCTAAGTATACTGACGGGGATATTGACTGGACACTGTCCACTCAACAGACATCTGACGGTAATAGGAGTCAAACAGGATCCTCTATGCCCACACTGTGGTAAAGAGGAAACTAGCCAACACGTCCTAACCGAGTGTGTAATGTACTCGTCACTGAGACATCGCACATTCGGGGAGGACTCATTATCAGCAGAGACACTCAAAAGCATTAACCTACAGGACGCACTTTTGTTCTATAGGAAAACAAGAAGATGGGATCAGTGCTGGATGGGAGCGCCGCCGGGCCAGTAACCTGAGGCCTGACCAAGGGGAACAGGGCGGAATGACTGGAGAGCCACTCGACCGCCCGTCTGCCTCGGCCGCGTCCCCACTCATCATCATCATCATCATCATCTTTATTGCCACAACCTTAAATTTAGCCAATACTAAAAAAAATACAAAAACTATGTTAGTTGATGAGCTAAAATAAAAACTTATAGTAACTAAGTAACTAGGTTGGACAATGGGTCCCAATCTCAACATGTGCTAGGCAGGGAGCCCGGCGCTGGTTTTCAGACTGGTCCCTATGGACGGGGTGGTCGCAAACTGATAAATGTGTTGGATACAGTAAACTAGGTAGGTAAAAAAGTACAAAAAATGTCATGTTTTAAATAGTAGGTGAAAAGGAGTAAAAATTATGAAAATTATGAAAAAATATATAGATAGAACCTATCACAGAAATTTTCGTCGCAATGTTTTGCCAAACCCATGTTGATTTCAGGCTATCTCACACAATTTCTTGTCACAATTTCTCTCACATTTATTCTCTTAAAAAATTTCTCGGGCACAGAAAATTATTGCATGGCCAAGGACACGCAACAAAGAAGGATAGTGAGGGACTTTTGCAGCATTCCCAGCTTAATACCGTTCGGCTGGGTATCGCTGTCACGTTTGCACTCGCAACTGACAGTATTTTTGTCGCTCGTGTGTCATAGAAAAACGAAGATAGCCGATCGGTATTACGAAAATGGTTGCACTGTATACACATGCAAGCCGCGCTATATTGTTTATTGTTTATTAAGAAACAAACGGTCTTATACGTTTAGGGTAATGCAAGATAACTAAAAACAAGATTAAACCTTTAGTTTCCTTATTTTACTAATTAAGTAACACTAGACAGATGGGTATAGCCCAACACCTACTAAATAAAAGTAGTATTGAAATCAGTATCACGTTTGAAAAGGCAAAAATAAATAATTAAAACATATTTAAAAAAATGCTACGAAAATTACACTAAATAAAAGTATTTTGTACCTTTACAAAGTTCATCATAAGCATGAACAACAAATAACTAATGTTTAATAGTAGATTGTTCAACAAGGAACTAAAACAAGTCATAATGACACGAGATGTTTAGCCACCCAAAGTGGTGTTCGAGTGTCATTATGGTTGTTTAGTCTCGCGTTAAACACTCTACTTTTCACTTTGAATGCGAGGAAAAAGTCAATGTTCTACATGTACAAAATTACAATATTGATTATAACAAAGTTTCTTACAAAATTGTTCCGCGGTTTTTTTTGTTGTTAAGTGAAGCTTTAAATTGTTGCATATTTAGCCAACAGATTCAAACTTGAAAATTATTTTATAACTAATTGGACCATGCATAATAAAATGAATTATCTTTAATGTAATTAAATAGATTCATATTCGTAATCATTAATCGTGTTTCACGAAATGAAATCGTTATTTTTTATTTTTTTGCACAGTTGTCATTTTGAGGTTATTTCCATGCTCAAAAAATGGTCCATACACAATCACTGAAAATGGCGATAATCCTTCGTTCACAAAAACCGTGGTGATAGGCTGTTTTTGAGTTTTCAAAATAAATTTAAAAAATATTATTTAGTCCCTAGAGATTAATAAAGAGTTTTAGTCCCGATGTACAGAGACTAAAGTAGCATTTTAAGAGCATGAGAAGTGAAAAAGCATTTTTTAGCATCCTCAAAGAACAGCAAAACATGTCAACGTCAAGTAGTTTCATGTTATCATTGAATAGTATGCACGCACGCGATATATAATTATTACGTGCATAACAAGTCCTAACTTTAGATATCGCGAATAGTCCCTTTTTTGAACTGCGACACTTCACACTCGTCCAGCAACCGCTTGCTTCCCGGCCTCTTACCTAGTATGAAACTGAATAATAGGGTTGTTGTCTATATCGCTCATGTCAATCTTGCGGCCGTTCCTCAGGACCTCGGGGTGCTTCCTCATCATCAGCCAGCCCACGTGGGAGAAGAACAAGCCTCGGTTGATGTCGTGAGGGTCCGCAGCCGTGTCAGAGAACTTGTGGTGGACGCGGTGGTCCCGGACCCAGTCGGGGATCGTGTTCTGGACACAGAAATTAAAAATAAGTGAAATCTATATAAATATATAAAAGGAGAAACTGACTGACTGACTGACATATCAACGCACAGCCTAAACGGCTAAACGTAGGCACTTGAAATTTGGAAGGGACGTAGCTTAGGTACCGTAGAGGTGCACTAAGAAAGGAATTCCCGAAATTCCCACGGGAACGGGAATTAGCAGGAAAATTATTAACTCAAAAAAAATTTTTTGCCCAACTAAGTGGACACGGGAACAGCTAGTTAAAAATATAATCTGCATTTCCAAGGTTTGTTATGTTGTTGTTGTAATGATTTAAGTTTTTTGGCATGGATTAAGTAAATAGAGCGAAAGTTTTCCATAAATAAAAATGCACCCATTTCATTTCCTTATCATATTTTTTAACATTCAGCTACAGACGGCTACAAACGACGCAAGTTCAAAATGAACAGAGACTATAACTCGTATCAATTAAGTTGTAATTTGCATAGCACAGCAAGCATATTTGGCGCGTGAGTGAAACATTTTTTATACGATAGGTTAAATATTACTATGAATATTAAATAGAATATGCGTAGTTGAGCCAAAAAACATGTCAAGTCTCTTCAAGAGCAAATGAATGAAAATTTAAATATATACATATGTAAATATGACGGAACAAGACAACGTCATAAGAAAAATATTTGATATGTTTCCCCACAAAAAACGTGACAATAGACAGGATGTTGAATGTTTTTATGAATAACGGGCGCACTCACAGCCAGTTTATAACAATAAATATCACGTTTTTTCATGCACACGTTTAACTGTATTGAAAAATTAACAAATCAACAGTTATTTATAATTTAAATGTTTTTTTTAACCATGAAGAACCATAATAGTTGAATGATTGCATGTAGACATTTATTTAACTTAAGTAAGACGGTGCAGGCCTAGACGGAGATGGCGGGACGACTTGGACGCATTCTTCAGCAACTGGTCGGAAGAGGCACCTAATAGGGACTCTTGGAGATCAAGGGGAGAGAAATTTGCCCAGCAGTGGGACACTTAATACAGTTTGTTACCGGCATGCGGGCATTTATTAAAACTGCCGATAATATGTTGCTTTAGCAAAAGTTTGCAAGTAGGTATTATCAATAAATAAATAATTAAAATAACTTCACAATTCATTGTCTTAGATACTGTCCATTTTTAATGTAGTGCATGTGCTGCGTGTTCGTCGTTATCAGTATCGCTGTTGCTTGGTACAAGGCATGGCGTGGTACGGGGGCAGATCATAATAATCAAAGTATACGTCGACTGTCATTTACACTTGTCAAATTGCTGTGCTTTACATTGCTGGCAATTAAAATTTTGTTAGAATGTTAACAAAGCCTGAAAATTTGTTTATTAATTAAATTAATGTCATGGTTACGTTACAGGTATACGTTATTTTAACGTATTTTAAAAAAAGCCAGGGTGCTGGTAACACACTGTATATAGACTAAAAAAAAACTGTGATGTAAGATGTACTTAGCTTTAGGTACAGTCAGCCAAAAATATGGTCTACCACCCTTCAGTTGAAGTTCATTCGCACGTCATGATACAACAAGTTCTAATTTCCCTTGCAATAATATTATGACAGTGACAAGTGTCAACCTTAGCGGTAATTAGATCTCACAGTAAAATAGGTTATAACATAGTACGTCCGACTTAGGCAAGCTGTTGAAGTTTTATAATTCTTAGTAAAAAGCAAATCGAACGGCTTTCAAGCGATACGGCTTTTCCAAATAAATCCTTATAAAAACCCATTTGAAACCGCTTGAATGGGATAGCGGGCCGGTCCCTGCGAGGGACTTAGTATGGCAATTTTTAATTATTATTATTATTATTATTATTATTTATAATTTCAGGTCGCCACGTGACAGGCAACGCCTAGTGTGGGTCTGTAATTTGTGTTCCTTTTAAATAAACAATTTTTATTATTATTACACTGGTAAATATCTTAGTCTAAGTGAGCAAAATGTGGTTACAGAATTATCAACAAGTTTTTAGAGTGTTGGTAATTTTGTAGCTCTGCCTACCCCACTCTGGGAATAAATGCGTGAGTTTATGTATGTATGTATGTGTGTATTATTATTATTATTATTATTATAACTGCTTGTATATATGTGTGTGTGTGTTATTCCTGTCACGTATACCTGTCCAGCTATGGAGAAGCAGATGGCGAGGAACCACTGCAGCGGAACCGAGGCCTTGTAGGAGCGGTGGGTCCAGTAGCGGTGGACGCCGCCCGTTACCCCGAAACCGGCCAACCACCCGACCAGCTGCACTGAAACATTTCGAAATACGGGTCGGTATCAAAACGACTGGATTCTCAAAACTACCAGAACCACATAAAGACTTGATCGCAAAACGACCACATCTGCAAAAAGCCTACATATCAGAATGTCTAAGTCGAAAAACGACTACTTTGTTTGTGTTGCTTGGTAGGTTAGGTTCGTTAGTAAGTGTCACATGCACGAAGGGCAAACCGCCTAGAAATAGGAGCTCCGTCTACTCTGCTTGTACATATATAGACAAAAGGTAAAATATAATGTGGTCGTTTTGCGACTCGGTCATTCCGAGTTGTGGACTAAGTGATAAGTAGTCATTTTGCTACTCATGGCATCCTGAGATTTGGACCTTTTGCAGAAGTGGTCGTTTTGCGACTTAGCCCTTCTGCTGATCAGGTCGTTTTGAGAATACAGTCGTTCTGATACCGACCCCGAAATATGGGTTTATGTACCTACCTACAGTATGTAAACTTACTAAAACCATCTCTTTCAACCAGTTGCTAGGCTAGTTGAGTTGTGTTTTACCACATTTTTTGCTAGTGTGTGTCGAATATTTTTAATTTTATCATTGCATAAAAATTATAACATCTCATCTTTTTTAAAGTCGGGTAACCCTAAAAGTATCAGTAGCCCAATATAAGACCCGTATGTAATGTTTTCATCGTAACAGATTATTGAACTTGCGTTCAGTGCATTCTTTACTTATTGAAAAAGTGTTAAGATTTCAATAATTTATATACCCCAACCTTATCTATCGCCTAGACATGCTCGGGTTCAAATAAATGGTTTTAGTAAGTTTACATACTGTATATCGCCCTCATAAGCCAAAAGGCGATATCTCAAACTCAATAGCCAAAGCAGATACAACGTTAGTAACAAGGTTGAACTTGCTACAGGAGTTTTCCAGAGATATGGCCATTTCGTCAGCGATCCTCCAATTCCGCGTAACTATCAAATTAAATAAGGTGCAAAGTACACTTTAGCACGTAAGTCAGGAAGGTACATATTGCAACTTAATGTTTTTTTTACTTACGCGGTATTGGTATTGCACCGACGATTTGTCTTAGCAGGGCTGTATAGTCATTTACATTCGGCCTTATCATTATTCTTTATTTGAAGTAACTTACTTAACCTTTTTATGGTATAGAGAAGACAAACAAGCACACAGGCCACCTGATGGTAAGTGGAAACTGTGACCCATAGACATTCGCATTCACAAGACTGCAATGCAATCCTAAGACTGCAAGTGCGTTGCCAACCCTGAGGAGTAAGATGGAATGCCTCTATGCTAGTCATTTCACCGGCTGTCTTATCCCCAAACCGGAACACAACAATGCGAACACTGCTGTTTGGCGGTAGGTTAATGGATAAGTTGGTGGTAGCGATCCGGACGGACCCTGCACAAGGTCCTACCACCCGCAAAAAACAGACAAAAATTACAGAGTTATGACAAAAATTTGAGATCTAATTATCGCTAAGGTTGACACTTGTTACCGTCATAATATTATTGCAAGGAAAAATCAACCTTCTCGTATCATGATGTGCATATGATCTTCAACCGTACGGTGGTAGACCACATTTTTGGCCGACTGTATATAAGTTAGGTTAGGTTAGAGTTGCGAGTACCAAAAAAAATTCACTCATGCGGTGACATATGCGTTTCGATGAAATGTAAATTCTGCGTAATGATACGTGAAAATTCTGCGTGATGATAAGTGAAAATTCTGCGTAATGATACGTGAAAATTCTGCGTAATGATAAGTTGGCTGAAAGGTGTCTCGGCAAAATAATATCGTTCGTTACTTTCTCCATGCCATAAGAAAGGAAAACTGTTTGTACGAAAATTTAAAATAACCCAGTGCTCTTACCAAGTACTATACTCTGCCACTTCGGGTAGTCTCCAATGACGAGTTTATAAACAATCCACAACAGAGCAACGATGTGATACATCGATATGAACACAACGTTTCTCCAAATCAGCTCTGTCTTAAAACCCATACTTTTCTCCCAAGCCCTCAAAGAAAAACGATTGTTCAAATGTCCGCCATCTTTCTCGTTTTCATGTTTCGCTGTGGACTCTTCGTTGTTGTTACTATCGACTTTTAGCGAGTGTTTTGGCTCGTTTGCGTGTTTTGTGACCAATTCAGGCGATACCAGGTCAGTGACGGTTGCGGTAGACATGTTGACAAGCTGAAATTCAATGTAAATACTTATGCATCTTACTAATATTATAAAAAAAAAGAATGGAAAAGAAATATGAAAAATTCAGAGAGAAATGTTGAATAAAAGAAGATGTAGTGACTAAGATTGAAAAGGGCATGCTTCGATGGTTCGGTCATTTGGAAAGGATGGATGAAAGAAGACTGACGAAAGAGATATAATATACAGGTCGAAAGTGAGTGGACGGGTCGGAAGGGGCCGCCCTAGGCGTACTTTTTCGAGTCAAATCGGAGAAATACTGGAAAAGGGCCGAATCTTAAGTACCCGAAACCGACGTGCGTGCATGACTCGATGTATGAATGTGGAAGAAGCGAAAGAAATTTGTCAAGATCGTAGCAAGTGGAAAGAAGTGGTCTCTGCCTACCCCTCTGGGAAACAGGCGTGATTTAATGTATGTATGTAAGTATGAATGTGATTAAAATAAGAACCCATCCGATCTCAGGTTATCGCACACGAAAGGTTCCGTACCTATCTATACAACATTAGCAAAAAACGGCAAAAAAATCACGGCCCCGCTTAAATATTTATTATAATTTAATTTAATAAGTTATTTTTAAAGTTGATATTTCAAGTGTCTGCCTGTTGCCGTTATTAAAATCGAGCAAAAATCGGCAAAAAAATCACCCCCCCTTAAATATTGATTTTATTACCATACACCAGGGTAGGGGCCAGCACTCCATTGTGAACAGCCAGTCGGGCTTTTTGTGAAACGCCCTGTCTGCTCACAAAGGAGTACAGGGCCCCATTAATTTGATTCCTGGCATTCAACCTCCAAATAAAGTTCAGATTTCAATTAAACAAATAAAATTACATTACCTTGATTACCTACTTACGTGAAAAATTATCTTGATCCTTTGCAAGACAGTAATAAATAAATAATACAAAGACGTGAGGAGTCGCTATTAATATTAATCTACTTAAGTTTGCTCCATTAACGTCCGTGGATTACGAAAGGAGTTTTTCACCTCATACGTTTATTTCAGCCGTAAAAAGTAATAAACTATGCATGGAAAATGTAATAAAAAAACTAGCGACCCGCCCTCGCTTCGCTTTAATTTATGTGAGTATGATATAGGCTTGATATAGGCTATACCTATAGCCTTCCTCGATAAATGGACTATCTAACACTGAAATAAATTTTCAAATCGGACCAGTCGTTCCTGAGATTACCGCGTTCAAGCAAACAAACAAACTCTTCAGCTTTATAATATTAATATATAGTAAAATATAGCAATATAATATAGATACTGTTTATTTGCTTTAATAACCACACAATAACAAGACTTTGTATTTTTTTATTACTGTCTTGCAACTTGCAAAAGATCAAAATTATATTTCGGGTAAGTAATCAATTAATGTAATTTAATTCGTTTAATTAAAATCTTTGGAGTTATCTCCACATTATTGCGAGTACCTAATAAAGCCCATTTGTCCGATCTCTGTTTAAAACCTAATTGAGAAAGCGAGACAAATACAAACTTATTCCAAAAAACAGGTACGATGTATAATTATTTATCTGTATTTTGAAAGTAACGCAAGGATTAAAAAAACTTACAAAAAAACTTGCCTGATGACAGCGTCTATCCTCGCCGCGTTAAAAGACAACAAGAAATTAAAAACGAGCGCCTTTCGTTGTTACTTCTTATACCTATTAAATATGACAAGTAATTATAAAGGTCATATATATGTTTGAGTAAAAAAAAACAATACGAGGGAAAATCACGTGTCTTCTTGCGGAATTTAAACACGGTAGTGCGTCAGGCCAAGTTTGGAAAACTATTAGATACATAACCACCTCGTATATAAGGTCGGATTTTTATTTCCACAGAAAAAATTTAAGCAAACTTACGTCACTATCAAAGCGAAATTTAAGGGGATCTCAAAGTTTGGCCCGGCATATTAAGTTATCATTTCGCTCGAACCGTGATATAAAAATAAAATTGAGATAAAATTGAAATTAAAATCGCATAAATGAGTCACTGGAAAGCGTTTACGACGGGAGCACGAATGGTGAAGCGAAGCGAGTGAAGTAACGTCTCAAATCAATCAAGCAGCCGTCAACTTGTTACGACTGCACCGAGCAAACGTCGAGCGTCCAGTGGCTCCCTCATTAGTATTATTGTGTTTTCTAACTAACTAAAGATTTTTCTTGCAATCAGACGATACGTTTTTATAGTGCAAGTAAAAACACAATTTATGGGATACGTAACAAACTTTCATAACAATTACCCTTTGAGTAGTCAGCTTAACGGAAAAAGGTGGCCACGAAAGGTGGTTTATTAGCGCAGCGCCTTAGCGCGCTGTGGATACTATACAGGGTAGTGATTCTGTAAACAACGCCGGTCGTGCGGACTGTCGAGTGAAACCAAGCGGCGAGATTAAGTAGTCCCGTCAGTGCGAACAAAACACATTGTAGCGCGTGCATTTTCAATTAGCACGATGGGTCGAACGTATAAGGCTGCTTAATTGAAAATGCACGCGCTACAATGTGTTTTGTTCGCACTGACGGGACTACTTAATCTCGCCGCTTAGTTTCACTCGATAGTCCGCACGACCGGCGTTGTTTCAGAACTACCCAGAACGTTCGACATTCTATATTTGAAATTTGACGTAAATTCCATAGTCGTTTTGTACACAACTACATGAAATAGGGGCTTTACTTTAGGTTCTATCTATACAGTACTGGTAGCACAAGTTGTATTTTCACTCATTACGTCTATGTAAACACAGCTGATATGGCTTACCGATGTACCTGCGCAGATGACATATTTTCGAAGCGCGGGAACCAATCAGCATGATCCACGCGTTGCGCGGTTGTATTCTGTGCTATTATTGGTTATTAGTGACGCCATGTTGACGCGCGCGTGTCATTCAGTCAGCCGGCACGTGCGTGAGTGAGATGGAAAAAATTGATGCAAGTTAATTTGCGTTTATAACTATTACGTACAAGTCTGATCGTGGGTTTTAATCGTGCTTTCGGAAATCATCGGAATCGTTCGTGTCTGCGCGAACTAAGATTCACGACACGCCATATCGGTTGTGTACTGATTAAGTAGATAGAAAGGGAGATACGAGCAACAACGCGCTGTGCTTCAGTTGTATTGAACTTGGCCTCTTTTTACATTTATGTTTTTGGTGAGAACATCAACTCACATGTTTAACGATTGTTCGATTTATGTCGAAGGAGTCGTGTCAAATTGAAACACATTTCTTAAAATTCAAATTATTTGTTTTAAAGTAAGCTTAGGTATAATTACGTATTACGATTAAGCCTGATGCTGACTCATTACCAGTCTCGTGGGGAAATATTAAACAACAATAAAGTGTTTTGAGTGTATGTCGGCATCGTAGCTTCGATACGGATGGACTAATTTGTGTCCGGTTCCTATTTTCAAACCGTGGACAGATAGGCTTACTTCGGATTTAAATTTGACACATTTAGTATGGCCAAATGTCAAAATTAAATGTTAACCCAAAACCCAAAGTAAGCCTTATTATATGCATTATGTTTATTAACAAGCAGTTAAACTTAAGCAATTATAGGTAGTTCAGTATTATTCAAATATTCAAATATTTATATTTATACATATAAACATGAGGGCATTAATTTAAGTAAATTTAGGTAGAATCGGTAGAATAGTCCCGTGTGGTTGCCGGGTTAGAATAGTGCCACTCCATATCTTCCCGTGGATGTCGTAAGAGACGGCTAAAGGAATAAAGGCGTATAGTACTGTTAGGCGATGGGCTTGCAACCTGTCACTAATACACTGGTAAACATCTTAGCCTAAAAGTGCAAAATGTGGTTACAGAATTAAGTATTAACAAGTTTTTAGAGTTGTTGGTAATTCTGTAGCTCTGCCTACCCCACTCTGGGAATAAAGGCGTTTATGTATGTATGTATGTAGGTAGAATAGATGAAGATCTCATTTTCGCAATTTCGCATTTTTTTAATGATTAGGTATTTTAATGATTATTATCCTTATATTCCTTTTAATTGTGATATTTTTTTGTTGTAAAGAGCAAGCAGAGGTATTGTGTTTGTTATTTTTAGTGTGTGTGTGTGAGAGACAATTTAAATATATATTTAAGTCCTAAATTGTTAATACTGTATATGTAAATTTTCTTGGTGTGTGGCAATAAAACTTTTCTTATTCTTATTCTTATTATTATCTGTTTGCGGTGTCACGCCTGGTATGTTGCCACCACCATTATGACGTCGGGAGCAACGTAGGGTAGGGTTGAGCTGTGTGGTTGCCGGGTTAGAATAGTGCCAATCCATGTCTTCCCGTGGATGTCGTAACAGGCGACTAACGGAATATAGGCTGGTAGTGTACTGTTTTTTTTTGTTTTTTTTATTGCATAGAGATGACAAACGAGCACACAGGCCACCTGATGGTAAGTGGAAACTGTGACCCATAGACATTCGCATTCACAAGACTGCAATGCAATCCTAAGACTGCAAATGCGTTGCCAACCCTGAGGACTAAGAAGGAATGCCTCTATGCTAGCCATTTCACCGGCTGTCTTATCCCCAAACCGGAACACAACAATGCGAACACTGCTGTTTGGCGGTAGGTTAATGGATAAGACGGTTATCGTATTGTCAACATTTTGACAGCTCTTATTTACTTGACACTAATGGCGGCCCAGTGACAAACAATTCCATAACACGTCAAAGACGACTTGGTTTTTACCGCGAAAATAGAAGCCCTGGGCAAAGGCGTCTCCCCTTGACCTCTAAGAAAATTTAAAATACTTTGCTACCAACGTCATTGTTAACGGTGCGAGTAAACCTCGTGAGACCCAAGGGAAAAACAAGTCAAGTTCGAGTCGGACTACCGCGCCGAAGGTTCCGTATTTAAGATAGGTACTTAATATGGTTGGAAAACGCAAATGAAAATACTATAATACTTTATTGTCTATGCTATTTTGACTAGCCTAAAAGAATTCCAAATTAAAATGCAAATAGGTAGGTACCTAACAATCTTCAAATCAGGATTTTTTATGTTTTTTTTTTATATTTCTGAGACACAGGGAGATAACGGATTTTTTTGTAAGTACCTACGTACATTTTTTGCTGATAGTTAATCAAAAAGTACCTAAGTCACGGAAAATTATCAAAAATTTAGTTTTGACATTATTTTCCACCCATCTCTAGATCTCTTTTCAAATACGTATTAACAAAATAAAGGGTCTGGCCGGTCTGCTGTAGTAAATTCGCCCCTGGCTGAATATAGGTTATTTCCACTTTGTTGATCCAAACTAATACTTTTGATAAAAATATATGTAATAGAATATTAAATTGTGTATATTATATCAAAATATGGTAGGTGTCGCTAACTTGCAAGTAAAAAAAAAAACTAAAACAGTCAAAAATGTTGACTTTCAAAAAAGCTAGGACTTTAATTTTTTTTTTATAAATGTATCTTAAATACATGTATAAAATATTCGAAGGACGTAACAATCGATAAAGTAGTTTGGCCAATATTAATTTAAAATTTGTTTTTTTTTTTATATTTCGCCAATCGTAAGTATTTAAGGCTTAATATTCAGTAAAATTATATTTGACAATGAGGCAAATAAACGTGCATATTCAGTTTTCATATTCAGCCAGGGGCGATTTTACTATAGCAGACCGGCCAGACCCTTTCATGTAGTTTTTACTAAAAACCAATACCACTATACATATACATATAACCAAAATTTCAAGTTGACAGTTTTTATATTTTCAGAGAAAAACTCACCGAAGTCTCTCCTTTTTAGGGTTCCGAACCCTTATAGTTTCGCCATGTCCGTCCGTCCGTCCGCAGCCTAGCTGTCTTAGTCCTAGAAAGCTGTTATTTGGCATGAATATACATGTTAGTCACGCCAACCAAGTGGTAAAATATAATAATTAAAAACATTTTTTTTTGTGTACCGCCTACACGTAACCTGGGTATGTATTTTTTTTCTCGTCTACCCCATTGTAGGGTGTCGTTGGATAGGTCTTTAAAAAATATTACGGGTTTTTGAAAACTATTTCTTGATTAAGGGATGCGATAATGAAATATTAAGCTTTAAAGCGCTAATTTTCCAGTCAAGTGTCCCCCCCTCCCCGCCCCTACAGCCAAAACTAAAAAAGCTAAAAACCTGAGAAATATCTTAAATTAAAGCGCATATAGCGAATTTAAAAGGAAAAATGTCACGACTAAGGAGACTTAATTAGTTCCTGAGATACAGGCGACTAAAGAGTTTAACCCTACTAGAAATCATCAAAGACAGCATCAAATAACTTTAAATAGAAAATTTGGGGGAATTTTGTGATAGTTTTTTGTTTGTCGTAACGGCTTCGGAACCCTACACTGAGCATGGCCCGACATGCTCGTGCCCGATTTTGTTACCATTATGGTACAGTCACGAGCTTTAATTAGGGACCCATTTCAAGAAAAATATGCTTGAAGTCGTCAATGTCATTAGAGATGTCAAGTCATTTGTAACTTTTAGGAAACTTAACCTTATTAATGTGGAATGTCAGATTGACTTTGGACCTAAGGTGGGTACCAAATTTAATCTCGTGACTGTACGTACGGAACCCTAAAAATCGTAGTTCAGCTGAACTGAAAATCTCTGTTAGGCACAACAAAAGAAGAAAAACCAAATTACAATACAATGACAACTATCTTTAGTAATAAATTAATAATAGTTTATGCAATAGTTGTATAAGAGAGGTCAAAAAAGTCGAGTGGCGTGTGTTACTAGTTACTACCGAAATGGCGTCTTCGCCTACAACATTTTTTTTTTACGTCTAGTTTTCAAATGAAGCGAAATGCAAAATAAAGCGAAAAAACGTACGAACGAACGAAGCACACAACAACAAACGAGCGGGAAACAAGAAAATGTCAAAATTTGTATACTTAATGGAAAATACAATTACCTACTTACATTTCCAAAACATTTTAATTTGACCAATCAGAATACTTCCCCATTGGGGTGGTCCAAAAATCAGTTTTTTTTTTATTTTCCTTCTCCACAAGGGTCTTTTTATTCGATTAGACTTTCAATACCTCTGTGCAAAATTTGAGTGAAATCGGACAATATGTAGGGGGTCGCTATGATCTGGCGATTTTTTTGATAAAAAGAAAAAAAATGTCATTTTCATCACACTTGCTCGGAAAGGGTTTTATAACACGCAGGCGTTTAGGGCAGTTATAGCCGACTTAGCTCCCGCGGGAGTTATAGATTTTCATAACTCCCTAGGGAGTTATGAGTTTAGTTTTAAAATATAGAATCCACTTGTACATCATTTCAGACCAAGGAGGTGTAAAATCAGCCAAGGTTTATTTCCTATATTCAAAACTTGGCTACAAACCAATTTTACTGTTTAATTAAACTTATTCGGCACATTTGTCTGCATTATATTTCTATTTTACCATTATTTCAGAGACATTCGCAATTATTTTATTAAATTTCATTTTGAAAATTTGTACAATCTGGCAGAATGGCCTGTATTTGACAAGTTTAAAAAAAAGCAATTCTAAGCATTATCTGTGGAAGACTAAAAAAAAGTTGTCAAACTCTTTTAGCTTAGCGAATCGAGTTCATTTAATTTTGTTTGATTGTTATTTCCGAAGCGTATTTTGTTTAAAGGTACGAAAAAAACAAACTAAATATGACTTCCTCATCGGAAGAATCTGTAGTGACATCAACACCACCTGATTTGTTAAATGCGGCTCAACTATCAACAATGATTTGCTGCCAGCGAAATCTAAAGAAAGGTTTTTTTTTCTATTTGTTTTTTATTTCCTCGCTAATGTGATGAAAATCATTGTGTGTATCATGGGCAGTAAGGAGATTGCAAACTCGAGTCATTAAAAGCCCTCCGCCTTCGGCGTCGGGCTTCTAATAGTCTCTCGTTAGCAATCTTCTTCTTACCGCCCTTGATGCACAATGTACTATTTTTGTACGCACTTCTTTAATACGAATGGTTTATGTGAAATAAACATAAAGTGAAATTAAATTATGCTAGTCATTTTTATCAAAAATTACTGTCGTGGATACTTGGCGTATTTAAGTTGCAAATCATAGCGACCCCTAAATATTGTCCGATTTCACTCAAATTTTGCACAGAGGTATTGAAAGTCTAATCGAATAAAAAGACCCTTGTGGAGAAGGAAAATAAAAAAAAACTGATTGTTGGACCACCTTATCCCCAATTTAAATCCACCAATCACAATACACATCGACTGTCAATCCTAACGTTAGGTGATTTTATTAATTTAAATCTTTTAAAAAAAACTTTGTACTTATATCGTATCAACCAACCAGTATACAGCTATTTTAAAATCGATCCAATCAGGTAACAGACTTCATTTCTCAAAACATTAGGTGTTTTTAGTCCCTATTTCACAATCGTTAAAATAATGATTAAATCGATTGTGCAACGCTAAGCTTTGGCAGCTAGCCGTATCGTTTTATCTCAAAAACGCACAAGTGCTGTTTTGGGGCATATACTAACCGACACAATTTAAATATATACTTAAGTCCTAAATTGTAAATACTGTTTATGTAAATTTTCTTGGTGTGTGGCTATAAAACTTTTCTTATTCTTATTCTTATTTAGACCGACCGCGTTTTTATGAGAATCACACCCCTGATCAAACTGATCCTGCTCGAAATAACGGTTAACTTCGCTCGCTAATTTGTTCGCACCGCCGTCGTTTTCTCGTCTTTCCTACCCTATAAACTAGCTCTGTAATTGCATTTTTACTTGCTCAACTTGCAGTCAAACCAGCCTTATCATTTTAATCGCGACGCCACACAGCAGGAAGAATCGAAAACCAAAAATACGAGTACCAGGTTAATCCCAGCGGTTATAATGCTCGCGAATCGATTCCACTTCAAGCGAGCGTTTACAAAAAACCTGGTTAAGAACCATAATTAACCGGTATTTTTAACTATTAGGTAAGGAATAGGGAATGCAAGTAACCGGTTATAACCGGGTTTAATCGGTTATAACCGGTTTTAATCGGTTATTGTCATACAAAAACAGCCAATAACCGGTTAAATTGCATTTCCTAGTAAGGGATAAAAAATAAGTCATGGAAAACTAGGATTCAAAATACAAATAAAACAACATCCATGGAATCAATGTATATTTTAACCAGAAATATACAAAATCTTAATGCTACACAAATGTTCTGTTCTATATCGAGTGGTATACCTAATTGATTGTTTGTTGAAAAACATTTTTACAATTCAAATAACTAACCTAACTTAACTATCCACTCCACACAATAGATGTTTACTTTGTCATTTCAGCGTAAAATGATTTTAGACGAAAATATTTTAGAAAAAAAACAATATAAGGACAAAATATTTTATGCGCTTCAAAGAGCTACCCATTTTTTTTAACACGCGTATTCTAATTCGAGTGTCTAAATGTTAAATCTTATTACTATATTTACATTTTTAACGTATAAATTATATATATACTATTTGATTATATTTACAACGTTCTATGAAATAACTATATAATGACTATGACACAATGTTGGTAAATTGATGGGTGTGTAAATATAAAGAGAAATAAACTTCTCTATAAAATGGTACATTGTTGAAGAAGCGACAAATAGAGCAACAGAAATAACATTGAGATTGATCAAAATAGGAAATGAGCATGCATGCTATAAAAGCGAAATTCAAATTAAAATCCATGAAATACGGATAATACAAGCATTTTAAACTGGACAGCGATTAGACAGAGATATATAAGGTGCTAACAAATTGGTCACGGATATTTTAAGAGATAATACATTACATTAAAACAATTCACTTTTAACTGTAATTAAGGAACCTTTGTATATAATTTTATTGTTTTAATTTACCGAATAAAAAATATAAATTATAATTAATCTTTAAAATAATCACCCCTATTATGTACCTGTCAAGTTGTTTTTCATAAATGTCATTATGATTCGGCGGGAAAACTGTAGGTTATTAAATACTAGCGTCAGAATGATAGTTTAAAGAGGTTCTAGAATGTCTAAAGAGGTCTCATTTAATTGTTATTAACAGGGTGTTTTAACGTAGCAAATTTGTTTCCTAGTTTTCTCCACAAAAACATAAGAAAACCTATGATGTTTCATACTTAAATGTACTCCGAGAACCGAGTACTATCAGTTGTAAAAATATCCGTGACTAATTTGTAAGCACCTTATATATAAACTCCACGTTAAATTCTGTTTTGCTAGAAAGAGATAGGAACAAATCTTTGTTGGCTTATATCTTAGTTACTCTAATAGCTATTAAAAAAAAAACGACTGTTGCATGAATTAGCTTTGATTAAAGCTGTGAATATTTAATATTGGTCCAGAAATCGACTTAATTTGCGATAAGAAAAAAGCCATATTATCTATTTCCTTCAGATAATACCCATATCAAATTGTAAAAATAAACATGTTTTCTTTAAGACTTAGATGGTCAAACTACTTAAGACTGCGCCGAGCAAACGTCGAGCGTCCAGTGGCGCCGTCATGACTATTATTGTGTTTTCTAATTAACTAAAGAATTTCCTTGCAATCAGACGATACGTTTTTGTAGCGCAAGTAAAAACACAATTTATGGGATACGTAACAAACTTCAATAACAATTACCCTTTGAGTAGTCAGCTTAACGGGAAAAAGTGTCCACTTTTTTCCGTTAAGTTGATAACTCGAAGGTGAATTGTTATTAAACTATTTGATATATCCTATAAGTTGTGTTTTCATTTGTAGTACAAAAACTTCGTCCAATTTCAAGAAAATACTTTAGGTTATTGGAAAAGACAATAATAGTAATGAGGGCGCCACTGTACATCCGGCGTACGCTCGGCGCAGTCTAAATACCTAGCCTATAAAGTGAAGGCGTGTTTGATGGATACGTTCCTTAAGGAAAGTGAAAGTAGTTAATGTCGAATCTCACCAACAAGTTGACAGACGATGAGAGTGTTAACAGCTGTCAAAATGTATAAAATAAAAATCGATGAACATTGGTTAACATTTTACATCGTTTGGTAAAGTTGGTAATAAGTCGCACAAACCTGGTGTTTACTTATCTTGTTTAATTTAAAGTAAAAATGTAAAAAAAAGAGTGCTGTCTTCGCCAACAAACTGCTTTGCAGTTTGGCGAAACTATTTTAAATGTTTTTTCAATGTGTATCCTTGGCATAATAAATTAAAAAAAAAATATATATGCATATGTCCTAGGGAATTTAAACCAGTTTATCGTTTAACCAGATTATGGTAATATTTCTATTATATTATTTATTAAGTACTATAATTGATAGCACGACGATTTCATTTTTGCACAACTTGAAAACCCGAAGATTACCGGTTATCCGGTTTTTAACTAGACAATTTATATTTAATTAAACAAACTCTTAATTAGACTCTTAATTAACTGTGAGCAGTAATTTATAACTATAGACGGTTCTTAACACTACACTGGAATTTCTCCTGAACTAAATTTTAAGTAAAAAATCTAAAAACACAGACCATGTATTTAATTGTTAAAAAAAATTAAAAATAAGTAATATTTGGTAATTTAAATCTACTTTTACATATCGCTGCTTCTGTAGAAAAGCGTCACAAAACAAAAAAAAAACTGTGTTGCATTTAAATTCGGAATGCTATTTACTTAAAGTTTTAAATCAAACTATATTTGTTTTTGTTTTGTGACGCTTTTCTACAGAAGCAGCGATATATTAGTTATTGTGTATCATTGAATTAATTAGGCTGGACTCGATATAAGACATTTTAATGATCGTCGCATATCCTGTGACAATGTTTTTGAATAATTATGTAAACAAACTGATGGTAATGTAATAAGTCGCAACAGGCCCCCATGATCTCAAAAGTATCCAAAGGATTTTGATGCGGTTTTCTCCATAAAAATAAAGTCAAGGGAGTTTTTATGTACAATAAATTCTGTTTTTTTATGGCATGGGGAAGACAAACGAGCACACAGGCCACCTGATGGAAAATGGAAACTGTGACCTATAGACATTCGCATTCACAAGACTGCAATGCAATCCTAAGACTGCAAATGCGTTGCCAACCCTGAGGACTAAGATGGCATGCCTCTATGCTAGTCCTTTCACCGACTGTCTTATCCCCAAACCGAAACACAACAATGCGAAAACTGCTGTTTGGCGGTTGGTTAATGGATAACTCACATAAACGGAAGCCCAAGGGGACTATTAAGGAGACCTATACAAACTGTCCTAGTCCTTAAGTAAGCTCCAGGCTTGTACCGTACAATACATACATACATACATTAAATCACGCCTGTTTCCCAGAGGGGTAGGCAGAGACCACTTCTTTCCACTTGCTACGACCTTGACAAATTTCTTCCGCTTCTTCCACATTCATACATAGAGTCATGCACGCGAGTCGGTTTCAGGTACTTAAGATTCGGCCCTTTTCCAGTATTTCTCCGATTTGACTCGAAAAAGTACGCCTAGGGCGGCACCTTCCGACCCGTCCACTCACTTTCGATCTGTATATACTATAGACATATATACCGTGCTATAGGTGCTAGAAACCGATAAAGCTTTTACATAGAAAGCATCCAAGGCCGGCATTACTGTCGCCTGCGTTGGATAAAGCATACGTCACTTTTGCACCTACATAGTGGTCAGAGAGTGACAAGATGTTTTATCCACGTTTATCCATATCTTTAAATTCGAGCATAGCATATGGTCGACAGTTTTGTTGACATAATAATCAATTGCAACAAGACATAAAAATAAGAAATTATACTTAAAGCGAAGTGCCAACATTAAAAAATAATTGAAATCTCACAAATGTTCCGTAGGCTTATCTATCAACATTTTACTTAGTTATGTAGGTTTAGAACGCCACAGGCGGCACAGGCCGTCAACTGTAATTCGTGCCACTGAAGCCACGTCGGCTACAGCCGTCACAAGTTCAAGATTAAACAAGACTTTGTTTGTTAAGAATTAAGTTGTAATTGGTATAGCACAGCAAACATGGTTGGCGTGTAAGTGACACATTTTGTATTCACCGTAAGCCGTTCAAAATGTTAAATAAACGTGAGAGTCGGACTCGTGAGAAATGTACCGTAAAGCTTCACGGCTTTGATGTTTTTAACGAAAATTTTAAAAATGCTGTCTTTTTTTAAAGCTTGCTTTTTATTATTTATTGTTATTATTCTAGAATTAAGACCGTGATTATAACTTTTTTTCATGTTACAGAACAAAAAGTTGCGCCTGAACACGTGAGATTTCGGTTAAAGGCTCGCAACCGGTTAAACCAAACCGGTTCATACCGGTATATTTCAGTTTTGCTCCGAACTTTACTAGGGAACGCGAACGTTTTGAGAACTCTATTTTAAACTTAATTAACCGGTTTAAACCACGACCGGCGAGACAAGAAACCAACGCGATCGTTGTAACTTGTTTTTTCGACTTGACCCGGCGCGTCTTGCGCGTGGTATGCGTCTGAATTAACCGGTTTTTTTAAGCTCGAAACCGGTTAATACGAAAAGAGCTTTATATAAAGGTTCCTCCATGAACCGGTTAAAAATCCGATTATGCGAACTTAACCGAAATTAAAACGTTTTGCGTCAAGTACATAAATAACGGTTTGATTTAAGCAGTATCCGAGCCCTGGTTAATATGAATATAGATACCATTAAAAAAAACATAATTATCATAATTCATTATATCACACATATAAATTACTTATAATAGCAGTTGCACACAGTACTGAAATATGTATATAAATTAAATTCCACAAAATGTCAGCAATTTATATAGACTTCAAAAATAGAAATAGCCCTAAACAATAATAATTAAAAAAATAAAACAGCGAAATTCAATGTGATGCTGATGACGTCCGGCATTAATTAATAAATTTATACGACTAGGATTTAGCCACATTTTAGAGAATATACATGTTTTACTTCATTTAAACCAGTTTTCTCACAACTTCACAACTATTTAAAATAAAACAATGTGATATTTGCCGATACCTACCCACACAAGGAAACAAAATAACCGGTTATTTATCGGTTAACCGGTTTTAACAGACCTAGAAAATTTAATCATTTAAATTCCAACAATACTTTTACTATAGCGGGTACAGCCAAATATTTGTTTTTAAAAGTAATCAGCATATAAAGGAGAGTTCAAACATATTTTTTTTTTATGACATTCTAGTTCGGCCATTGAAATTCCTGCCACAATACAGTTCGCTTAATGCTATCGGTTGAATATATTCAATACTCAATGCATTAATTGCATTCAACATTTAACAGATGTTGTTATACACTCAGGGAGAAATTGGAACGCAAAAAAAAATGATTATTAATGTATTTCATACGATGTATGTCGGATATTAATTAATGGACCTTAAAATGTATGTTTTAATACGCTTTTTTTTACATTCTAGCTTGTGCAACATAAATTGTAGTTATTATTGTTATAATTGTTAAAGATGACCAATTTAAAGAAATATAAAAATTTATCGCAGAAAACGACGTCAATAATGCAAAAAAAATACAGTAAATTCAAAGGGGTAATCAATTGTTTTCAATTTATTTTATTTTACTGTAGTAATACAAAATCTTTTGAATTAATGGAAAAAAAAACATGCTTTTGTTACGGTCAGCATCAAAAGTAGCTAAACAGAATAACATGCTCAAAATGATCTAGGCACGACGTATTCTCTCGACTCTTCTACTAAGCTACTTCTGCTGCCGACTGTACAAAATTGTTACTTCTCCGTTCCTCTAATTTTGTCCGTGAGCGTATTTCTATCCATCCTCCTTTGTTACATGTTCTAACTACACTGACACACTATTAGGGAATGCAAATAACCGGTTAAAACCGGTTAATTTCGGCCAATAACCGGTTAAATTGAAAGCCCTACACACATCCAAAAAAATTAGAAAATTCGGCGTATATCTTAAAAAACTAACCTTATTACAAAGAAAAATCCTCGTCATCATCAGCATCATGCCGCCTCCTCATGTGCCGCTTCAAGTCACTCTTCCTCTTAGTACTATAGTCACACGAATCACACAAGAACCTGCCGTCGCGACACGTCTTAATATGATTCAACCCTTCAGCTTTCACGTCAGAATAGAAACCACACCTCTCGCAGGAGAACTTCGGCATCCTACCAGGCGGGGGGTTATGGGATTTCAAATGGTACATCAAGCTCATGTTATGCCTCGCCTTATAATTGCAGAAATGACACTTGAAATTCCGTTCATCTCGATGCTTTCGCTTGTGACGAGCGAATTGCACTCGACTCGCTGTGGTGTAGGAACAAAACGTACATATTTGCAATGGCGTCGAATGATCTAGGTCCGTATTGTGTTTCTTGAAATTGGATTCATCGTCGGTTTTATACGTGCACTGTTCACAGTAATATTGGTACATGCCGAAGACGCTTTTCCGTTTCGGTTTCAGTATCGGTTTCGGTTTTGTTATTAGCGTTAGGAGGGGGCGGTCGTCCTCATCCGTGTCGTCTGAGACCTCGACGGTGTCTATTTTCGGTTCTTGGATTATCACTTCGTCCTCATCGCTTGATGTTAATAAGGATATGGCTTCCGATTTTCTGAAAAAAATAATTGATTTCTTAAGGGTGGGGCTTTCATCGCTAACGTCTTATAAAGCTTCGCAAATCCTAAGGAATAAAATGGAATGACTACACCGTGTCCAATAAGTTCGAATACACATCTTTTTGCACTAACCCTAAAGACATACAGACTACAGACCATCGAATTTTTATTTTTATTTATAAAGTAAAAAAAAAAAAAGATAAAAGATATTTATTCAGTAAGTAGGCCGCACGGGCACTTTTACATGTCATGAATCTACCAGCGCTTCCCAAGATGAGACCACTGCCGAGAAGAAACGCCGCAAGAAACTCAGCAGTCAGTCATTTTTTAAACATGTTACAATGGTAGTACTTAATCTAGCATTATATAAAGCAATAAATATTAAATTAAATATAATATCAAATAGCAAATAGCATGCGTAGTTCAGCAGGAAAACATGTCAAAAACATTACGAGAGAGACAAGGGGGGGGGGGGAGTATGTTGTCATTATCAAAATACAATGTTCGTGTTAGAACAGCCTCATGATGCCCAAAATGATCGATTGTGGGCACCAATGATAAAAGACATTCCGGACGACCAGAAAAATGTTCCGAGGTTCCAGAGCTCACCATCGGTGATGGTGTGGGGTGCAGTTTGTAAGCGGGGTAAACTACCTCTAGTATTTATCGATAAAGGCGTTAAAATCAATGCTCAATACCATAAATCCGAGGTTTTGGAGAAAATTGTTGCTCCAAATTTAAAAAAGATGTTTGAGAAAGAATATTATGTTTTCCAACGAGGCGGAGCTCCTTCACACACGGCAAACGCTGTTCAAGCTTGGTGTCAAGCTAATTTGACCGATTTTCTGCCGAAACATGAATGGCCACCCAGTTCTCCGGACTTGAATGTATTAGATTATTTCGTGTGGTCGTACATGCTCTCGAAACTAAATGATTATAAAATCGCAAACCTGGATCATTTCAAAAAGGTTATCGAGCATATTTGGGATGAAATACCAATGGAAGCGGTGCGTGCCGCGTGTGATTCATTTGAGAAACGTTTAAAGCTATTAAAAAAAGTTAAAGGTGGAGTTATTCCGAAACATTTGTTGTAAATATTGTACATAAGTGTGCCATTAATAAAATATAGTTTTCATTGTATTAACTGTTCGTACATTTATTTTATTGAGAATCTAAACTGTATGCGAACTTATTGGACACGGTGTAATGCTAGTTATTTGATCGTTTGTGTCAAACTTCTCACAGCGGAACACAGCAATTTCATCACTTCATCAGTAAATGACAACCTTGAGGAATAATTAAGAAAATTATATATAGCAAATATTTGGGTATATTTGTAACCCAAGGTACAAGTTTTTTTATATCAGGCATAAATAACCACTACCTCGTAAGGCCTCGGTACTAGGGAATGCAATTTAACCGGTTATTGACCGTATTTGTATGAAAAAAACCGGTTAAACCCGGTTTAACCGATTAAAACCGGTTTGACCGGTTATTTGCATTCCCTACCCCGTAAGTTTTTTTTTACATAACACGGCTATCGGAATAAAGATCCATTGCAAAGGAGATAAAACGGATTTTCCTTTGTTTGTAAAATCTCGTTGTATGGTCGGTCTTAGGTTTTATATTCCATCAGAGGTAAAATAATAGTAGCACTTTTGATAGTGAGTTTATAATTGTTAGAAGTACAGCTGGTATGTGTTTGTGAAAACGTTTTTTAAAGCTACATAAATATCTATTATTATTTTTTATTGGCCTATCCATTTCGTGGCTACTTTCTTCTTGTATTTGTTAATCTGTTCTTTGTTATGCACGTCACGAATAAATGATTTTCTTTCTTTCTTTCTTTCTTTTCAAAATGTCTAAACCACTGTACTTATATTTTACTTATTATTTATGACGGCACTAGCAACGCCTTTCGTGTCTCAGAACATGGTCAGCTTATATAACATGCTGTCGACACTGAAAAGACCTATTATTGGCTGTGGTTACCCTGAATCTGAGAATTACATGGAGATCGACAATGAAATTAAAAATTCACTCGATGACTTGAACGGGGGCAAAATCACTGTCGGACATTGTTTAGAAATTATTTGTCCTTATTTTTTTCATTTATATTTAAATAACGTACACGGTATGTAACTTTCAATGAAGTTAGCAGTTATTATGAGTTTAGTTTTAGCAGTGGTAAATATTGGTTTATATGAATAAAAGTAAATTTAATTTAACGCTGTTTTCATATTTCCCACTTTTATATTCGTGTCACGGTTAATCAATGTCACGTGGACAAGAGATTTATTGCTAAATTTCAAATTAAATCGGCGTAGAAACTACTTACTTATTTTCAGACCCCTAGCCTATTTAGCAATTAGCTGTGTTAAAAAAAACAAAAATGTTTTTGTCCCTTTTCCACAAATGCAAAGATGTGTCACAAACAGGTTTCGTAGCAAGAAAAATAATTCTTCCCACGTAACTGGTTACGTAGCATTGGTTTCGTAGGCGATCGTACGTAACCAGTTTCGTAGGAAGAAAAAAACCTCTTTGTACGTAACTGGTTTCGTAGCAAGAAAAACAATTCTTCTCACGTAACCGGTTACGTAGCATTGTTTCGTCGGCGGCCGAAGGGAAAAATATCTTACTTTTTCCTGTTGCTTGGCTTGTCGTCGGGCACGTCGAGGATCTCCATGTCGCTGCCCGAGTCGGGCATCATGAGGCTGCCGGGGTCCACGTCGCACTGCACGCTCTCCAGCACCATGAGGCAGTCCTCGGGGCTGGCGGCGCGCGACCCGCCTGGAGGCACCAAGGACATACTGATTAGGGAATGCAAATAACCGGTTATAACCGGTTTTAACCGGTTATTTTGATACAAAAACGGTTATTAACCGGTTAAATTGCATTCCCTAATACTGATGCGTGCGGGAGGGGTTTGGGTGGCGGTTTTCGGCAAAGGCATACAATACAAAATGTGCCACTCTCACACCAAAGCTGTTTGCTATTTAATCACTGCATAGTATAAAACAAAGTCGCTTCCCGCTGTCTGTCCCTATGTATGCTTAGATCTTTAAAACTACGCAACGGATTTTGATGCGGTTTTTTTTTGTAGATAGAGTGATTCAAGAGGAAGGTTTTTATGTATTATAGATACTGTTTTATGTACGGGTTTTACAGAAACCGAAGCGAAGCGAGGGCGGGTCGCTAGTAATAAATAAATAAAACTAGCGACCCGCCCTCGCTTCGCTTCGGTTTATTTGAGTTTTCTATAACACACGTACATAAAACAAAATTTATTATACATAAACCTTCCTCTTGAATCACTCTATCTACTAAAAAAAACCGCATCAAAATCCGTTGCGTAGTTTTAAAGATCTAAGCATACATAGGGACAGACAGCGGGAAGCGACTTTGTTTTATACTATGTAGTGATAAATATCAGGCAACAATGTCACACCAATTGACCTAGTCCCAAACTAAGCTCAAGGCTTGTATTATGGGTACTAGACAACGATATAAATACTTATACAGAGAAATATATACTTAAATATATAGAAAACATCCATGACTCAGGAACAAATATTCGCGCTCATCACACTAATATCTGCCCTTACCGGGATTTGAACCCAGGACCGATAGCTTCGTAGGCAGGGTCACACAGACCACTTACCCTATAGACTCCGCATACAAAGGCGCCCCCGTAAGCCATGCTTATGCTCACAGAACACTAATTGGTTGCCATGGTTCTATTGGCGCGCACCACGACGCGCACACTTGATTATTCGTTGGCTTTGAACTAGCCAATCACGGTGCACGCCCCGCCCCCCGCGCCCCGCCATTTTGGCTTAATGAGATACTAGACAAACTGTTCCGAAGCGGAGTCTATAGGGTAAGTGGTCTGTGCAGGGTCACTAACAACTAGGCCAGCGCGTCGTCAAATATGCTATGCACATTACGGTCACGAGCGTTAATTTGGGACTCATTTCAAGAAAAATATGCTTGAAGTCGTCAATGTCATTAGAGTTGTCAAGTTATTTGTAACTTTTAGGGAACCTTATTGCTATGGTATTAATGTGTCCACCCTTTCCCGTTAAGCTGACTACTCAAAGGGTAATTGTTATTGAAGTTTGTTACGTATCCCATAAATCGTATTTTTACATGCGCTAGAAAAACGTATCGTCTGATTTCAAGGATTTTTTTATTTAATTAGAAAACACAATAACAGTAATGAGGGCGGCACTGGACGCTCGACGTTTACTCGGTGCAGTCTTAACAACTTGTTAATTCTATAACCACATAGCTATCCGTAACAAACATAGCAAAATATCTGAAGTACTCACTTTGTTCCACAGGAACTTCAATGAAGACAGGCGCTGGGTCCAGCTCGATCACGTCAGACATCGGGTTCATTCCCATCAAACCAGGCATCGGGTAGTTCAGCTGGACATCCAGCTCTCCAGCCAGCCTGTTGGCAATCCGGGTCACCGTGGCATGGTCCAACTGGCCCCCAGTGGTATCCAAGCTAGTATCATTAGTTCTGCTGGGGACCAAGGTCTCCAAGTTCTTGGATACCGCTCTGAAGTGATCACCTAATATCGAGGTCAGGTCTTGGAGGGGTTCGGGGCCAAGGCATTTAGTTTGGATCTGGTAGTTGGTTATCATTTGTTCAACGTCGTTTTCTTCGATAAGAACGCTGAAATTGAGATTTTGTAGGTTTTATTATGGGGTTAACGATCTGCCATAATTGACAAAAGGTGTTCTGATAAAAAAATGGACATGGACGGAAAGTGTCTTCATATAGTTTTTTTACTCCTAGGAGTAAAATGAGGCACTTTCCGTCCTTGTGTTCCAATCGAAAAACCGTTCTTTCCGAGCATGTTTGAGAAAAGATACTCACCTATCGCTAGTAGCGTCGACCTTTCCATTCTCCTTGACACATATCGCCCCATGACTTATACCAGCTTCCTTATTTTGTATTGTCTTTAATTTTTCTTTCTCTACGTCTTTTTTTTCTGTTGTATTCACTTTTTCCTTATCTACAGTTTTTTCTGTTGTATTCACTTTTTCCTTATCTACAGTTTTTTCTGTTGTATTCACTTTTTCCTTATCTACTGTATTTTCTGTTGTATTCACTTTTTCCTTATCTACTGTATTTTCTGTTGTATTCACTTTTTCCTTATCTACTGTTTTCTCTGTTGTATTCACTATTTCCTTATCTACTGTTTCTTCTAAGTTTTTTTCTGGTTTTTTTACGGCACTTGCTTTTTTATTTTTTTTCTTGCCACCTTTCTTTTTACTTTTAGTGGGTGTTTTTGAGGTCTGTGCGGTTGTTACGGTGGGTTTGTTGGTTTCTTTTTCAATTAAAGAAGAGTTCTGTAATTTAAAAAAAAAGCTGTTGGAGTACAAACTTGAGCAAGACTAGTACCATACCATGATGAGGGTAAGAGGATCCGCTTGCTTTTTCAGTAAAAATAAATTAAGTTCACTTTGGTCGCATGGAGAAGGCAAACGTGCGCACAGGCCACCTGATGGTAAGTGTCATCTGTGACTCCCAACAGTCCCAAAACTACAAAGACTGCTACCCTAAATGCGTTGTCAATAGGGAATGCAAATAACCGGTTATAACCGGTTTAAACCGGTTATTTTGATACAAAAACGGTTATTAACCGCTTAAATTGCATTCCCTAGTTGTCAACCCTGAGGGTTAAGATGGAATGCCTCTATGCTAGTATCGTCACCGGTTGTCTTATCCCCACATAGTAGAGGAGCCCACGACAGTAAACCTAATTCAATAAGACTACCGGATGATATATAATATAATTAGTCAGTTCTGTCATTAATAACGGTACATGAAATAGCAATGCTGCAATTCAAAAAACCTGGCAAAGCAATTTTTTTTAGTTATAAGTCCCATGTCTTATTACTCTTCGGAACAGGGGAGGGGAATGCAGTGCTGCAAGCGCCCCTGATTGGTTATTCAGCTTAAATCTTGACTAGGGTTAGGACTTTTGGTGGCATATCGTGGTTTTAGAATACATGGAGTCGCTATGTCCTAATTTGATTTTGACCTGAAGGCCATATTTGAATATTTAAAAAAAACTAAGTTGGTTCGGTTTATCAATACCTTCACAGCGGAGATATTCTCCTTACCAAACTTCAATTCAATTAACAAATGAATGGATTAATGAAATTTGAAATATTGTTATGACAGTACTGAAGGACAAAATCAAAAAATACCGCTAAAATGGTGACCCCTGCGAAGTTGGACTTTCTTTTTTTTGGAGAAGAATTGTTGGGACAACGGGACTACTCTTTCCTGTCGCGTGTCAGGCGGGAAGAACGTAAGCGTCTTACGGAACAGTTACACGTGAAATGTCTGCTGTCTAGTTTTCAAAGCATACCCAACATTCTGATGTCCCAGAGCCCTTTTTACTGCAGAAAACAGAGCAATTCGGCATTTTAAGTGTAGGTAGGAGTGTAAGTGTAGGAGTGAACGTTACTCGCGCGACTGGACTCTGTCTAGTTGACAATCCGAGTAACGACTAGTTTTATTGTCCATGACCAGGGCTCGGACAAGTCATCGCAGAGACTGATATGGACATGGGACAAGACTATTATAGAGTCGCGGCTTAAGATTATTATTTATTATTATCTAAAGCTGATATATTATTATCGTAATTTATATATTTAACATTTGACCTTTTTAGTCGAATATCTGTCATGGATTTGTCAAAGTGGCATGTTTTAAACAGTTTTGTGGTGACAAATTAAACTAATACAATTATTTGCTTAATTACGATTGCTGGGAAGATGTCATAGAAGTGTTTCGGCAGTTTCGAGTAAAAGGTTCGAAAGTATTTTATAACAACTGTTTACTTTTTTATATCTAACACAAATGATTAAATAAAACATCGGTTTGTTCCAGACAATGCAGAAGTTAACGGTTGCGTATGTGCAATGCAACCATCAGCATAAAAAAACATGTTAATAGAAATACCTTCACACATGTATGGTGAATTTTGGGTTGCAGTAATAAATGTCATTGAAAAATATAATTAAATAATATTGGTCCGTGGGGTCCTAGCGCTCGGAGCCTCTTCAAAGAAGTTTCGAAGAGGCTCATTGACGTCACGGGAGACCGAAGAGCTGGCAGTTTCCTCGCTCAACGTATAAGTTTAACCATCCAGCGAGGAAATGCTGCCAGCATCTTTGGTACAATGCCGCAGGGGCCATTCTTAGATTTAATGTTTTAGTTAATTTATATTATTTAGAGTTAGTTTTATTTAATTTTAGTTTTCTTTTTCAGTTACTGTGTTTTGTTGTATGTTTTTATGTTATTATTGATTAAAATTTCCACATTTGAGAACAAAAAAAAAAAAAAAATTGTACATAATGCGATTCTATTGATCTTGTCCTATTGCCGTCTTGCGATTGTTTTGCGATGACTTGTCCGAGCCCTGTCCATGACGAAGCCGACAGTGGACAGTACCTGGGGCAGCCCCACGCTGGGGACCGCGGTGGCCCTCAGCCTCCGCGGGCCGCGCGCGCTGCGGTAGTCGGCGTCCGCGAAGTGCGCCGCGCACACCGCGCCCGCGCCGCCGCACGCGCCCAGCCACGCGGCGCGGAGCGCCTTCGACACCGGGAACCTTGGGGGGGGGGGTTACAACTTTGAAACATAGATGGCCAAAATTTATTCGAATGACGAATAACGAATAAGAATAACCAAATTATTACGCGAATAACGAATGAAATTCCCGGATGATTATTCTTATTCGAATAAATTATTCGTCGAATAATTTATTTGCGAATAATTTATTCGTTGAATGAATTGCCACAAATAATTATTACGTATCTATCTGCGTGGAATACCTGCTCCATTTAAAAAAAAAAAAATAACTAAACGTAACTAAAAGATGTTGTTTGCACATTATCATGAGCTATTACTATCATTCGCGGATCATTTATTCGCAAATAAATCATTCGCAAATAAATCATTCGACGAATAAATTATCCGCGAATAAAAATATTAGGAATTATTTTTTATTCGAATAATCATTCGAATACTTAAATAATTATTCGAATAATGCCCATCTCTGCTTTGAAAGGGGTTTGGGTAAAACTATTGTCATTTGTTAAAGTCATACATTTAAAGAAACCGACGTGCGTGCATGACACGATGTATGAATGTGGAAGCGAAAGAAATTTGTCAGGTTCGTAGCAAGCAAGTTTTTTCAATTTTTTTTCATGTATTTACATCGTTGTCTAGTACCCATAGTACAAACCTAGAGCTTAGTTTGGGACTAGGTCAATTTATATAAAATTTTAATATTTATTTATTTACAGAAATTCGCTTTGGAACTGCATCTACTTACGTCTAATTAACATTAAAAAATAAATATTTTTTTTTACTAAGTACAATTTTTACATAATATAAAACAAAGTCACTTCCCAGCGTCTGTCCCCCTGTATGTAGTCAACGGGTGTGCCTCAGAACCCCTAATAACGTTTGTCCTAACACATGGTTTGTCCTAATTTTCATTTGCCCTAAACTGGTTTACAGATGAGTCAGGCAACTTTTTAAAATTTCCAATTATATCTACGGTTCGATTAGGGTTGTATTATAACAACACTGAAACGTTTTAAGATTTAAGCAGGATTAGAATAGTGCCACTCCGTATCTTTCCGTGGATGTCGTAAAAGCCGACTAAGGTAATAAAGGCGTGCAACCTGTCACTAATACACTGGTAAACATGTTCGCTTAAGTGTGCAAAATGTGATTACAGAATTATCAAAAAGTTTTTATAGTTGTTGGAAATTCTGTAGCTCTGCCTACCCCACTCTGGGAATAAAGGCGTGAGTTTATGTATGTACGTATGTATGTATGGGTTAAAAACCAGTGACTTACTTGAAATATTCCACTTCATCTCCAGAGACATTGCAGCTGGCGACGCAGCAGGACTTCACCATGGTTACAAAGAATGCATCTGAAAATACAAAACAACATTAAAATAAGTTTTAAGACTGCACCGAGCAAACGCCGAGCGTCCAGTGGCGCCCTCATTACTATTATTATGTTTTCCAATTAATTAAAAAAAAACCTTGGAATCAGACGATGCATTATTGTAGTGCAAGTAAAAACACAATTTATAGGATACGTAACAAACTTTAATAACAATTACCGTTTGAGTAGTAAGCTTAACGGGAAAAGGTGGCCACTTTTTTCCGTTAAGTTAATAACTCGAAAGTGAATTGTTATTAAACTATATGATATACCCTATAACTTTTATTTTCGTTTGTAGTACAAAAACCTACCGACCAATTTCAAGAAAATACTTTAGTTTATTAGAAAACAATAAAAGTAATGAGGGCGCCATTGTACATCCGGCGTACGCTCGGCGCAGTCTTAAAGTTACCATTTCCAGTAAGTACTTAAAACTTACTTGAAAAATTCGCTAATGTCTAAAGCTTACTATAGAGTCGAGGACTATCTATCAGATAAAAATGCTTGGCCTGAACTAAACACCCAAAAAACTTAATAACAACTTAGTCATAAGAAATATGTGAACATTGTATATTGTCTAGGGGACACGGTTTCTGTAGGAGAATGTATTGAAACATTTTTGTGTAGTTGTCTTGCAACATCATAGTTAAGTTTAATTTTTATAATATTTATTTATCCATTCTGAGTTCTATGTGTGAATATATTTATTTCTTTTTGTATTTTATACTCATTGTTTTATACAAAACGCTAGGTTATCTGTACAAAACATTATAGTTGAGTTATTCGTGAAACTTTTAACATGTCGCAAAGAAAAAGAAAGCAAATTAATGTGGAAGAAAAGTTGCATATTATATTAAAGGTTTATTCCTAATAACCCTTTTATGAACACAATTTTCAGGTTTTAATAAAATCTTATGACATTTGATTTGATAAACAGATCAACACTCTTTTTCAGATGGATACAAGGGCTACGTTAAGCCGATAAGTCGATATAAATTGTGTGTCAAAAAGAACATTAATGAATACTAGGGATGCATCGATACGCCTTTTCGCCGATACGATACTCTTATAAAAATATCGGCGATACCGATACCGATACCGATACGCTTTTTGTGAATTCAAAAATGAAGGCATAATAAATAAATCACGAGACAGATTTCTTTTTATTAATATAAGAAGTAGATACATAGGTTAATATTAGATAATTAAAAAATTTAGTAATTAAAATTAACATTGATAAGATTTTTGTTCAAAAAACAAAGTAATCTTAAAATTTTCGGAGAAAGGCGATTTCGCAAGTCTGTTTGAATAAGACCTGCGCTGGAAAATAGTCTCTCAGATGCGACATTTCGCCAGAAAACGAATGGATCTGCATCTCTTGATATATTGGGACGTGCCTCGTATGCAACGAAATAGACGCGAGGCCAAAGCGGGCGGGAGAGACAAGACACTCACAAGCGCGGGGTTTACCCGAGCATAGACGCAGCATAGACAAAACGCTTGTTTACACTACATTTTTAAATTAAAAAGTATTGTTGAATCGGTCATAAAAATATCGTCGATCGATACCGATATATCGGCTAACCCGAAGTATCGCCGATATATCGGTATCGGTATCGGTATCGGATGCATCGCTAATGAATACATTAAAACAATTATTTTGATTTCACCCGTTTGACCATGAAACCCTCGGTATTAAAATTTTAGGTTTTTTTTTTTATTAAACATTTTTTTATAAAATAGGTTAGTCTGATATTTAATGCAGGGATTGTAACCGGTTACAAATAAACCGGTATTTATTTAGGTTAAACCGGTTAATAATTTAGGTTACGTTCGAACGAAATGATTTGGGAACGTTATTTCGAAGCGCTCCCTAACCGGTTACTCTGTGTTTCGATACGGGATGAATGACCGCTGTCGCGCGTCGAGGCGCTGCTGGTGGCTGCGCTATCAATCTAATACCATAGCAAACCAATCCTGTCTCCTTAAACGAGCGGTCATTCACCCCCCACACGGAGGAACCGCTCTCTAACCGGTAAATTGATTTCGTTCCCTGTTTACGCTCCGACATAGAGATACCGGTTAGAGCGGTTCTTGCGAGCGTAACCTTTATTATGGGTTAGGCTCTCAAAGTGCGGCTCTAACCGGTACGGAAAATAAACCGGTTTTCAATCCCTGATTTAATGGATATTTATTCCAAGTTCTAAATAAAAAGGTAACGCAGATTTAAGACTGGATTAATTGTATGTATGTACAAACAAGAAATAATAATTATAAAATAGTTAAAAATATAACAGGGATGTACAGTCGCCATCAGATATATGGTAGCGGTCAAGGTACTCAAATATTTCGGAGCAGCATTAAATTTCAATATATTAATTACGCTAGATAAGGTCTATAATATCGGCCCATATAATTCGTCATAAATTTAGGAGCAGCGACTTTTCAATAAATTCGTAACATACAATTAGGTAAAGATATCGGAACTAACAAAAGTTAAAAATATGGAAGCAGCCAGGATGATCATAAAGATCGGAACATTTATGGAAAATATACCTTAAGTCTGTGTACCATAAGACTTTAATAACAATTTTATTCAAAAGTCAACTTCCGATGAAGTACGAGGATAACAACTGCTAGAAGGTGTCAAGTCAACGTCAAGAATGTAGAAAACCAACAAAACAAATGTCGAACAAAGTTTGAAGTGGGAACACACTCGTCAAAAGAGTTCGCACGTGAAAGATAATTACCAAGTAGGTTCTAGCAATCATCAATTAAAACGTGATACACGTAACATACCTACTTGAAAGTGACTTCGTTTCTCTGGGTAGAATAAAATAGCTAGGGTTTAGGGCCCGAAAAAAACTGTCAAATATAATTAAATGACGCTATTATTGTTCATAGAAACGCATTCCATGTTGTACTTCTTTGAATCAAATTTGAACCCAAGACCTTGCACTTTAATACTCAAGCAACTGTCAATCACGCCACTGAGTACTCTAACGAAATTAATTTATTGTCATTGCGATATATTGCTGCTATAAAAACATCGATTTTATAGACATTCCCCCTTACTAATAAACGTTGAATAACAGTGGAATAATAAAACACTGTTTTGTCCTTATCTGTCGAATTCTAATTTCACCATGACAGATAAGGACAGAACAATTCCACTGTTATTCAACGTTTATTAGTAAGGGGGTTTAGTTAAAATATCCTTTCAATTCGTGATAGAGACATAAATATATTTGTCACGATGACAAGTCCACACTCTTTTCGGAACATGTCACAACAAACCACTCTGTTCTTAATTCAAATTGTTGACAACATTATTAATCATGCGTGTCTGAAACCTTATTTTAATGGGTCCACCGTAAAGTATTTTGAACTGTGTGACACAGACTTAAGGTATATTTTCCATAAATGTTCCGATCTTTATGATCATCCTGGCTGCTTCGATATTTTTGACTTTTGTAAGTTCCGATATCTTTACCTAATTGTATGTTACGAATTTATTGAAAAGTCGCTGCTCCTGTATTTATGACGAATTATATGGGCCGATATTATAGACCTTATCTAGCGTAATTAATATATTGAAATTTAATGCTGCTCCGAAATATTTGAGTACCTTGACCGCTACCATATATCTGATGGCGACTGTACAAAGGCGAACTTATTCCTTTAAGGGACCTCTTCCAGTTAACCTTTGAGCCATTGAGAAATAATTAATTTACAACTAAAAGCCAATTAAGTACAACACTAAAAGTAATTTCTATAAATATCAATAGATAAAATACATAAACATAATCTAGTACAACAATAGATATATAACACATATATATTTGTATTCAATGTAACTAATAAATAAATATAAAAAACTAGCGACCCGCCCTCGCTTCGCTTCGGTTTATGTGAGTTTTCGGTAACACCCGTACATAAAACAGTTTATTATACATGAAAACCTTCCTCTTGAATCACTCTATCTATTAAAAAAAACAGCATCAAAATCCGTTGCGTAGTTTTAAAGATCTAAGCATACATAGGGACAGACAGCGGGAAGCGACTTTGTTTTATAATATGTAGTGATAAGCAGGAGAAAAAAAGTTTAAGAAGAAGTGTCAACCCAGAACTTTATAAAGAACTAAATTTCATAAAGATTTAGCTTAGCTTTATGCCACTCTACTCTGGGGTGTAATTTAAATCAAACAAGTTTATTATTGTTATTGCAATTGAAACATAGACTAAATAGAGTAGTTTCCAAAGGTAACTATTTATCACTACATATTATAAAACAAAGTCGCTTCCCGCTGTCTGTCCCTATGTATGCTTAGATCTTTAAAACTACGCAACGGATTTTGATGCGGTTTTTTTTAATAGATAGAGTGATTCAAGAGGAAGGTTTTCATGTATAATCAACTTTGTTTTATGTACGGGTGTTACCGAAAACTCACATAAACCGAAGCGAAGCGAGGGCGGGTCACTAGTAGTTTATAATTTGAATTTTTGAAGAAAAATCTTAATCACAATATGACAGAATTAAAAAAAATATACTGTAGGTACCAAAATAACTGAAACAGATACTGAAATAACTGACTTAATTAAAAAAACAAACCTTTTTTTAAATCAACGCATAGCGGCCACGGCAAAAGCAATAACTCGTCCAGCGTCCGTATTCTGAACTCGCTACACTGCACATGTATCAAAAATTTTAAAAGAACATTTCGACTTTATGTAACCCCTAAATAAGGTCTAAATTACAACACAATGTTCCCAAACCAATATCGTAAGATGCGATGCGATGTACCGAATAAGACGCGTTAATTACATGAACAATGGTTAAAATATCGATCGGAAAACATAGGGTTACAACTATAACTGTATTTATAAGGAAAGGATAGCATTTTAAAAGCCGATTAACGCGCGAAAACCGTCAAAACAACGGTTCGGATAGCTCACAAAATATCTGTACTTACCTAGGTTTTTCAACAATTACGGCAAGTATACACGTTTAAATTACATTATAATCACACTAGTTATTTTTCTGTGTCACATAACAAATTCAATTCGCCATTAATCACGAGGAAACTATAAAATAAAAATATTTATTATATTCTGCGCTTCCTTGGGAATTTTGACAGCTTGATTTGTTTTTTAAATCACTATCAATGTGTGTGAGTGTGACCAAAGATAATATCATACAGCCTTTACGTTCAAGGTCGAGCGTTTAAAGTACAGACTCTAACAGCTTGGTGCAAAATGTGTCGAAAATTGACTTTGAAAATCAAAGTTCGTTAGTTCCATCTCTGTCGCTCGCTATTCAAGACTATATGGAGAGAAAGGGATGGTCGGAACGTAAGTTCGAGCTTTGATTTTCAAAGTAGGGGCTCTGAATTTCATGTGGACAAGATATTTTTCTTAAATTGATAAAAGGTTTAATCTTGCTCTTGACTCTCTTACCCTTGGAGGACGAAAACTTTGTCGACGATGAAGTTGACTCAACCAGGAGATGCCTTCACTCTAGCTTTAAATAGGTTCAGATAGGCACTCGGAAACACAGACGCCGGAAGCGCACTCGCGCCTCCTAAGGGGGTGTTAAATATTTAATTTTATAAAATAAAACACGTTAGTTACACAGTAAGCAAGCAGCCATGACTGAGTCTGTAATCTGTGGTCTCCATAGATTAAACATATATGACACATCCCCCGCTTATGTTTATACATAATATATATAGATTACAGGTACTCTAAAACCTTTAAAACTTAACTTAAAACAAAATCATTTAAATAGGCAGGTTTTTTAATTACCCTGCCAGTTCTTGAGACTCTGGACGTCTCAGGCAATTGTTCCAAACTAGTTCCACTAATAGACACAACATTTGTATCTTGACTAACTAAATTTGCCAAATCATTTGTACTTGTACTTTGTGTCTCTACTGGTCCTTGAATTGACTGAGACTCTATTGGTGTTTCCATTATATAATCATCTCTAACAATAAACTTATTTCTACTTGGCCGAATATGCCTTTCATTCCTCCGAACCAAGTTACCCTTCTCATTTTTAACAATGAATGATCTAGGTCCACTAGCTTCTTCTATAATTTTACCCGAAGACCAACACTTATTAGGTATGTTTTGAATGATCACATCTTCTCCTTTTTGAAATGACTCCTTTTGTCTACAATTTTTGTTATAATTGGTCCTAGATTTTTCATTGTTAATTGACATTTGTTCTTTTACATTTACACACAATTTTGGCTTAAGTATTTCTTTAGAGCAGGGTAAGTTTGTTCTCAGCAATCTACTCATTAATAACTCCGAAGGACAATAATCTAAACTTGCCACTGGGCTAGTTCTATAATGTAACATTGCCATATCAAAATTAGTGCCACTTTCTTTACACTTTTTGAACAAAGTTTTTACTATTCCAACTGCTTTTTCTGCTAACCCATTAGACTGAGCATAATGAGGGCTGGACTTGACTAACTCTATATCATTCTGAACCGCAAACTGTCTAAATTCAAAACTACCAAATGGCATATTGTCACTAACTATGTATCTAGGAAAACCATGTGTACTGAACATCTTTATTAACTTAGCTATGATGTTATTAGCAGACTTATTTTCTAACTCTGCTACCTCAATCCACTTTGAAAAATAATCTACAACAACTAGGTAGTCTTCACCTGCAAAATGACCTACATCCATTCCTACTTTATTAAAAGGTATATCAGGAATCTCATGTGACATAAGAGGCTGTTTACAGTTAGTCACTCTATATTTTTCACATGCTTTACAAGCTAACACATGATCCTCAATATCTCTTGACATTCCCGGCCAGTACAACACTTTCCTAGCCCTCTTTTTACATTTAACAACCCCTGCATGACCAGTATGTACAATATTTAACATTTCCTTTCTTAAGAGTTTAGGAACAAGTACTCTATTTTTTAAATATACAATGCTGTCTTTGGCTACTAACTCATTTCTCAGTTTAAATAACTTTTTTAGTTCCCTACCATATATACTCCTATCATTTTTTGGCCATTCTGAGTTGTACCATTTAACTATTTGCTGTAGATTACCATCTTTATATGTTTCTGTTTGTAACTCCTTTAATTTACTTTCTGATATTTGTAAGTCACTGTCTAGTCCATAAACTACTTCTGTCTCCAAACAATGAACCAACTCTTTCAATGTTGGTTCAACTTCAGCATTTGTTGAGTTAAAATGCCTAGATAAATAGTCTGCGACATACATTTGAGACCCCGGTATGTATTTTATCTCAAAGTCATATTTTATAAGCTTTAAAACCATTCTCTGTAACCTAGCTGAAATTTTGTTTATGTCTTTATTTATTATGGCCACTAAGGGCTTATGATCAGTTTCTACTACAATTCTCCGCCCATAAACAAATTGATGGTACTTCTCCATGGCTAAACAAATAGCAAAGAGCTCTTTTTCAATGGGGGCCCACCTCTGTTGGCATTCAGTATAACACCGAGAATAAAATGAAATTGGTTTGCCTTTTTGTAGCAGACAAGCACCCATGCCACTCTTGGAACTGTCACTTTGTAATGTTATCACTCCCTCCTTTTCTAAAATAGCTAAAGTAGGTGCACTGCTAATTTTAATTTTTAGTTCTTTGAACGCTTGTGCCTGTGAAGTGCCCCATTCCCAAACTACATCTTTTTTTAACAAATCCCTAAGTGTAGCAGTTGTTTTTGTATATTGTGGTATAAATTTGCTTAAATAATTACACATACCTAGGAACTTCTGAAGTTCTTTAACATTTTTTGGAGCCTCCAAATTTACAATAGCTTTAACATGTTCTGGATCAGGCTTTATTCCCGATTTTGATACTAATAGTCCTACATACTTTACAAAATCACTCTTATACTGCACCTTGTTTTGATTAAACTTTACATTACATTTTCTTGCCCTATCTATAACTTTCTTTAAAATCTGATCATGATCCGTCAAACTATCCCCAGCAATAATTAGGTCATCAAAATATATATATACTCCAACTATATCACTAAATATACTTGTATTTATTCTTTGCATTACCTCTGGAGCTGAAGAAATACCAAATGGCATCCTTTTGAATGTGTACCTACCAAATGGAGTCCCAAATGTGCACAACTTTTGTTCATCATCCAAGGCCACTTGAAAAAACCCATCCTTTAGGTCTAGTACTGTGAAGACACTTTTACCTGCAAGTGAATTATATATTTCTTCAGGAGATGGGATCTGATAATTTTCTCTTAGTATAGCCTGATTTAACTCTTTAGGGTCTAAGCATAATCTAAGTGATTTATCTGGTTTTTCTACTATGACAAGATTGTTACACCATGCGGTTGGTCCTTCAACTTTTTCAATGATACCTCTACTCTCATAATTATTTAATGTTTCTTTGAGCCTGTCCTTAATAGTCTGCGGTACTCTTCTAATGGGTTTTATGACTCCCTCAACATTATCTTTTAACTTTATGGTATATGTACCTATATTGCCCAACCCCGAGAATACATCTTTATTATTTTGTAAAAATCTACCTTTTTCATCTGAGACTATATTATCAATTTTTTTTATTAGGTTAAATTTGACACACTCAGGCAATCCTAATATGGGCTGTATTGACATATCTACTATACAAAACCGAATATATCCTTCTTTTCCTCTTATAACACACTTGAGATCAATACTTCCTACTGTTTTAATTTCCTGTCCATTATATACAATCAACACAGTGGACTGACTTAACTTAAAGTCATCTTTCTTTATTTTATTAAACAATTTAAGTGGCAAGGTGTTACAATCAGCCCCCGTGTCTAGTTTGAAATTTATATCAACCCCTTCAATATTAACTGATTCATGCCACTGTAACTTATCTAATTTACTTACAGAGTCCACTACAAATTCTTCATAGCTACTATTGCTATTATCCAAACACTCCTTCACAGTATCCACTTTTGTATTTGTTGATCTATGCCCAAATGACTTTACATCTCTCTTCTTATTTCTGCACATTGAAGCAAAATGGTTATAAATGTTACATATGGTGCACCTGCGTCCATAAGCGGGACAATTTCTAGCTTCATGTGATTTGCCACATTTGTTACACTGGAACATTTTTTTATTTACTACCCTTCGCTGGACCTCTTTTTCTTCTTTTACCATATTAATTCCTGACTGAATCTTATCCTCCATTTCTTTTAACTGTTTCTTACTGTGATCAGCTGCTCTACACAAATTAATAGCCTCTTCTAAGTCTAGTTCTTTTTCTCTTAGTAGTCTTTCCTTAATAGTTGCATCCCTTACTCCAATTATTAACATATCTCTGATTAGCCTATTTTCCTCTTTAAATTCACATAATTTGGCTGTGTTCCTTAACCTTGTAACAAAGTGCTCCATTGTTTCTTCCTGCTCTTGTCTTAAATTAAAAAACCTGTAGCTATTAGCTACGGTGTTTGTTTTAGTACCATAATACTTGTCTAAACCTTCTATTAGACACTCCCAAGTTTCTACTTTACCCAACCCGTTGTAAATATCGACGATTTCCTCGCCTGCACAAGTTAAAAATATTGCTATCTTTCGCTCGTCCTCTTCTTTTGATAGGCCCGTAGCCTTCAAGTATATGTCATAGGCTTGTTTATACCTTTTCCACGAAACGGCGTCTTCTATTTTAAATCCAGTTGGAGGTTTTATCCCCGGAATCACATTGATTTTTTCCGCCTTTTCCCCCATTGTCCTTGTAGGTTAGGTACATAGGTATTATACCAGTATTTTAGGTCCACTTCAGGTATTCTTATCCACAAAGGTATTTTTGGCTGCTTCTTTTAATTTTAGCAGTGGTTTACACCTGACACCATGTTAAATATTTAATTTTATAAAATAAAACACGTTAGTTACACAGTAAGCAAGCAGCCATGACTGAGTCTGTAATCTGTGGTCTCCATAGATTAAACATATATGACACAGGGGGGCGTAGAAAGATGGCAAGGGGTCGCGTAAAGCATTGATTTTGGAAAAAAAAATGCGCTTATATACAATATCGTAAATGATGTAATTAATACGTTGATTGTGACACAAATTTCAAGGGATAGGATCATGGGGTCTACTTCGCAACTCGTCTCTATCGCAACTCGTTTATATCGCAACTCGTCTATGTCGCATTTGGTCTAAATATCAGCTGGTCTAAAAAGCAACTGGTCTACATTTTTTTTTGGAGTAGCAACTGGCCTAAGTAGCAACTGGACTAAGTAGCAACTCGCCTAAAGTAGCAACTGGACTAAGTAGCAACTGGTCTAATTAGTACAACCCTTTTCCTCCCTCTGAGTAGGGAAGAAAAGTAAAAGTCATATTTGTTTCAAAAATAATATTTTTTTTACTAGACAACACACAATGCAAATCATTTCATGTGATGTTTTTCTTTGAAATGTTTAATTTTCTATTAATTTTACTTGTACGGTCACGAGCATTAATTTGCGACCCATTTCAAGAAAAATATGCTTCAACTTGTCAATGTCATTAGAGATGTCAAGTCATTTGTAACTGTTAAGAAACTCAACCTTATTGTTGTAGAATGTCAGATTGACTTTGGACCTAAGGTGGGTACCAAATTAAATCTCGTGACTGTATGTATGAATTAGATCGTATTATACATGTATACATTCTAATTCTTACAAGATAAGTCTAGCCCACAATAGAACCGTGTCAAATTAACATTTTTGTCGCGATATTCTTTATTCCCGGTAGCAATACGATACGATCTAATTCATACATACAGTCACGAGATTTAATTTGGTACCCACCTTAGGTCCAAAGTCAATCTGACATTCTACAACAATAAGGTTGAGTTTCTTAACAGTTACAAATGACTTGACATCTCTAATGACATTGACAAGTTGAAGCATATTTTTCTTGAAATGGGTCGCAAATTAATGCTCGTGACCGTACAAGTAAAATTAATAGAAAATTAAACATTTCAAAGAAAAACATCACATGAAATGATTTGCATTGTGTGTTGTCTAGTAAAAAAAATATTATTTTTGAAACAAATATGACTTTTACTTTTCTTCCCTACTCAGAGGGAGGAAAAGGGTTGTACTAATTAGACCAGTTGCTACTTAGTCCAGTTGCTACTTTAGGCGAGTTGCTACTTAGTCCAGTTGCTACTTAGGCCAGTTGCTACTCCAAAAAAAAATGTAGACCAGTTGCTTTTTAGACCAGCTGATATTTAGACCAAATGCGACATAGACGAGTTGCGATATAAACGAATTGCGATAGAGACGAGTTGCGAAGTAGACCCCATGATCCTATCCCGTATACAATTTTAGCTAATGCGGTGCCCTGCTGGGTTACATGCCTGAACTTTTTATTAGAATAACAACTCCCTGTACTATATACCTACCAATGTGTAAATAAATATGAATGAATGATATAAGGATGATAATGAATGATTAAGGTACAGATACCCTTACAACGTTTTGTTTCGTAAAAACTTTATTTTCTTATTTACACGTTAGATTATGTAGTTACATAGGATATCACTGCGTAATATAACTATATAATATACAATTTATTGAAAGTAATCCAAGTATAACACCAAGTAGGAGCTCTTACAAAATTGTTTGGTGGCTACGAAGAACACAAAATAAGTAAAAATTATTTTAGAACACATTATTAGGAACAAGTAGTGGTACTACAACACCACCGAAATTAACACATGAACCAGCATTTTGCATGCCTAATAAGAACAAAGATATAAGAACAAGTAGTGTTACCACTGTCACAAGAGAGATAGACAGACTCCTGAAGACACAAGCCGTGTAGTATTTTATTTATTCCCTTTCATCCAAGCCACAGGACCACGGAGAACTCCTAAAACAATAACCCACTTCCCGAGGAGTACATGGTGTCAGAAGTGGTGTAAGACTAGGGATCAACGCAAGAAAAACAATGTCAGAACAGGTACCGAACATAATTTTAGCTAATAACCTAAAACCGTTAACACTTAACAATGGCGGCAATGACGGTGCAACTGCAATAAATTCATGTGAAAAATGGAAGCTCTGGAAACAAAAATTTAACATTTAAGTACTGTGTAGCAAATGACCTAGAAAAAATACCAACGTCAAAACAGATTGCCATTTTCTTAAATTCAATTGGAGATGAAGGAATAGACATTCACAATTCATTTAACATTCAAAAGGAGGATGAGGAAACGCTTAAATCCATCTTGGAAAAATTTGATACAAAATTCAATCCATGTAAAAACGTAACTGTTGAACGTTATAATTTTTTCACTAAACATCAAAATGACGAGTCATTGGACGAATATGTTACAATTTTAAATAATTTAGCGTCAGGCTGCGATTTTGGTGAACTGAAAAAATCGCTAGTAAAAAACATGTTCATTATTGGAATTAAGAACGCACGAATAAAGGAACGTCTACACCAAAGTTCAATTATAAATGATGTCGATGAAGCGGTGCAATTTGTCAAAAACATGGAATAGTCACAAGAGAGATAGACAGACTCCTGAAGACACAAGCCGTGTAGTATTTTATTTATTCCCTTTCATCCAAGCCACAGGACCACGGAGAACTCCTAAAACAATAACCCACTTCCCAAGGAGTACAACCACGACACCACCGAAATAGAGACATGAGACGGCTTAACGCATGCCTTATTTAATGAGGGCGCCACTGGACGCTCGGCGTAGTCAGAATTACCCGTTACTCTACAGAATATCACATTCGCGAAAGATCATACTAGCAAAACATCATATACGCATAACATCATACTAGCAAAACACGATATTCGCAAAAAAATACATTTACAAATAGTCGGGTTTTGTTATAAAATCGTAGGTAGATTTAGGTTATGTTATACATATAGCAGGCCCGGACGGCCAAACTACCCAGAAATAGGAGCTCCGTCGACACTCTCTAATAGATGTCTTAATAATAGTTAAGTTTTGCTAATGTGATGTTTTGCTACTATGATGATTTCCGAAAATTATGTTTTGCTTTAATGATATTTTTCATGAAATATGAATATGATATCTATCCAACGACGGAGGGAACTTCCGGTTTTGCGGTTTCATACGTTTTGATCAGCTGTGCGGGTAGCAGCCCCGCGTTTAACCGCTAGTACGTAATGGCCTAAAATAACAATAAACGAAAATTACCCACTAAACATTATTTTTTAATTAAACAACTTTATCTAGAAACGTAGAACCATTTATCATATTTTTTATATTCATTTTCAATTTTTCCAGTCTTTTGTAATCTATCTAGTCTAATCCTATTACTTACATAAGGCAAAGATACATATTTTAACATATCGCGTTATAATTACTTTAGTGCGACAACGACGCAATAAATTCAAAACTTCCATCTCTTTTACACTAATGCAAGTCTATGTCGTGATAAAGAGATGGAAAAAACTTAGGTTATCATTACATTTAAAGAGCTTTATACATATTTATAATCAGTAGTACAAAAAACACAAGAAAATACGGCAGTGACGATATTAACACAACTCTAAAATGAACGCCTTTTACATTTTGGCGCAAAAGTCAATAATCTAAACCGCCATATTGGCAAACATTCTTTTGAAAAAAAATATAAATGCTAAAACTTTATTCACATTATCAGTTCGAATATTTCAATCATAATCGACCTTTTACTACATAATAAACATTTCTTATTGTACAGAAAATTGGAGCGTATTTTTTACATCTTGGAACTCTCGAGACACTTTGAATAAAAAAACATTAGCAATTCGACAGCTAATAAGTACAAAAAAAACCAGAGACCAAATGACAATTTTTGCCGCGAAAATTCTCAACGTTAAAATTAAAAACGAAACCTATCTACCGTACAATTTTTTTATTAACAGTACATCTAGATTCATGTTAGCTATTACTAACAATAAGTCGCGTCGTCCGTTATAAACGCGAATAACTATTTCATCGCGTATATCATTTCGAACGTAGCTTAAATTTAATTTCTTCTGTATCCTCGCGGCGTTGCGAGGGGGGCTCTAAACGACGAGCCGGAGCCCTGCACGGCAACCACTCAATTAAAAAAAAAGCACAAAACGTCAGCTCTTGCCGCGTAAATTCATAACCTCAAAAATTTTATCAGCACTCAATCTTGTTCTTTGACATACCCGAAGTCCAGCCAGCAACAGCACTAAATTGAAAAATAAAATCACAAAACGTCAGCTCTTGCCGCGTAGAAATCAAAGACACAAGGTAATATATTTTTATTGTTGCTAAAACTTGGATCTCCTCCTGTAGGTCCTCGCGGGGGCTCAGAAGACTCGGTCCTGGTAGCCCGAGTCCTGCACCGTGGGGGGCGGCTTGGGCGCGGCGCCGGCGTGGTGGTGGTGGCGCAGGTGAGTCCCGCGGCGCGGCGGCGCGAGGTACTCGAACATGCTCTGCGTGTGCTGCGCCAGCATGTTCGCCAGCTCGCACGGCATCGGGTCCGTCCAGAAGAAGTCGTGGTTGAGCGCGGTGTCCGCGTCGTATCTATATAATAGCTCGATTATATTATTAAAAAACACGCGGCAGCTATAGGTACTCGCCCACCAGTCTTTTGTTCATAAATTGAGTAACTTCAAAAATACTGAACGAACTTCGATGTAGCTTGTAGACCTTGTAGTGTTTGGTTGCTAATTAAACTAGGTCCAAAATAGCCAACTTTTTTATAAAGGTCTTGTCTTTTTTGAGCGAATATATTTAAAGATAAGATAAAATAAGAAATGCTTTATTGCCACACCCTAAGAAAATTTACAGATAGACAATTTATGAAATAAATATATTCTAAAGTTATCTCGGTCGTGTGACAAAAGAAGCGGGCTCAGCGTGTTCTGCACTTCAATCGATCCAACGCCTTTAAATCAATAAATATAATAAATACCAGGGGAAAGTCTCATACGAATTGTCCCACTCCCAAACAAAGACACTAGACAAAGATAAAATTACAAATATAGAGAAATATTCATACACACGGCACTTAGAAAATCTCCAAGAGTGAGGAACTAATATTCGCGCTCATCACACAAATATCTGCTCATTACCAGTTTTTTTAAAACAACGTGGTCCCCCTTGCTTTGTAGGCAGAATCACTTCAAACTAGACTTGAATTGCAAGATTTGAAGTGGACAACTTACACATACAAAAAGTCCAAGGAAGTATAAATAAAAGCTTGTACACAACCAGTATAAATAAGTTAAAACCAAAACAGGTCATTTAGCGAATCTATATGTATACGAATATTATAAAGAGGTAAAGTTTCTGAGGTTGAAGGGGGGTAATCTCTGGAACTACTGAACCAATTTTGAATATTCTTTCACCAATAGCAAGCCACGTTATTTGTGGGTGTGATAGGCTATATAAAAATATTTATTGCCCAACAAAGTGAGAAAATATTAAAAATTCATTGGAATACTTAAAATTATGATTAATTATTGTTTCTTTTTATAGAAGCTAGTAAATATAGTACCTCTTTGCAGGGTCCAGCTGCAGCAGCTTATCCAAGAGGTCGCAGCCATACGGATCCTTAACATAGGGCTTCAGGCGTTCCTGGCGAAAAAAACCCACGAGTTTCATAATTATAAGGCTCGGAGACATCGACCCACAGTCAATTTTAGTCAATTTTAAAGAATCCATGGAAGGCATTTCCAACAGAACGAGTAATTTTTTTAGTAATCACAAGTCTAACCTAACCCAATCAATGTAATTAATTTAAGGTATCCTGAAAACATCATGGTATCATGGTTTCAGCAGTTTAGCATCCAACAAAATTCAATTCAATTAAATGATACATAACAAGTGAGTGGAATGGCCACCCTAGTCCTCTGCGACTGACGTGACGTCTATCAGTCACTGGAAAAAAAAAACGCCGTATAGCGTGACATCAGCTGTTCAGTACTTTCTCTAACAACTTGCGGCATTAAGTTAATTCAGCAGCCTCACCCAACTGCAAATTTCTGGCTTTTCTTGTGGATTTTTCAATTATTTTCTATGATGCAAACCTTGTCCTGACAATGACGAACACAACAAAAAAGAAATCAGCTAAATCGATTTTGCCATTCTCAAGTTATAGCATGACCAGGAGAATTCGGGGTTATTTTTTTTTATATCTTGATTCCGCATAATTACACAATCAAGCTTTGCACTAAATAAATAACACTTATCATTGACCCAATAGTATTTTTTCTATATTCCTATATTCTATAGTCTGAATGACTCTACGTCAGTCGAATGTTTCTGAAAAAGTCACGCAGTAGCAGAGAGTTAACGGTAATTTTTTTAATCGAATCTGAGAATTACTGGAAAAGGGTTGAATCGTCAGTACCTGAAACGGACATGCATGCATGACTCGATGTATGAATGTGCAAGAGCCAAAAGAGATTTGTCAGTATCATAACAGGTGGAAGGAAGTGGTCTCTGCCTACCCCTCTGGGAAATTGTATTTATGTATACAATTGATGAAGTCAAATTCAATAAATTGATGGGTTCCCCTGCAGCGTACCTTGACCTTCCTCTTCTGACCCTTGGGCAGCTCCATCTTGTTGTATAGGTCCAGTGCCTCTACTCCAGGCCATGCGTCTGGGGTGCACGAGCCACACAGCTGCGAGATCAGGATCAGTTGCTGCTGTTCCGTTGCTCCCTGAATGACAATGCACATGATTTCATCTAAATCAGAACATACAGATAGACAGTGGTGGGGCTTTGTTTTATAACATGTAGATGAAAAATCAGCCCGTAGTGATATTAATTATGGAATAAGCATATAAAAAAAAAAACACATAAAATCAATAATCTGTCAGTGATATTATTTTACCTGCATTATTGGTGAACGTGTCCACATTTCCGCCATGATGCATCCTGCACCCCACATGTCCACTGGAGGGCCATAGTTCCGATCACCTGGGGTACAGAGAATAGGAGAAATCTATATAGCTGTTTCTCTTTTTTTATTAGACATGCTTCTTTTGACCAATGGAACTGTGTTGCAGTCATTATTACTTTAAATGCCTTAGAATGTACTTAACTGGGAAAAAAAATCTTTAAATTCTTTAATAAATTGACTAGTGTATAAAATTTGTAGACTAATCTATAAAAACTCACCTAGAAGTAATTCAGGAGGCCTATACCATAGTGTAACCACTCTGTTAGTATATTTATTGACTGTTCCAGACTTAGCTACACTGAAAGCTCTAGCCAAACCGAAATCTGCCAGCTTTAGTATACCATTCTTAGTTATCAGTACATTGGCCGCTTTCATGTCTCTGTGTAGGATTTTATTGCTATGAATGTAGTATAAACCATTCAATAACTGCTGCATGACCTTTTTGATCTCTCCTAAACTAAATTTCACATTCATATTTGATAGCAAGCCAGCCAAATCATGTTCACAGAAATCAAAAACAAGATAGAAAGTTGACCTATATTTATTGTGTAATGTCGCCTTAGTCCTGCATATTTCTATCAAGTTAACCACGTTCTCGTGTTTTAGAAGCTGTAGAATCTTTATTTCTCGCAACGCTGTAATAGGAAAGCCTTCTTTTTCGTTGTCCATAAGCACTTTCTTCATGGCAACGAATTTTTTCGACGAATTCCGTGCACGCGCCTTGAAGACTTCTCCGAACGTTCCCTGGCCGATTTTAGCAACTTTTTCATATTTCGAAGACTCGTCGCAGAATGGAAAATCGAAGTCTTCTATATATTTCTCCTTTTCTCTCATATTGAGGATGGTAGAACTGGTGCTTATCACGGGAGGCCCGGGGAGAGGCTGCTCCCGCGGGGCGCTCACGCTCTGCATTTTGGCACTAATCTTGATAGCTTTTTATGAACTTCTACGTGAAATAACGTTTAGAAGCACGCGGTGGGCCTGCTGTTTAACATCTACGATGTAATCGACGATTATAAACAAAGACCAAACCACTTGCCACATTCACGAATTTCACAAGAAATTGACAATTTTGTTTCACTTGTCAAATTCCGCGTAGGGTGCTATTTGAGTAGTAGTATAAAAACGCTCTAAAACTTGATGACGTGAATGGAAGTTTTATAATGTTTCCTTCTACGCTAAGCTGCAACGTAAAAATTATCGATCTGATATGACTGTGTCCGTTTTGAGCCGTGTAAAGAAACGTAATTCTTCTGTCATCCTTCCGTGTCCCGACCTTTATTATTGTTCAATTTATAATAAATTAGAAGATAACAGTGTTTAAAGTGATAACAGGTAATTATAAACAAACTAAACCAAACAAAGATATCATTGTCTGCGGCTCATATCATTGCGATATTTTTTTTGCAACGTATTATCGACCCACTTAAAGTAGGACAGAATGTTTATGTCTGTTTTTATTTAAAAGCGTTATCAATTATCATGAAGTCATACTGTAATTGATATAGCGTTAACGCCCTTTTCTACTTACTAATTAACACAAATGAGCTCGCATGATAATTCTAGAAATAAATATTAAAAAGGTAATGTTGCGGCGCTTTTTTGCAATATAGGTACTTACTCAGTTTTACATTAATTAACTTAGCTGTATTAATTAGTACAGGCCGGTAGATCTAATTAATAATAATTTAGCTGTTTGCCAGCTTTCTTTGTCACTGTATTGTGCATTTTTGTAAACAAGGAACAAAGAAAAACAGTCATTAAATACGAAACAGTGAACTGACCTGAACTGTGTGTCTATATGTGTCAAATGTGTTTGTGTAAATCTACAGGCCTTGTTTTACTAAAAAGTGAACATTTTTTTCCAAAAAAAAACAAAATCATAATCAAGTGCTGAGTAACTTAAGTGTAAGTATTTATAATTTTGTTTCCAAAAATTGCATGGGGATCTGTGCGTGACAAATAGTTGATTGTGTCACGAGGGTGCAAAATGACATATTTACGGTGAGGGCGTACATTGAATGAAATCCAGAGCGTAGTGAGGGATTCAAATGTTAACGCCCAAGGTGGAAATATTTTTGCTACCGTGTGACACACTTCTTTTCACATCACCTATGATATCTACTTTTCAAATCCACATACAGACCGAGTAGATACCATAAATATCTCGTTAAATTTGATAATTTCAGCACTTTTAGAGAGTATAAATAATTAAATTTGTTTCATCGCTAATATCTTTCATTTATGTTGGATCAGAAGTCATTAGCATTATAACTCCATATCACTTTTTACGAATTGCTTTATACTCGATTGAACATAATCTACAATATATTTTTATTTTGATCTTGCTTTGTCATTACTACATTGATATGAACCTTGTGAGAATAACCATCATTATTTCATTACGCCTTGCAAATCATACAAAAACACAAATACATTTTTGCGAAATGAAAATTTGTAAAATGATAATATTTTGTCAAAATAATTATGATGATTTGGTCAAAAGGCAGGATACTGTAACATCAACGAAGTTAGAAGAACACTGTAATTTAAACTTATTTATTTCTATTTTAAATCAATCTTTGCGATGTAGTGAAATTAACTATCATCTTTTTCAAATTCATCTTTATCAATTGTACCTCTGGGAGACAGGAGACAGGTTGCGGTGCATAAAATTGCATTAAACCATAAAATATAACAATGCATAGAAAGACTTTACAAGACTATAAATAGGTAAATTAGGTTTTTTACATACATGTCCCAGAAACCGACGTCGAACCGCCTAGGGCTGATAGAGCAGCTAAAAAGCTATCGATTTAACTCCTATGTATTTTCAGCGATTTTTCGACTAGCTTCAGAGATATTGATCATTTTAATCCATATTTTAAAAAAACCCTGATGAAAAATCATTAATTTAATGTTTTTCAGTAATATCTTACATAATTAAAATTTATTTACATATTTACATACACATCCCTAACCTAACCTAACCTAATTCGACTCGATTGTGGATTATTAATTTAGTTATTTATAAAAAAATCTGTAAATTAGGTTTTTAACAAGTTGGTTAGGGCTGCAGAGAGAGGAACCCATTATTATTAAACATACATTACTACTTACGAATCAAATCATATATAATCAGGAAAGTTTTTAAACCTATTTGCCGGTGTCTTAAAATTATTTTCACACTTGGCGTCCCAGTGTGTTTACTTTTTTTTATTATTATTAATGGCTTTCACTCCTGTTAAGGTGTATTTCGCCAAAGTCAAGTTATTTATAGACACTCCCATGGACTTATTAGAGCAATAAGTCCGTGGATATCACACGCGAAGACAATTGTTCGGTAAAAGAGATTTTTCTCCAATGGACTGAACAGAAGCACATGGGGTTAGCTCCACGCGCTTCTGTCAAGTCCCGACTTTTCACTTTATCATGATATTTTGGTGACATGCAGATCTATCGTGAAGTTAAAACATATGTTTAACTCCAGAATGGCGAGTGAGAGCAGCTCCGCAGTGCTGGACCTGAACGACGACCCCGCGGAGGACACGGACGCGCTCAGCGTCACGGAATGCACGCAGGATGCGTCCCCGCTCATCATGGAGCACGGACATGACATCGCTGTCAAGGTCATACTATACTTTACTTTACTTTTTTTTTTTGGTAATTAAAATCTAGTTTTACATATATTAGTTATTGTGTTGTGTATCATTGAATTAATTAGGCTGGACTCGATATAAGACATTTTAATGATCGTCGAGTATCCTGTGTCAATGTTTTTGAATAATTATATAAACAAACTGATGGTAATGTAATAAGTCGCAACAAGCCCCCATGATCTCAAAAAGTGTTTAACGGATTTTGATACGAATTTCTCCATAAAAAAAAAGGCAAGGGAGTTTTTTTGTGTAAAATACATTCTGTTTTTTTTATGGTAGTCCAGTCAATAGGTATTTATGCTCTACAAAAGGTGGCGTAGAAAATGTTTTGAAACAATATTGTTTAGGTATGGCAGGTTAATAAAAATCCAAGTTCTCGACCTTGAAGGACCCAGGCGTTAGCCGCCATCTTGAATTAAAGGTGCCAAAATTAGGTATATTTTAAATAACTTCTCAATTGTTTACTAAATCACAAAAGTGTCTATGAGAGGTATAAAGAAGACAAAATTGTTTACATTTTTTGCATACATGTTTATTCTGTAAGTCTTAAAGGTAAGAAGTTACAAGCGACGGAAATAATAATATTTACAAAAATCATTAATATAATTTTAATTTTGTTTAAAAATTGTATAGCTATAATTTTTTAATTCTTTTTGATGGCCCGGGCTGGTTAATGGTGCCTTCTTCATTATCGTCGCTGAAATTTTCTGTTTCATTGTCTGTATTTTTAGTTTCCAACCATGACATTTCGTCGTCATCACAGTCTTCCTTATCTATCTGAATTTCTACTGCATTTTCACACAGCTGACCACTACAGAATCCACAAACAATAGAGCATTTTAATCCAGCTTTTCTGCAACTACATGTTTTGCTGCATCCTTTTTTATAGTGGCAAGAAATTACACTTAAAAGCGTCTGGGGTGCTGCTTTCTCTGTCGTTGTTATTGAAGTGAGCCTATTGGTGTCATATCTCCAGCCCCAGTCTTCTGGTTTTTTTTTATTCCGTACCATTTTTGGACTTGGTGGTATGTCCTAAACGCATGATACCGTGCAGCGTCCTTTGTCAGCGGCAAAGAAGCAAGATTAAATTTACTTTTTATTGATGACTTTACGAATCGTTTATATCGGATATCTTCTAAGGATTCCTTATCAATGTCTCCTCCGTACAAAGTTACTAGAAAGTGTGCTCCAGCGTCTTCGATTTCTTCTGGTCTTGCTTCTTTATCTTTGTGGACGCCAATGATGGCATCCAGTTGCGCGTTTATTCAACAAGGGAACAAAGTTTCATTTTCCCTTGATTGAAGAGAGACGATGTGGTATCGCAGCCACTAAACGCATGGAGAAAATGAATGTTGTTACTAGCTTTCTTGTATTTAAAACTATTAGTGGAGTATTGTCTTTCAGCAGTTTTGCCTCTACCGGGTTTTAGCAGGTATATGTTGCTTTGGGGTGGAGACAGTGCTGACGTAAAATTGTGTACTCATCACGGGCAGTAAAAAAGAAAGCCCTCTATCGCATATTTACAACCCTCGCCGGGCTTTCTTTCTTTTACAGCCCTTGTTAAGTTATGTACTATAGTGTAATTAAATTATTTTTTGTAAATATTATTGTATCTGTCGCTTGTAACTTTGTACCTATAAGACTTACAGAATAATCATGTATGCAAAAAATGTAGGCAATTTTGTCTTCTTTGAACCCTTCATAGACACTTTTGTGATTTAGTAAACAATTGAGAAGTTATTTAAAATATACCTAATTTTGGCACCTTTAATTCAAGATGGCGGCTAACGCCTGGGTCCTTCAAGGTCGAGAACTTGGATTTTTATTAACCTGCCATACCTAAACAATATTGTGTCAAAACATTTTCTACGCCACCTTTTGTAGAGCAAAGGTGTTTTACAGTTCCCCACAGACTGGCCTATGGCATCGAGTAGGCAAACGAGACCTTGGTCAGGGTCCGTCCGGATCGCTACCACCATCTTATCCATTAACCTACCGCCAAACAGCAGTGTTCGCATTGTTGTGTTCCGGTTTGGGGATAAGACAGCCGGTGAAATGACTAGCATAGAGGCATTCCATCTTAGTCCTCAAGGTTGGCAACGCATTTGCAGTCTTAGGATTGCATTGCAGTCTTGTGATTGCGAATGTCTATGGGTCACAGTTTCCACTTACCATCAGGTGGCCTGTGTGCTCGTTTGTCAACTCGATGCCATAAAAAAAAAAAATGTCCCAGTTAATTTTGTCCGACTGTTCTTTTTTATGTAGTTTTCATAAACCTATCGAGAACGACGTGCTCGTGCGGGCGCTCGCGCTCGACAGCTTCCTCAGTGAGTTGTGACAACACATCTCCAAGACAGCCGCCGGTGGAATGACTAGCATAGAGGCATTCCATCTTAGTCCTCAGGGTTGGCAACGCATTTGCAGTCTTAGGATTGCATTGCAGTCTTGTGATTGCGAATGTCTATGGGTCACAGTTTCCACTTACCATCATATGGCCTGTGTGCTCGTTTGTCATCTCTATGCCATATATTGTCACAGGATGCCGGATCAGGTAGTGTCGCGGGATCCTGGATCAGGTAGTCGCGGGATCCTGGATCAGATCCAGGAACGGGGATGGTAAAAAGGAACACCAGGAGTCCAGGGCAGGGTTATTTATTTAAAAGGCCTCTAGTATTTATAATAAAAAATAAGGCACAATAAGTGCCATAAACAGGGTTAACGGTTATTTAGATGAAGGAACTTTTGACTTGATTTATAACATTTTAATTGGTAACAATTGGAACTTGTTCATAGCTTGGAATCTCGTGAGCAACTGATCAATCGTTGTGTCCAGGCGAACGTAGATTTTGAATGAACTCAAATTTAGAATTTTGATTAAAAATAGCCATATAGGTGAATGCCAGAATCATTTTAACTGAACGAGGTGAAATATAAAAGAAAAGGTAGATACACCTCGTTACAATACCGGGGCTGCCCTGGAAGGGAAAATCCTGAGGGACTATTATTAGTCCGGATGGATTTTTACTAAATATTAATGTAAGATGAGGAATGATAATTTTGAAATGGGATGAGTATTTACACGGGAAACGAAACTAGTTCACACATACATCTATCATTTATACATCAATCTTTCATTATTTTGGTTAACCATAATACGTAAGTATAACCAAATATCTTTCATTAGAGTATTGACTTTGGTAATAAAGAAGATACTCGTAAAGTTGTTCCCAGTTGGTATTAAGGCTTGTTACAGTAACCACCCGCTGGTATATTAATTAAATGATGAATGCTTAACCTAAAACATATATACAGATTAATATGTAGGAATACTACATATTAAATGATGTGGTATGTTAATACATACTTCATGTATATTATAATCGAAGTATATTCGATAAGACGTGTTGTAGAATTACTACATAACACAATTGAGAAATAGAACGTTGAATAGTTAGAGAACTATGAAAATAATGTTTAATTATATTATAACATATTATGGTATTATGTTATACATATATAATATAATGTTACAAGTTGAAGAATTTGTAATGAAATGTGATTATTATGCAAAAAGTACTAATGAGGCGAGTTATGATCTTAATATTTTTAAATTAAATTTACGATATTATTATTAAGTATTTATATATATGTACAAAATTAATTAAGAAACGAGATAAGAAATAGGAGAAAAATAACGAGTTATGTCCGTGTGTTGGGTAAAAAGATAATGTTAGTTATGTATTTTAGGAAAAGGTTTTAGATCCCTAATATGCCAACGTCCTATAGGTTTGTTGAACATATCTGATAAGTCATATATAAGTGGTGTTATTTGTTTAGTTATTTTACATTTTATAAACTTTGGGGCGAGTTTTGCGGAATAATATTTATTTGCATTGCTTAGTGTATAATTGTGTTTCCAGACGATATCTCCTTCTTTAAATTCGTAATATTGGTGATGTTTATTGTAAGAAGATGTGTTAATTTGGTGTGCTTTCCAAAGACGGGTTTGCACTTCGGAGAAAATTGGGTGAAGAAGTCCTAAATTTTCTGCGTATTCGTTTCTTGGTGCGAAGATAATGTCATCTGTGAGGTCAGTAGTGTTGTACACCGATCCACATGTGACTAATTCGCGGCCGAATACAAGGAATGCTGGAGTATATTTGGTGGTTTCATTTACTGCTGTATTCATTGCGAACTGTATTTTGTGTAAATTAATATCCCATGTCCTGTGGTCATCTTCTATGAAAGAAGACACAGCTGTGATTATAACTTTGTTATATCTTTCTACGGGATTAACTTGAGGGCAATATAATGGAATATACTGAACTTTGGGTATTTGATAATAACGAAATAAGTCAGTCGTTTCTTGACTTGTGAACTGTGGACCATTATCAAGAATGATAGTTTGTGGTATACCGTAGACGAGAAAAACTAAGTTTTCTAAAATATGTACTATAACGGAGGAGGTTGCACGTTTGATTGCAAAAAGAAGGCAGTACTTTGTAAAACAACATGTTATTACAAAAATATATTTGTTATGTTTTAGGGTTGTGGGTAAGGGACCAATTAAATCTATCGATATGCATTGAAAAGGACGGACACATTGTTTTGGTTTCCCCATGAGACCAATCTTGAGTTGATTTTGGTGTTTGTATGCTAAACAAGTTTCGCATTTTGCAACAAAATTAGAAACATCTTTGTACATACCAGGCCAATAATATTTTAATTTTAGTCTTTGGTATGTTTTAAAAATTCCAAAATGTGCGCAAGTAGGGATAGAATGGTTTTCTATGATGAGAGGGATTCTATATTCCTGCGGTATTACTTCCTTCCAATTATAATCGGAGTGGAGTAATGAAGTTGCTCGTGAATATCTATAAAGTTTATTATTATTTATAATGTAATCTGGAGTAGTATTCGGGTTAGTGCTACACTTGGAGTAAATATTATTATACCAGTCATCACTTGTATGGGAACTGTTGTAATTAATAATACTAATAGGTAGAGAACGTGACAAAGCGTCTGGGATTAAATGATCTTTGCCGCGTTTATGTTTAATTTCAAAGTTGAATGCTGAGAGACGGATGCTCCAACGAGCTAGACGTCCACTAGGATTGTCGAGATGGAGGAACCATTGTAATGCTGAATGGTCTGTATAAATGGTGAATTTTTGGCCGTTATCTAGGTAGCAGCGCCAATGCTCTAGGGATAATATTACGCTTAATAGTTCTCTTTCGGTGATTGAATAATTTTTTTGTGGACCAGTTAGAGATTTGCTCATGTAAGCTATGGGTTTTTCAACGCCATTAATTTCCTGGGTCAACATAGCACCGATTCCGTAACTGGAAGCGTCACAATGGACTGCGAAAGGCTTGGTGAAGTCTGGGCATGTAAGTATGGGAGTGGTCACAAGAGCCTCTTTAATGGTTTTGAAAGCTTTATCAGATTCTGTAGTCCATTTGAATGGGGGAGCTTTCTTAGAAGTGGATGTGAGTTTAGTGAGGGGTGCAACTTTTGTACTAAATTCAGGGATAAATCGTCTGTACCAGCTTGCTGTTCCTAAAAATTTTTTTACTTCTCGGGGATTAGTGGGAATGGGAATATCGAGGATGGCTTTAACCTTATCAGGGTCAGTTTGTAAGCCAAATTCATTAACTATATAGCCTAAGTATTTTAACTCTTTCTTAAAGAATGAACATTTGGGGAAGTTAATCGTAATATTTGCTTGAGCGAGCTTTTGTTGAACCTTGTTTAATAATGCAATGTGTTCATCGAAAGTGTTACTAATGATAATTATATCATCGAGGTAAGTAAATACGGAGTTATCTAGGTTTTCAGAAGGAAAAAGAGTGTCCATGAAGCGTTGTTGGGTTGCGGGGGCGTTTGTGAGGCCGAAAGGCATTACACGAAACATGAACATACCACGACCGGGTACATAGAAGGCAGTCTTAGGTCTATCTGAAGGACGTAAAGGTATTTCCCAAAAAGCCTTTGCTATATCAATTGATGATAGGAATTTGGCATTTTTGAGTTTGTCAATAATATCTGAAATGAAAGGAAGCTTGTAGGCATCTTTACGCGTTATTGAATTTAATTTGCGACTATCTATGCAAAAGCGCCAAGTGCCATCTTTTTTAGGAGTTATTAATACGGGGTTTAGCCATGGGCTTTCACAGGGTTGAATTACATTAAGCTTTAGCATAACATCAACTTCGTTGCATAAAGCTTTTTGTTTTTCTGGTGAAAGACGGTAGCAGCGTTGTCTGATCGGCTGGTGTTCGCCAGTATCGATATGGTGTTCTATTAAATGTGTTTTTCCTAATGGTTGGGATTCCGTTGAAATATTTTTAAATTGTTTGATAATAGTATCCGAAATTAGACGTTGAGTGTCTGTAAGTGTGTCATAATGTGTGACTTGCTTAGAGGGGGTATCTATGACTAAAGTATTGATATGTTTATTTGAAAAAGACGTTAACGTCTGAAGAATATCTGGGGCTAGATTGAACATTTTCCAAAAGTCGATTCCTAAAATCAAGGGTTGATTAATAGAGGGTATAACATGAGCGGTAATAATAGCTACCTTCTCTTTGAAGAGTATTGGTATTTCAATGGTACCAATGGAGCGTATTGGTTGTCCATTTGCTACCGATCCTGTAATTGTATATTTTGTGTTGAGACTGAAACCGTGGGGTATTAATTCTTTATGGCAATTGTTGCCTAGAATAGTTATAGCGCTACCACTATCTAGCAGGCCACATAGAATTAAGTTTTTGGACTGTACGTTAACATAGGGACGTTCGTCATTAGGATTTTTGGTAAAGAGTATTGATGTCGATTTATAAGATGTGAAAAATATTTTAATCGTGTCTAACCATTGATTCCATTCTGTAGTATTAGTTTTATTAATGTTATTTTTCTCCTTTACTCGTTTTTTTTAATGTTTATGACAGTTGGTACATTTGGAATAAGTTACATTTTGTTTGCCGCAGCGAAAACAAACTATATTTTTATTAGTACAATTTTCCAACAAATGAGCGTTTGTCCGACAACGTGGACAGGTGTAACGAATCGTTGGATTTTGGGAAGGAGTTTCGGCATTAACCGTTGATGTATATGGGAATGGGGGAATCTGGGGCATACTGGAATGTGTATGGCTTCTTGGGTTGTTAATTGTTCTGAATGATTGTTGGTCATTGACATGACTATGGTAAGTAAGTGTGGGATTGCAACTTTCGTACCATTTGCAAGATTTAAATAATTGGTCAACTGATATTAAATCAGTGGGTAATAATTTGGAACTATAAATCGGGTTGATATTTCTACGTAAAATTGCTATTTTTGTTGTTTCTGATAATGGTTCATGTAATTTTGAAAAGAGTGCTTCCATGGTGGAGAAATACATTATGACTCTCTCTTTATTATTTTGTTTTCGAGAGTTTATTGTTTGCAAGAGATTATAGTCATGGTCATGGAGTTCAAAATCTTCAAGAAATTGTTTTTTAAAACTTTGCCAATCTGTCAGGTTTAATTTTTTGGCTCTATACCAATCTAAAGCTGTGCCCGATAATAAATCATATAAATAATTATGTAATCGTTTGTGGTCTATATTACGAGCGATTGCGAACTCTTCCACTCCTCGTATAAAATCGTGTGGACAGCCGTCTCCTTTGAAATTAAACCTTTTTAAATCGGTTGGTTTATTTTCGGCTAGGTTAGATAATTTATGCGCGAGTAGGTCGAAATCTGTAGGCGGAGTAAGTAAAGAGGTCGCAGATTCGTAAGTAGATGTGGTGGTTGACGTTTGTGAAAAATTTACTTTTCTTTGACATTCTATCAACTGCTCACAAATGTCTTTGTATGTCAATAAAATTTCGGAAGAATGTTCCGTATTTATTTGCAAACGATTAATTCGGGCTGTTAAATGTTTCAAATACGTTTGTATTTTATCGTTATGAGCTGTGCTAGTCGCGGATAGGAGAATGCGAGTAGTGACAAGAGTGAGGCATTTCTTGATGTCCTCGAAGTCTTGCTCAAGGGGATATGGACTCGCTTGATCTGAACAAGAATTACTCGTATTGATCAGAGGAGTGAGCAATTGTCGCAAGTCATCGGCTTGTGCTGTATTTGGATATTGGACTCCACGAAGCTTGAGCTCATAGATGAGTTCAGGCTTATTTAGAAGAATTGGATTCATTATAAAATCACTATTAGAAAGTTGGAAAGTGGTTAAAGTGGTTAAATAGTAAAAGTGATAAAGAGGATTTAGTGGTATTAATGTTTAAATAAGTTATAATAGTGATATTATTGTTCTTATTAAATATTATATATAAATTTGCGTTTATTTTGGTTTTAAATATAATTTGGAAGGTAAGTTTTAAATGTCGGGTGAAAGAAATGGGATACACTGAGGGTATTCCCCAACAGCACTGCCCGTATTTATTTCCAGACTCTTCCGTCAGTGACTCCGAGGAGTTTTAAAAACACTTCAGGTTGAGATGAGGAAATGTTTAGATTTCCGAAGAAATCTTGTATGTGTTATTGTCTGTGATAAAGTGTGTTTAATATTTATTGTAAGTGTACTTATCAGTGTTGGCCCTATAACGCGATTACTAATAATGTAATAGAACTTAATTAAAATTTATTATTATTGTAAATAATATACCTGGGGTGGTTAGTGAGTGGTAAAAAAAAAATAATTATATTATTAAATAAAAGTAGTTAGGCCGAGAGGGATGATCGAAATTTGGATCGGTTGACTAAAACCAATTTGAATTTTGAAAATAAAATAAAATAATTATATCTAACTATTACAATAGGAGTATAAAATTATTTAAAAAAAATATATATTTATTTTGGTTCGGTTTCGGCGTCGTTGGTGGTGGATCTGGGTGGGGTTCGGGAACGTTGAGCGCCAATGTCACAGGATGCCGGATCAGGTAGTGTCGCGGGATCCTGGATCAGGTAGTCGCGGGATCCTGGATCAGATCCAGGAACGGGGATGGTAAAAAGGAACACCAGGAGTCCAGGGCAGGGTTATTTATTTAAAAGGCCTCTAGTATTTATAATAAAAAATAAGGCACAATAAGTGCCATAAACAGGGTTAACGGTTATTTAGATGAAGGAACTTTTGACTTGATTTATAACATTTTAATTGGTAACAATTGGAACTTGTTCATAGCTTGGAATCTCGTGAGCAACTGATCAATCGTTGTGTCCAGGCGAACGTAGATTTTGAATGAACTCAAATTTAGAATTTTGATTAAAAATAGCCATATAGGTGAATGCCAGAATCATTTTAACTGAACGAGGTGAAATATAAAAGAAAAGGTAGATACACCTCGTTACAATATATCCTCTCCCCCTCGGACGGCGAAGCCAGACGGACGCTCAATTTGTTACTGTCATTTTTCATTTATATTTTTTCAAAAATAAGTGTAATTAAATCAAGTGAAGTACCAAGAGCGCAGCAAAGAAAGAAGCGGCAAACTGTTGCAAACCACGCCGTGCGGTTTCATATTTACGCCAAATGTGTGAGTAAACACATACATACTATTAGCACTAATTATGAGAATCGCGCGCATGATGCCTTTGCCTATGCACCATCTAAAATAACAATTGGAATAACAGAGATAGTTATATTTCTATCAATACGACACAAGAGGTCTTCATAAAGTGGACGGAAAGGGTTTTTGTTCCAATTTCTCGATCGGCGCCCAGTCTACTAGACCCCTGAAGTTATCATTATCTCGCCCTACAAGTTCTGTTACCCTGGTATTTTTGTTGGACTTATGTCGGCTAAAAAAAGTATGAAAACAACACGCACACCCCCCACCTCCCCTGCCATGACGCCCGCGACCAGCAGCCCCGAGCGCAACAACTGCGGCACATCGGCTACTGTCGCCAAATCGGCGAGGGGCCCACACGTAGCTATTCACCACTCTGACTCTGCGCCTGACTTGTCGTCCATGTCAAAGAACGTCACAGAACGAAAGAAACAGAAAAAAGAGAAACAGGAGGATGAAGACTCGGACATGAAAAAAATTATTAAAGACATGTTCTCTTCTTTTACAAAGGGGCAGGAAGATAGATTTTCACAACTCAACTGTACGCTTCGTGACATAAAAGTGCAGAATGCGGAACTAACTAAGAGCATTGAAGTGATGTCTAGCAAATATGACGAGTTTTTGTCACGAATCTCGTTCTTGGAGTCGAAAAGGAAAGACGACAGAATGCTCATTCAAGCTCTCGAAGAAAAAATTGAGCACATGGAACGTAAGCATCGGGACTCTGGCCTGGAGATACGAAATGTCCCGAAGGTAACCGGTGAAACAAAGGATTCGCTCTGTGACGTCGTGCTGAGCCTGGGTAGTGCTCTTAACACAGAGGTACATAAGACCGATATACGTGACATATATAGATTAAAATCTAAAGACACATCTGAGCCGATAATAATTGAGTTAAACTCCGTATTGCTAAAAGAAAAAATCATTAAATCGGTCAAAACCTTCAACAAATCCAAAACAAATGGTGAAAAATTAAATTCTTCTCATCTTCGCCTAAAACAGCCGGTCAAACCGGTCTATGTTTCAGAAGTACTGACCGCTAAAGCTCAAAGAATTTTCTACCAGGCGCGTACATTTCAGAAAGAAAATGGCTACACCTTTTGCTGGACTTCGCACGGAATCGTCTATCTGCGAAAACATGAAAACTCACCTCCGATCAAAATTACTAGTGAATTGAAACTAGATGAATTAAAACAGTCACTATGACTGTATTTTATAGTCCTAAAAATACTAGCTATTATTTTAACCATTATTAAGAACCTAACTCACTCAGTTTGTTTGTCTATACTGTCATTTTTAAAATTGTATAAATTACACACCCTAATACACAACTTCCTTACACCCACACACACACATATACACACACACAAACTTCACGTTCATGTTACCAAAAAATCCGGTTTGACGAGCACCAATATAAACTAATCACAAAGAATCTTTAACCAAGGCATTTATTAAAATAGAGATTGAAAATGAACTTTGATAGCTTAAGTGATGTTATAAATGATATAGACACTCTGGAAGTATCTAAAGCCGTGTCCTGTGACCCCGAAAATTGCAATAAATATAATGTACAAGTCTTCTTCCTCTTTGTCAGTGCTCACGCAAAACATTCGCAGCATTAATAGTAATTTTACTGGTTTTGAGGTTTTTTTGAAGCGTCTAAAATGCGATTGCGATATAATGATACTTACCGAGTGTTGGTTGTCAAAGGTATTTCAGATACCTTTTTTACAGGGTTATTGTTCCTATGCAACTAAAGTCAATCATAATCAAAATGACGGTGTAGTTGTTTACATAAATGATCAGATTACCTGCTCTGTAGAAGAGCCAACATGCGCGGGAGGAAATGTTCTTGTTATAAAAATTGGCAACGATTCTGTTATTATAGCTGTGTATCGCCCGCCCTGTTTTCAAAATATCGAGCCGTTTTTGGAATCATTAGATAGGATCTTACAAAACTACTCTATGATCAAGAATATAGCAATAATCGGGGACATTAACATAAATATTCTGCCAAACTCTAGTGATCCTTCAGCTGACCGATACCTTACACTGGCCGCTTTTCATGGATTGTTGCCTGCTCATACTTTGGTAACAAGGGATGCAGGTAACACCTGTATTGATCATGTGATGCTAAAAACTAAAAATTCGTCTCGCACCATAGTGCTTGAAACATCTCTTACTGATCACAAGGCGGTTCTTTTAAATCTTAAGTTAAAACCTACACGCAGTATTGCCAATAACGTTATTAGGAAACTTGACCTGGATACCTTGCAACCAGATATTTATAATATTGATTTACAACCGATATACAATTCTTATGATCCCCAATTTTCTATTAGTTACTTAGTTCGATCTCTGCAATATGCTATTGAGAAAAATACTCAAATAATTACTGTCTCAAGGCGCAAAAAGATACTTAAGCCCTGGATTACACCAGGGCTACTTCGATGTATGAAAAATAGAGATAAACTTCACTTGAAATCAAAACGCTCTCCTGATAACTTAATTATTAAATCAACATATATCCGGTATAGAAATTTCTGTAACTCTATCTTGAAAAAGGTGAAAAGATCATATGACAAGGGATTAATCAACAAAGCGGGCAAAGATAGTAAAAAAATATGGAGTGCAATTAAAAATATCTCTGGTACTTCTAGGGCACCCTCATCTCCGAATGAATTATTAAACTTAAGCTCGACCCCACAACTCTCCATAAATTTGGTCAACCAGTTTTTTGTAAATGTAGGAAAAAGTCTAGCTGAAAAAATACAAAACACTACTAGAAGTTTGAGTACCGGTCAAAGTTTACGTGAAGACAAGGTGGGTGGGAACTCCTTTGTAATGTTTGATACGGACGAAAATGAAATAAATCGCATAATCACTAATCTAAAATGTAACAGTTCTACTGGATGGGACAATATCTCCAACAAAATATTGAAAACTTATAAAGAGTTCCTTGTTCCACCTATAACTTTTATTCTTAATCAGTGCCTGGAAGTTGGAGTTTTCCCAAAAGAACTAAAAAGATCGGTAGTCACTCTTATTCACAAAGGAGGTGACAGAAATCGTGTCGAAAACTTTAGGCCTATATCAATCCTCCCCGCTTTATCAAAAATCCTGGAGAAAATTATGAATTCTAGATTGATGAATTTTTTCGAGTCTAATAACATTTTATCTATGAATCAATATGGCTTTCGTTCAGGGAAATCAACCAATGATGCTGTTCATAGCTTGACCGAGTTTATATCCACTAGATTAGATAATGGGCAAAAATGTATAGCGATTTTCCTAGATTTGGCAAGAGCATTTGACACGGTTTCTGTACCATTACTTTTATCAAAGCTAGAGAAGATGGGAGTGAGGGGCACTCAGTTAAAACTTTTTGAGAGCTACCTCTCTGACAGGACTCAGAGTATAAAGCTGGGAAGTTACGTAAGTGAGGAACTTCCCCTATCCTACGGAGTACCACAGGGAAGCATTCTCGGTCCCAGTCTGTTTCTCGCTTATATAAATGACCTTTTAGACCTTGATATTCCAGGCAGACTTGTTTCTTATGCAGATGATACTGCTTTACTGTTTGGTGCAAATAGTTGGGAAGAAGTTTTCAAGGTGGCACAGAGTGGGTTTGATGGGGTGAGAGAGTGGCTAAGAGATAACGTCTTGACTTTGAACAAGGATAAAACCGAATATATTGCATTTTCAATTCGAGATTCAGGTCAACCTGCAAAAGAACTCAAGGTTTATGCTCACGAATGTAATAATGTGTCAATTTGTACTTGTTCTGTTTTGCACCAGGTAAATACAGTCAAATATTTAGGCATATTAATAGACAAAAATCTTAATTTCAAAGATCAAATAATGGCTCTCAGCGGAAAAATTAGAAAACTCATCTACGTGTTTAAAAATCTGAGGCATTGTGTGGAACCAGATTTAATGAAACAAGTCTACTTAGCTCTCTGCCAGTCAGTAATTGCGTATTGTATATCCTGTTGGGGGGGCATCCCGAAGACAACCTTGCTACCTCTCGAAATCGCCCAGCGCGCTGTTCTCAAAGTGTCCACCTTCAAACCGATACTATTTCCTACCAGTCTACTCTACCAGTACTGTGAAACTTTAACTGTCCGTCAGCTTTTCCTTCTTTCTATCGTAATGAAGCAGCACAACATAACTTCGTTTGAACCGGCAAATGTAAGGAGACGAAGAGATCGTATTGTTATTAACAAACATACACCTCACACAGTGTTCATCAAAAGATTCTTTAATTTTCTGGGTCCCTATGTATACAATAAAATTAATAAAATAAAATACGTCTATCCACTAAAAAAGGAAACTTGCAAAAAGGTAATCTGTATGTGGCTGCTAAAACTGAACTACAAGGAAACGGAGGAATTTCTTAAAATCCCAGAATAATCGAACACGCACACACACACACACACACACCCACACACACACACACACACACACACACACCCACACACACACATACACACACACACAAACACACACACACACACACACACACACACACACACCACATATTATTTCTCGCTTTTGTCTAAATTGCTTTTTCATATTACTGCTAACTTAGCTTACTACTCAATATATAACTCTCATATGAACTCCCTGGGGAAGAGCGCTGTCTGCTGAAATACAGGTTACTACCTAGTTTGGCAGCGGTGGTCGAAAAATGTATTGTGAAATGATATAAGCTCTATTACCTAAGAAACTTGTAAGCATACTGTTTTATGAATAAATGATTATTATTATTATTATTATTATATAAAAAAAAAAAATGCTGTTCTTGGTCCATTTTGACAACCGTTGTCCTTTGTCAACAGGTCGACGCACCGATGAAGCAGCTGTCGACCCTCGAGACGTTCGTGACGTACCGCGTGCGCTGCGTGTGCGCACGCTGGCCCGCGCCGCCGCACGTGAGGCGCCGGTACAACCACTTCAAGGTAACACTGAAAGGTTAACCGGTATTGGTAAAAACCGATTAATTATTATTAAAACCGGAGCTGGTAAATGTTATACTCGGTAAATTTGGTTAGTTCAAATCAAAACCGGAAAAACCGGAAGTATTAACTGGTATGACTCGGTAGCACCGATTAATTAATGTCGAAATCGGTTAAACCGGTTAATTATTACAAAATGAATTTGAATTAAGAATCAGTAATAAAACATGCCTGTATATTATTGTTTAATATCTTGTGTGCTGAAATTATATCGAAGTTTTTTGTCACCGGCCGAAATTTGAGTTTATAACACTTTTTAACATAAAAAATCGGTCAAGTGCGCATTGGAGTCGATAGCGGTTTTCCGGTTAACCGGTTTGACAGACTGATTTATTAATCGAAGAACAGTCTCGCCCACGGGTGTGTAATGATTTACACAAAAAATATTTTTTCATAACAAGAACTGCATAAATCCGATCAGTTTAATATAGTTAATTGTGCAACAAGAGAGGAGAGCGATCATTTTAAATGTCGAATGAACGAAGGAATCAAAGATACCAGATATAAAAAAAATCGTTTCGTTTTGCACATACCTACCTACCACTTTTCACCTCATCAGTGTGAACATAATACCTAAAGGTAAAAAAAAATTACGTTAAATACTATACGGGTCAGCCACTTATTTATATTGACCCGGCCACTGTTCTCAGTATTATTTTAAATTTATAAATAGTATATGTCTCACGCTCGCAGCCAAATCAAATTTGCCCACTGTCTTTAACCCTTAAATGCATAGCGTTTCGAAAATCGAACGCGTCTTTAAAGTTCATTTCCAAATTTGAATTTTGACAAAGCTACAAATCTTACTGCATAAATTCTAAGATTGAAATTTGCTTAAAATTTATGTTTGAACTTTAAAATATACGATGTACTAAATATACGGTCAAGGTTCCAATGGTCTGATAGTACATATAACCAAAATTTCAAGTTGACAGTTTTAAGAAAAACTGTCATCGAAGTCTCACCATAACGGTTCCTAGTTTTAGGGTTCCGAACACTTATAGTTTCGCCATGTCCTCCGTCCGTCCGCAGCCTAGCTCAGACACCTTTAGAGCTAGAAAGCTGTAATTTGCCATGAATATACATATTAGTCACGCCAACAAAGTGGTAAAATATAATTATGTTTTTTTTTGTGTATTATCAGCCCAATGGAACCCTGACCCACCATAGAACGGTGTCACAGTGACATTATAAAACAATTTGTTTGACACTTCTTATGACTTGAATCATAGCGTCTCTGTGATACAGTTCTATGGTGGGTCAAGGTTCCAATGGTCTGATAGTAAATCTAGATCATTATGCATTTAAAGGTTAAACAGCAGAACCTTTTTCGAGGTGTTGAGTGTGTGTCCCCCCCCCCAGGCGCTGCACAAGCGGCTGTCGGCCGCGCAGCCGTGGCTGGCGGTGCCGCCGCTGCCGCCGCTGCATTCGGCGCGCCAGCAGCTGGACCGCTACGAGCCCTCTTTCGTGCTCGTGCGGGCGCTCGCACTCGACAGCTTCCTCAGTGAGTTGTGACAACACATCTCCAATGTCCCGGTTCATTTTGTCCGACTGTTCTTTTTTATTTAGTTTTCATATGTTTATCGAGGATAAACGAAATTCTATTAGCTGGGTAGATGAAAAGCGGAGATCCTGTTCCCACCTTTCGGCTCCATCATCAGATCAGCTCCTTGATTGTATTCCAAACTTTTGAACACTTCTCGTCATATTTTGCGGGTGGTAGGACCTTGTACAGGGTCCGTCCGGATCGCTACCACCATCTTATCCATTAACCCACCGCCAAACAGCAGTGTTCGCATTGTTGTATTCCGGTTTGGGGATAAGACAGCCGGTGAAATGACTAGCATAGAGGCATTCCATCTTAGCCTCAGGGTTGGCAACGCATCTGCAGTCTTAGGATTGCATTGCAATCTTGTGATTGCGAATGTCTATGGGTCACAGTTTCCACTTACCATCAGGTGGCCTGTGTGCTCGTTTGTCAACACGATGCCATAAAAAAAAAATGTCCCAGTTAATTTTGTCCGACTGTTCTTTTTTATTTAGTTTTCGTAAGCTTATCGAGAACGAACGAATCCCAATTAGCTAATTAGAAAAGCTGATTTAAAAGCGGAGATCCTGTTCCCACCTTTCGGCTCCATCATCAGATCAGCTCCATGATTGTATTTCAAATTTTTGAACGCTTTTCATCAAATGTAAAATGGCTCACTGACACGGCAAACATGTTTGCTATACTATGCAAATTACAACTTCACTGATACTCAACAAACTTTAATCTTGAACTTATGACGGCTATGGCCGACGGTGGTATCAGTGGCACCAATTTCAGTCGTCGGCCAGAGCCGTCTATTCTATAGTATTCAAAAAGTGAGGTAGCGATTCAAAATTGACTTGCAAAATTTGATTTAGAATGTCAAACGAACGAGAAAAGTAAAAAAAGAAGCTAGTAATAATAAAGGTTATGTTTTCACAACATAACATAATACAACTCGTATAGTTCAAACTTCAAATTGTATTTCAGATCGAATTGCAAAGCATCCGATATTGACCCACAGCGATGACTTTAGAATATTTCTGACCACACCTGACGAAGATTTGGACAAGGTAGGTAAAATCCGTACTCACCAAATGCTGGGGTTTCTATGCCATTGTTTTACAAGAAAACTAAAATAATTATTTATGGTAATAATAATACTTTTTTTTTTAATAACTTGTGTTCTTTTCTTTTGTTTAATTTATAAGTCATAATGTCATAAAGCTGACATAAATACAATTTTGTCTTATAGTCTATACATTTAGGTATTTAAAAAAATGTAAACATTCCAAACCACGTGACTTAAACAGCCAATCAAAACTGACTTTTGACGTCAGCCAATAGAAGCACAACACTGTCTGCTTCTATTGCTGACGAAGCATGTCACGTGGTTGTTAAAAAAAATAAAAATTAAATGCCTAAAGGTATAGACTATAGTTTAGCCTAGAGTGCTATCTGTGTTTTAAATAAATATCATATCCAGCTGATCCCAAACTAGGTAGAGTCAATAAATGTCGATGTCAACTTTAGTGGTGAGACATACCTTGGATTGTAAACACTAGTATATAACTTTTCAGGTATTGAAGAGTGAAAGCAGTGCTCTGAACCTGTGGGGTCTGAGCACCTTCTACAGCGGAGAAGCCAAGCCAGCTAATGGCGCTAGGTAAGAAAAAAAGGTCGACTACGTCAAAAAAACTCCATGTTAAGATCAAGAAACTTCTTACGATTTGTTTTATTCTTT
>OZ014464.1:250081-418547 GCA_963966035.1 Acleris laterana | reverse complement strand
CGCAAATATATCATTCGACTAATAAATTATGCGCGAATAAAAATATTAGGTTTTTTTTTTAAAATAATTATTCGAATAATGCCCTGCTTTGAAAGGGGTTTGGGTAAAACTATTGTCATTTGTTAAAGTCATACATTTAAAGAAACCGACGTGCGTGCATGACACGATGTATGAATGTGGAAGCGAAAGAAATTTGTCAGGTTCGTAGCAAGCAAGTTTTTTCAATTTTTTTTCATGTATTTACATCGTTGTCTAGTACCCATAGTACAAACCTAGAGCTTAGTTTGGGACTAGGTCAATTTATATAAGATTGTAATATTTATTTATTTACAGAAATTCGCTTTGGAACTGCATCTACTTACGTCTAATTAACATTACAAAATAAATACATTTTTTTACTAAGTACAATTTTTACATAATATAAAACAAAGTCACTTCCCAGCGTCTGTCCCCCTGTATGTAGTCAACGGGCGTGCCTCAGAACCCCTAACAACGTTTTTCCTAACACATTGTTTGTCCTAATTTTCATTTGCCCTAAACTGGTTTTCAGATGAGTCAGGCAACTTTTTAAGATTTTCAATTATATCTATGGGTTCGATTAGGGTTGTATTATAACAACACTGAAACGTTTTAAGATTTAAGCGGGATTAGAATAGTGCCACTCCGTATCTTCCCGTGGATGTCGTAAATGCCGACTAAGGTAATAAAGGCGTGCAACCTGTCACTAATACACTGGTAAACATGTTCGCTTAAGTGTGCAAAATGTGATTACAGAATTATCAACAAGTTTTTAGAGTTGTTGGTAATTCTGTAGCTCTGCCTACCCCACTCTCGGAATAAAGGCGTGAGTTTATGTATGTACGTATGTATGTATGGGTTAAAAACCAGTGACTTACTTGAAATATTCCACTTCATCTCCGGAGACATTGCAGCTGGCGACGCAGCAGGACTTCACCATGGTTACAAAGAATGCATCTGAAAATACAAAACAACATTAAAATAAGTTTTAAGACTGCACCGAGCAAACGCCGAGCGTCCAGTGGCGCCCTCATTACTATTATTATGTTTTCCAATTAATTAAAAAAAAACCTTGGAATCAGACGATGCATTATTGTAGTGCAAGTAAAAACACAATTTATAGGATACGTAACAAACTTTTAATAACAATTACCGTTTGAGTAGTAAGCTTAACGGGAAAAGGTGGCCACTTTTTTCCGTTAAGTTAATAACTCGAAAGTGAATTGTTATTAAACTATATGATATACCCTATAACTTTTATTTTCGTTTGTAGTACAAAAACCTACCGACCAATTTCAAGAAAATACTTTAGTTTATTAGAAAACAATAAAAGTAATGAGGGCGCCATTGTACATCCGGCGTACGCTCGGCGCAGTCTTAAAGTTACCATTTCCAGTAAGTACTTAAAACTTACTTGAAAAATTCGCTCATGTCTAAAGCTTACTATAGAGGCGAGGACTATCTATCAGATAAAAATGCTTGGTCTGAACTAAACACCCAAATAACTTAATAACAACGTAGTCATAAGAAATATTTAAACATTGTATATTGTCTAGGGGACACGGTTTCTGTAGGAGAATGTATTGAAACATTTTTGTGTAGTTGTCTTGCAACATCATAGTTAAGTTTAATTTTTATAATATTTATTTATCCATTCTGAGTTCTCCGTGTGAATATTTTTATTTATTTTTGTATTTTATACTCATTGTTTTATACAAAACGCTAGGTTATTTGTACAAAAGATACACCAAAACATATAGTTGAGTTATTCGTGAAACTTTTAACATGTCGCAAAGGAAATGAAAGCAAATTAATGTGGAAGAAAAGTTACATATTATATTAAAGCTTTATTCCTCTGCCTAGTCTTGAATGGAATTTCAAGACTAGGCAGAGGAATAACCCTTTTATGACCACAATTTTCAGGTTTTAATATAATCTTAAGACATTTGATAAACAGATCAACACTCTTTTTCAGATGGATACAAGGGCTACGTTAAGCCGATAAGTCGATATAAATTGTGTGTCAAAAAGAACATTAATGAATACATTAAAACTATTATTTTGATTTAACCCGTTTGACCATGAAACCCTCCTATTCAAATTTTAGGTAAGTTTTTTTTTTATTAAACATTTTTTTATAAAAGAGGTTAGTCTGATATTTAATGGAAATTTATTCCAAGTTCTAAATAAAAAAGTAACGCAGATTTAAGATTGGATTAATTGTAAGTATGTATGTACAAACAAGAGATAATAATTATAAAATAGTTAAAAATATAACAGGGATGTACAAAGGCGAACTTATTCCTTTAAGGGACCTCTTCCAGTTAACCTTTGAGCCATTGAGAAATAATTAATTTACAACTAAAAGCCAATTAAGTACAACACTAAAAGTAATTTCTATAAATATCAATAGATAAAATACATAAACATAATCTAGTACAACAATAGATATAATACATATATATTTGTATTCAATGTAACTAATAAATAAATATACAAAATAAGCAGGAGAAAAAAGTTTAAGAAGAAGTGTCAAGCCAGAACTTTATAAAGAACTTAATTTCATAAAGATTTAGCTTAGCTTTATGCCACTCTACACTGGGGTGTAATTTAAATCAAACAAGTTTATTATTGTTATTGCAATTTAAACATAGACTAAATAGAGTAGTTTCCACAGGTACCTATTTATAGTTACTAATTTGTATTTTCGTTAAAAAAAAATATGAATCACAATATGGTGGATTAAAAAAAAATACAGTACCAAAATAACTGAAACAGATAATGAAATAACTGACTTAATTAAAAAAACAAACCTTTTTTTTAAATCAACGCATAGCGGCCACGGCAAAAGCAATAACTCGTCCAGCGTCCGTATTCTGAACTCGCTACACTGCACATGTATCAAAAATTTTAAAAGAACATTTCGACTTTATGTTACCCCTAAATAAGGTCTAAATTACAACACAATGTTCCCAAACCAATATCGGAAGATGCGATGCGATGTACCGAATAAGACGCGTTAATTACATGAACAATGGTTAAAATATCGATCGGAAAACATAGGGTTACAACTAAAATTGTATTTGTAAGGAAAGGATATCATTTTAAAAGCCGATTAACGCGCGAAAACCATCAAAACAACGGTTCGGATAGCTCACAAAATATCTCTACTTACCTAGGTTTTTCAACAATTACGGCAAGTATACACGTTTAAATTACATTATAATCACATTAGTTATTTTTCTGTGTCACATCACAAATACAATTCGGCATTTATCACGAGGAAACTATAAAATAAAAATATTTATTATATTCTGCGCTTCCTTGGGAATTTTGACAGCTTGATTTGTTTTTTAAATCACTATCAACCCTATGTATGTGACCAAAGATAATATCATACAGCCTTTACGTTCAAGGTCGAGCGTTTAAAGTACAGACTCTAACAGCTTGGTGCAAAATGTGTCGAATATTGACTTTGAAAATCAAATTTCGTTAGTTCCATCTCTGTCGCTCGCTATTCAAGACTATATGGAGAGAAAGGGATGGTCGGAACGTAAGTTCGAGCTTTGATTTTCAAAGTAGGGGCTCTGAATTTCATGTGGACAAGATATTTTTCTTAAATTGATAAAAGGTTTAATCTTGCTCTTGACTCTCTTACCCTTGGAGGACGAAAACTTTGTCGACGATGAAGTTGACTCAACCAGGAGATGCCTTCACTCTAGCTTTAAATAGGTTCAGATAGGCACTCGGAAACACAAACGCCGGAAGCGCACTCGCGCCTCCTAAGGGGGGCGTAGAAAGATGGCAAGGGGTCGCGTAAAGCATTGATTTTGGAAAAAAAATGCGCTTATTATACAATATCGTAAATGATGTAATTAATACGTTGATTGTGACACAAATTTCAACACACCGTATCCTGACCGTATCGGTCTCCGCGAGCGACTATATTTCTGCTGTCAGTGCGACGGCAGATAAGTGATACAGTGTGTTACCGGCATGCGGGCATTTATTCAAACTGCCGATAATATGTTGCTTTAGCAATTGTTTGCAAGTATTATCAATTAAAAACTAATTAAAATAACTTCACAATTAATTTTCTTAGATACTGACCATTTTTAATGTAGTGCATCTGCTGCGCGTTCATCGTTATCAGTATCGCTGTTGCTTGGTACAAGGCATGTCGTGGTACGGGGGCAGATCTTAATAATCGAAGTAGCCGTCGACTGTCATTTACACTTGTCAAATTGCTGTGCTTTACATTGCTGGCAATTAACATTTTGTTAGAAAGTTAACAAAGCCTGAAAAGTTGTGTATTAATTATATTAATGTCATAGTTACGTTACAGATATACGTTATTTTAACCTACTTTAAAAAAAGCCAAGGTGCTGGTAACACACTGTATTTTAGCTAATGCGGTGCCCTGCTGGGTTACATGCTTGAACTTTTTATTAGAATAACAACTCCCTGTACTATATACCAATGTGTAAATAAATATGAATGAATGATATAAGGATGATAATGAATGATTAAGGTACAGATACCCTTACAACGTTTTGTTTCGTAAAAACTTTATTTTCTTATTTACACGTTAGATTATGTAGTTACATAGGATATCACTGCGTACCTAATATAACTATATAATATACAATTTATTGAAAGTAATCCAAGTATAATACCAAGTAGGAGCTCTTACAAAAATGTTTGGTGGCTACAAAGAACACAAAATAAGTAAAAATTATTTTAGAACACATTATTAAGAACAAGTAGTGGTACTACAACACCACCGAAATTAACACATGAACCAGCATTTTGCATGCCTAATAAGAACAAAGATATAAGAACAAGTAGTGTTACCACTGTCACAAGAGAGATAGACAGACTCCTGAAGACACAAGCCGTGTAGTATTTTATTTATTCCCTTTCATCCAAGCCACAGGACCACGGAGAACTCCTAAAACAATAACCCACTTCCCGAGGAGTACAACCACGACACCACCGAAATAGAGACATGAGACGGCTTAACGCATGGTGTCAGAAGTGGTGTAAGACTAGGGATCAACGCAAGAAAAACAATGTCAGAACAGGTACCGAACATAATTTTAGCTAATAACCTAAAACCGTTAACACTTAACAATGGCGGCAATGACGGTGCAACTGCAATAAATTCATGTGAAAAATGGAAGCTCTGGAAACAAAAATTTATACATTTACTGTGTAGCAAATGACCTAGAAAAAATACCAACGTCAAAACAGATTGCCATTTTCTTAAATTCAATTGGAGATGAAGGAATAGACATTCACAATTCATTTAACATTCAAAAGGAGGATGAGGAAACGCTTAAATCCATCTTGGAAAAATTTGATACAAAATTCAATCCATGTAAAAACGCGGCGTAACTGTTGAACGTTATAATTTTTTCACTAAACATCAAAATGACGAGTCATTGGACGAATATGTTACAATTTTAAATAATTTAGCGTCAGGCTGCGATTTTGGTGAACTGAAAAAATCGCTAGTAAAAGACATAAAGTCATGTTCATTATTGGAATTAAGAACGCACGAATAAAGGAACGTCTACTCCAAAGTTCAATTATAAATGATGTCGATGAAGCGGTGCAATTTGCCAAAAACATGGAATAGTCACAAGAGAGATAGACAGACTCCTGAAGACACAAGCCGTGTAGTATTTTATTTATTCCCTTTCATCCAAGCCACAGGACCACGGAGAACTCCTAAAACAATAAGACAATAACCCACTTCCCGAGGAGTACAACCACGACACCACCGAAATAGAGACATGAGACGGCTTAACGCATGCCTTATTTAATGAGGGCGCCACTGGACGCTCGGCGTAGTCAGAATTACCCGTTACTCTACAGAATATCACATTCGCGAAAGATCATACTAACAAAATATCATATACGCATAACATCATACTCGCAAAACGGGATATTCGCAAAACAATATATTTACAAATAGTCAGGTTTGTTATAAAATCGGAATCTATCCACTATGCTCTACTGATGTATCTACTAATAGAACAAATCAAACTGTTTTTCTCCAATTTGCTCTACTAGTTTTAACGATAGAGCAAATTGAACTTATTTTCTCCAATTTGCTTTACTAGTTTTAACGATAGAGCAAATTCAACGGTTTCTCTCCAGTTTGCTCTACTAGTTGGAAAGGTAGAGCAAAATGAACTGCATTTCTCCAATTTGCTCTACCTTTCCAACTAGTAGAGCAAATTGGAGGAAAACCGTTCAATTTGCTCTACTGTAAAATCCAGTAGATCCAATTGGAGAAATGCAGTTCATTTTGCTCTACCTTTCCAACTAGTAGAGCAAACTGGAGAAAAACCGTTGAATTTGCTCTATCGTTAAAACTAGTAAAGCAAATTGGAGAAAATCAGTTCAATTTGCTCTATCGTTAAAACTAGTAGAGCAAATTGGAGAAAAACAGTTTGATTTGTTCTATTAGTAGATACATCAGTAGAGCATAGTGGATAGATTCATAAATAAAATCGTAGGTAGATTTAGGTTATGTTATACATATAGCAGGCCCGGACGGCCAAACTACCCAGAAATAGGAGCTCCGTCGACACTCTCTAATAGATGTCTTAATAATAGTTAAGTTTTGCTAATGTGATGTTTTGCTACTATGATGATTTCCCAATGTCATGTTTTGCGAAAATTATGTTTTGCTTTAATGATATTTTTCATGAAATATGAATATGATGTCCAACGACGGAGGGAACTTCCGGTTTTGCGGTTTCATACGTTTTGATTAGCTGTGCGAGTAGCAGCCCCGCGTTTAACCGCTAGTACGAAATGGCCTTAAATAACAATAAACGACAATTAACCACTAAACATTATTTTTTAATTAAACAACTTTATCTAGAAACGTAGAACCATTTATCATATTTTTTATATTCATTTTAAATTTTTCCAGTCTTTTGTAATCTATCTAGTCTAATCCTATTACTTACATAAGGCAAAGATACATATTTTAACATATCGCGTTATAATTACTTTAGTGCGACAACGACGCAATAAATTCAAAACTTCCATCCCTTTTACACTAAAGCAAGTCTATGTCGTGATAAAGAGATGGAAAAAACTTAGGTTATCATTACATTTAAAGAGCTTTATACATAGTTATAATCAGTAGTACAAAAACACAAGAAAATACGGCAGTGACGATATTGACACAACTCTAAAATGAACGCCTTTTACATTTTGGCGCGAAAGTCAATAATCTAAACCGCCATATTGGCAAACATACTTTTGAAAAAAAAATATAAATGCTAAAACTTTATTTACATTAACAGTTCGAATATTTCAATTATAATCGACCTTTAACTACATAATAAACATTTCTTATTGTACAGAAAATTGGAGCGTATTTTTACATCTTGGAACTCTCGAGACACTTTGAATAAAAAAACATTAGCAATTCGACAGCTAATAAGTACAAAAAACACTAGAGACCAAATGTCAATTTTTGCCGCGAAAATTCTCAACGTTAAAATTAAAAATGAAACCTATCTACCGTACAATTTTTTTATTTACAGTAAATCTAATTTCACGATAGCAATTACTAACAATAAGTCGCGTCGTCCGTTATAAACGCGAATAACTATTTCATCGCGTATATTATATCGAACGTAGCTTAAATTTAATTTCTTCTGTATCCTCGCGGCGTTGCGAGGGGGCTCTAAACGACGAGCCGGAGCCCTGCACGGCAATCACTCAATTAAAAAAAAAGCACAAAACGTCAGCTTTTGCCGCGTAAATTCATAACCTCAAAATTTGTATCAGCACTCAATCTTGTTCTTTGACATACCCGAAGTCCAGCCAGCAACAGCACTAAATTGAAAAATAAAATCACAAAACGTCAGCTCTTGCCGCGTAGAAATCAAAGACACAAGGTAATATATTTTTATTGTTGCTAAAACTTGGATCTCCTCCTGTAGGTCCTCGCGGGGGCTCAGAAGACTCGGTCCTGGTAGCCCGAGTCCTGCACCGTGGGGGGCGGCTTGGGCGCGGCGCCGGCGTGGTGGTGGTGGCGCAGGTGAGTCCCGCGGCGCGGCGGCGCGAGGTACTCGAACATGCTCTGCGTGTGCTGCGCCAGCATGTTCGCCAGCTCGCACGGCATCGGGTCCGTCCAGAAGAAGTCGTGGTTGAGCGCGGTGTCCGCGTCGTACCTAGATATAATAGCTCGATTAAATTATTAAAAAACAATAGGTACACACAACATCACACCTAACTAACCATTAAAGACAGAGCAGAGAGAAAAAGAAAGAGATGTATATATCTGTATTATGTCAACAACATACGATTCTAGTGTGACTCTCTTTCATGCAATATTTCAGATTTCTGAAGTGTATAGCTAGATGTGTTGCTGTGTGTACTCGCCCACTAGTCTTTTGTTCATATTATTGTTAAGTACCAAATATAATTAATTAAATCATAAATACTGAACGAACTTCGATGTACCTTATAGTGTTTTGTTGCTAATTCTGCCCTGCTAATACAAAGGGCGGTATCTCAGACAAAACTACTGTAGCAAGAGCAACCTTATTACTAACGGGAGAGCATCGAATCTGCTTTGGCTATTGCATTTGACATACTGCATATTGGCTTATGAGGGCAGAGTTGACCTAGGTCCAAAATGCCCAAAGTTTTTTTAAAGGTCTTGTCTTTTTCGAAAGGATTGCGACCAATTCATTCAGAGCTAATATATTTAAAGATAAGATAAAATAAGAAATGCTTTATTGCCACACCCTAAGAAAATTTACAGTAAGACAGCATATACAATTTATGAGATGAATATAGTCTGAAATTATCTCGGTCGTGTGACAAAAAAATAATTCTTTCACCAATAGCAAGCCACGTTATTTGTGGGTGTGATATATAAAAATATTTATTGCCCAACAAAGTGGGAATATATTAAAAATGCATTGGAAAACTTAAAATTATGATATATTTCTTTTTATCGTAGTTAGGTTAACACTGTACCTCTTTGCAGGGTCCAGCTGTAGCAGCTTATCCAAGAGGTCGCAGCCATACGGATCCTTAACATAGGGCTTCAGGCGTTCCTGGCAAAAAAAAACACGAGTTTCATAATTATAAGGCCCGGAGACAACGACGCACAGATGATACAATTAATGTGCAACATGTCAATTGTAAAGAATCCATGAAAGGCATTTCCAACAGCATGAGTTATTTTTATAGTAATCACAAGTCTAACCTAACCCAATTTAAGGTATCCTGAAAACATCATGGGTTCAGCAGTTTAGCGTTCAACAAAATTCAATTCAATTAAATGATACATAACAAGTGAGTGGAATGGCCACCCTAGTCCTCTGCCACTGACGTGACGTCTATCAGTCACTGGCAAAAAAAAAACGCCGTATAGCGTGACATAGCTCAGTACTTTCTCTAACAACTTGCGGCATTAAGTTAATTCAAGTTAAAAGCCCATAAGTATACATGTTTATTATAAACTAGCGGCCCGCCAGCGGCCTCACCCAACTGCAGATTTCTGGCTTTTCTGATGGATTTTTCAATTATTTTCTATGATGCAAACCTTGTCCTGACAATGACGAACACAACAAAAAATAAATCAGCTAAATCGGTTTAGCCATTCTCAAGTTATAGCATGACTAGGAGAAATCAGGGTTAATTTTTTTATATCTAGATTCCGCATAATTACATAATTATGCTTTGCACTAAATAAATAATACATATCATTGACCCATTAGTATTTTTTCTATATTCTATAGTCTGACTGACTCAGTAGAATGTTTCTAAAAAAGTCACGCAGTAGCAGAGGGCTCAGCATACTTTTTCGAATCAAATCGGAGAAATACTGGAAAAGGATTTTATTGTCAGTACCCGAAACCGACATGCATGCGTGGCTCGATTTATGAATGTGCAAGAGCCAAAAGAGATTTGTCAGTATTATAAAAGGTGGAAGGAAGTGGTCCCTGCCGCTCATACCCAAAATACCAGAATTTCAAAATACCAGATTCTCAATATACTTGAATCTCAAAAAATAACATTTAAATTTCGGTATCGTTGATTATGCTTACCTAATATTTCGAACCTGGTGATTAAGGAATGTGGTAAAGAGAATAGTCTGGTATTTTGAAATTGTGGTATTTTGGGAGTGAGCGGTCCCTGCCTACCCCTCTGGGAAATAGGCGTGATTTATTGTATGTATGATGGGTTAACCTGCAGCGTACCTTGACCTTCCTCTTCTGACCCTTGGGCAGCTCCATCTTGTTGTACAGGTCCAGTGCCTCGACTCCAGGCCATGCGTCCGGGGTGCACGAGCCACACAGCTGCGAGATCAGGATCAGTTGCTGCTGTTCCGTTGCTCCCTGAATGACAATGCACATGATTGCATCGAAATCAGAACATACAGATAGACAGTGGGGGGCTTTGTTTTATAACATGTAGGGCTGATTTTTCAATCTCCAGATAACACTATCTCTCGGGTAAATTGTAGCTCTGTCTTTTTCTTTGTCATTAGAAAGATAAGGACAGAGCTACAATTTACCTGACAGATAGTGTTATCTGGAGATTGAAAAATCAGCCCGTAGTGATATTAATTATGGAATAAGCATTTAAAAAAAAAAACATATAGTAAAATCTAATCTGTCAGTGATATTATTTTACCTGCATTATTGGCGAACGTGTCCACATTTCCGCCATGATGCATCCCGCACCCCACATGTCCACTGGAGGGCCATAGTTCCGATCACCTGGGGTACAGAGAATAGGAGAAATCTATATAGCTGTTACTCTTTTTTTTTACTAGACATGCTTCTTTTGCCCAACAGAACTGTGTTGCACAGTCATTATTACTTTAAATGCCTTAGAATGTACTTAACTGGGAAAAAAAATCTTTAAATTCTTTAATAAATTGACTAATGTATAAAATTTGTAGACTAATCCATAAAAACTTACCTAGAAGTAACTCAGGAGGCCTATACCATAGTGTAACCACTCTGTTAGTATATTTATTGACTGTTCCAGACTTAGCTACACTGAACGCTCTAGCCAAACCAAAATCTGCCAGCTTTAGTATACCATTCTTAGTTATCAGTACATTGGCAGCTTTCATGTCTCTGTGTAGGATTTTATTGCTATGAATGTAGTATAAACCATTCAACAACTGCTGCATGACCTTTTTGATCTCTCCTAAACTAAATTTCACATTCATATTTGATAGCAAGCCAGCCAAATCATGTTCACAGAAATCAAAAACAAGATAGAAAGTTGACCTATATTTATTGTGTAATGTCGCCTTAGTCCTGCATATTTCTATCAAGTTAACCACATTCTCGTGTTTTAGAAGCTGTAGGATCTTTATTTCTCGCAACGCTGTAATAGGAAAGCCTTCTTTTTCGTTGTCCATAAGCACTTTCTTCATGGCAACGAATTTTTTTGACGAATTCCGTGCACGCGCCTTGAAGACTTCTCCGAACGTTCCCTGGCCGATTTTAGCGACTTTTTCATATTTCGAAGACTCGTCACAGAATGGAAAATCGAAGTCTTCTATATATTTCTCCTTTTCTCTCATATTGAGGATGGTAGAACTGGTGCTTATCACGGGAGGCCCGGGGAGAGGCTGCTCCCGCGGGGCGCTCACGCTCTGCATTTTGGCACTAATCTTGATAGCTTTTTATGAACTTCTACGTGAAATAACGTTTAGAAGCACGCGGTGGGCCTCCTGTTTAACATCTACGATGTAATCGACGATTATAAACAAAGACCAAACCACTTGCCACATTCACGAATTTCACAAGAAATTGTCAATTTTGTTTCACTTGTCAAATTCTGCGTAGAGTGCTATTTGAGTAGTAGTATAAAAACGCTCTAAAACTTGATGACGTGAATGGAAGTTTTATAATGTTTCCTTCTACGCTAAGCTGCAACGTAAAAATTATCGATCTGATATGACCGTGTCCGTTTTGAGCCGTGTAAAGAAACGTAATTCTTCTGTCATCCCTCCGTGTCCCGACCTTTATTATTGTTTAATTTATAATAAATTAGAAGATAACAGTGTTTAAAGTGATAACAGGTAATAAACAAACTAAACCAAACAAAGATATCATTGTCTGCGGCTCATATCATTGCGATTTTTTTTTTGCAACGTATTATCGACCCACTTAAAGTAGGACATAATGTTTATGTCTGTTTTTATTTAAACGCGTTATCAATTATCATGAAGTCATACTGTAATTGATATAGCGTTAACGCCCTTTTCTACTTACTAATTAACACAAATGAGCTCGCATGATAATTCTAGAAATAAATATTAAAAAGGTAATGTTGCGGCGCTTTTTTGCAATATAGGTACTCAGTTCTACATTAATTAACTTAGCTGTATTAATTAGTACAGGCCGGTAGATCCAATTAATAATAATTTTACTGTTTGCCAGCTTTCTTTGTCACTGTATTGTGGATTTTTGTAAACAAGGAACAAAGAAAAATAAGTCATTAAATACGAAACAGTGTTTTCTATGTGTCAAATGTGTTTGTGTAAATCTACAGGCGTTTTTTTACTAAAAAGTGAACATTTTTTTACAAAAAATAACACAAAATCATAATCAAGTGCTGAGTAACTTAAGTGTAAGTATTTATAATTTTGTTTCCAAAAATTGCTGTGTGTGACAAATAGTAAATTGTGTCACAAAGGAGCAAAATGATATATTTATGGTGAGAGAGTACATTGAATAAAATCCTGAGCGTAGTGAGGGATTCAAGTGTTAACGCCCAAGGTGGAAATATTTTTGCTGCCGTGTGACACATACTGCTTTTCACATCACCTATGATATCTACTTTTCAAACCCACATACTGACCGAGTAGATACCACAAATATCTTGTTAAATTTGATAATTTCAGCACAGAGAGTATAAATAAATAAATTTGTTTCATCGCTAAGATCTTTCATTTTCCTCATAGGTGATGTGAAAAGCAGTATGTGTCACCATACCGACCATCCTTGAACAGAAAAGGCCATATAGATCCGAATAGGTGAATTTCTGAATAGGTGAAACAGTTTTTTTATTAACTTTCATAGTAATACGTAATTAATTCATGTTGGATCAGAAGTCATTAGCATTCTAACTCCATATCACTTTTTACGAATTGCTATATGCTCAATTGTACATATATATATATATAAGCCTATTTTCCAATTCCTTGGGGAGCTTTAGAGCTCTAGGCCTCTTCTGGCTTTTTACTTTTCAAATATTTATTTATATCTTTATTTAATTTTTTCCTATCTTTAGCACGCTCAATTCAGTCTTTCCCAATTATATTTGTTATGTCTTGTTCCCATCTCATTCTTGGTTTTCCAACTTTTCTTTTTCCCATGAGTGGTTTCCACGTTGTTACTAGGTTGGCCCATCTTTTTCCGCTCATCCTGGCGACATGTCCTGCCCATTGAAGCTTTAACTTGAATGTGTGTTCAGCTGCATCTATTACTTTGGTTTTTCTTCTTATTTCAGTTGCTTTGACTCTATCTCTTATTTTTATTCCTAGCATGCTTCTTTCAATGGACCTTTGGCAGACCATAATTTTATGTACCAAGTCTTTAGTGAGACTCCAGCTCTGGCAGCCGTAGGTGAGGCATGGTAGTATGCAGCTGTCGAACGCTTTTTTCTTTAGCCTTAATGGAATCTTGGCCTTAAAGATGTTTTTCATTGCCCAGTATTTACTCCATGTTAAGGCGATTCTCCGGTCTATTTCTTTTTGGGTGCACTCATTGAAGGAAATTAATTTCCCCAAATATATGTATTCTGTGACATATTCAAGTGTAGCGTTTTCTATATTGACGGGTATTTTGGAGTAATTTGTCATTACTTTCGTTTTAGTGTCACTCATTTCCAGGCCAATTTTTCTACTTTCTTGGTCTAACTCTTGTAGGAGGAGAGATAGTTCTTTCGCACTTGACGCAAAGATTACCAGGTCATCAGCAAATCTCAAGTTAGAGAGATATTTATTTCGTATACAGACACCTTTTCTTCTTTCTATCCAATTGAGTTTCCTAAAAATAGATTCTAGCGTTGAGAGAAACAGCTTTGGTGACATGGGGTCTCCTTGTCTGACTCCACGCTTTATGCTAAATTTTTCTCCCAGTTTATCAGTCTTGACTCTTGCTGTGCCATGTTTGTATATCTCTTTTATTATGTCTATATATTCTTGATTTAAATTATGTTCGGTAAGCGAGTTCCATATAGAATTATGTGATATGCAATCAAAAGCTTTTTTATAGTCGACAAAGCAGATGTATAAAGGTATTTGGAACTCGTTGTATTTTTCTATTATTTGACTCACTGTGTGTATATGATCGATTGTTGAGAACTTCGACATGAATCCTGCTTGTTCTGGTGGTTGGTTTTTATCTATTTGTGGTGTTATGCGGTTTAGTAGGGCTGTGGAGAATATTTTGTAGATGTTGGACATTATGCTGATGGGTCTATAGTTAGAAATATCTCCAGGGTTTCCTTTCTTATATATTAGTGAGATGTGCGCTTCGTTCCATTGATAAGGTATGGTTTTAGTATCTAAAATTTTGTTGAATATGATAGTTAGTGGTATTACTAGCTCCTTCATGAATGTTATAATAGTTTCGTTTTTTATTTTATCTGGTCCTGGACTTTTGTCTTTTTTCCGGTTTTTTATTGCCTGCTCTATTTCTTGTGGTTCAAATAGCTTTATCTTTTCCTGTGTATTTGTTTTATCTTTTATTCCCTCTATCTGTTCTAAATGTTGTAGGTTGTATAGTTCTCTGTAGAATTCTGTTGCAATATTTATAATTTCTTTTCGGTTGGTTTTCTCTTCTCGTGCTTTGTTATTCAGATGGGTCATAATGCTTTTTTCCTTTTTTAGTATTTTTTGAGCTTTTTTTACAGCTCCATGCTTTTCTAGGTTATCGATAATAATACTCAGCTTGTAGTTCTTCATATCTCGTTTTATCTTAAATTTTATTTTCCTACATAATATTGCAAGTTCTTTTTTCTGTATTATTGTTTTTCTACTGAGATTTCTAAGGGTCTGTCTTTCTTTGTATTAATTGTACATAATCTACAATATATTTTTATCTTGATCTTTCAGGTAATACGATTCACTATTGTTTTACCAAATCATCATTTGACAAACTATATCATTTTATTAACTTTCATTTCGCAAAGAGATACTTACCGTCGTATTATTTTACAAATTCATGTGGTCAAAAGTCTAACCTTACCTATTTTAATAAGCCCATGTAACTTTTGTAATAAGTATGTAAAGAAGCCCAAATACATTTTAGCGAAATGAAAATTTGTAAAATGATATATTTTGTCAAATGATGATTTGGTCAAAAGGCAGGATACCAAGCAATATCAACAAAGTTAGAAGAACACTGTAATTTTAACTTGAAAAAAAATGAAAAATGTTTAATGAAACGAACTGCACAATTACACAAAGTTACAAAAGTATAAAAAGTTAAACTCAATTTTTAATTGCACTGTTCTCAAAGTGTACAATATGTCACGTATACCAACTGGTCCCCACACTAGGCAAGCCTGTATCGTGGGAGGCCAACATTTCGATTCACATTGAGGTTCTCGCTTTGACAGATAAATAATTACCTACTAACTAACTTATTTGTTTCTATTTTAAATCAATCTTTGCAATTTAGTGACATTAACTTTCATGTTTTTCAAATTCACCTTTATCAATTGTACCTCTGGGAGACAGGAGACAGGTTGCAGTGCATAAAATTGCAAAAAACCATAAAATATGATAATGCATAGAAAGTCTTTACAAGACTGTAAATAGGTAAATTAGGTTTTCTACATCCCAGAAACGACGTCGACCCGCCTAGGGCTGATAGAGTAGCTAAAAAGCTATCGATTTAACTCCTATGTATTTTCAGTGATTTTTCGACTGGCTTCAGAGATATTGATCATTTTAATCCATATTAAAAAAAAAACCCTTATGAAAAATCATTAATTTCATGTTTTTCAGTGATTTCTTACATAATTAAAATTTATTTATTTATTTACATACACATCCCTAACCTAACCTAACCTAACCTAATTCGACGGTGTGGATTATTAATTTAGGTATTTAAAAAAAAAACTGTAAATTAGGTTTTTAACAAGTTGGTTAGGGCTGCAGAGAGAGGAACCCATTATTATTAAACATACATTACTACTTACGAATCGAATCATAAATAATCAGGAAAGTTTTTAAACCTATTTGCTGGTGTCTTAAAATTATTTTCATACTTGGCGTCCCAGTGTGTTTACTTTTTTTATTATTATTAATGGCTTTCACTCCTGTTAAGGTGTATTTCGCCAATGTCAAGTTATTTATAGACACTCCCATGGACATATTAGAGCAATAAGTCCGTGGATATCACACGCGAAGACAATAATTGTTCGGTAAAAGAGAATTTTCTCCAATGGATTAAACTTGACTTGATTAAATTTGACGTCGCGCTGGCCTAGTTGGTAGTGCTAGTGACCCTGCCTACGAAGCTAGCGGTCCTGGGTTCAAATCCCGGTAAGGGCAGATATTAGTGTGATGAGCGCGAATGTTTGTTCTTGAGTCATGGATGTTTTCTATATATTTAAGTATATATTTCTCTATGTAATTATTTATATCGTTGTGTAGTACCCATAATACAAGCCTTGAGCTTAGTTTGGGACTAGGTCCCCTGTTTTTTTTTTATTTATTTTTTTTAAACAGAAGCACATGGGGTTAGCTCCACGCGCTTCTGTCAAGTCCCGACTTTTCACTTTATCATGATATTTTGGTGACATGGAGGATCTATCGTGAAGTTAAAACATATGTTTTACTCCAGAATGGCGAGTGAAAGCAGCTCCGCAGTGCTGGACCTGAACGACGACCCCACGGAGGACACGGACGCGCTCAGCGTCACGGAATGCACGCAGGATGCGTCCCCACTCATCATGGAGCACGGACATGACATCGCTGTCAAGGTCATAACATACTTTACTTTACCTCTACGGGATACGGATAAATAAATCCAAATCCATTTCACTTCCCTTCGGTTATGTGTTCTCTGTAACACCTGTCATAGACCAGTGATCGGAATAGGTAGTGCAATTTGGGGTGAATGACCTCAAACATTGTAAATAATATGGATAAGACCCGGGATTCCGGGTTTCGTATTTTTATAAACAATAAGATAATTATTAAAAAAGGTTTCTTGTTTGAAAGAATGTCAAAATTGAAGTGTCTACATAATTTCGTTAATTTTCAAAATTATAAATAAATAACTTTTTTGAGCTTACTGTGGGGCTAGGTCAATCTGTGTAATGTCCCCTGATATTTATTTTAAACCAAACACAAACTTTAAATCTTTTCAAAGTGAAAATCCGGGATTGCAAGTTATATCCATACTAAGCTTACGCACCGAAATCCCGTGAAATTGCACTACCTATTCCGATCACTGATTATAAATAAAAACCTTCCCCTTGAATCACTATCTATTGATGAGCAACCGCATTAGGGTCTGACCGCTTGTTCCTCCTTCGCTCTGCAACGGCTGGATGGATTTGGATGAAATTTGGAATAGAGATAGCTTATTACAAAGGTTTACTTTTCTCTTATGGTTCGAGTTCAGTGTAGGTATGTTTGTATGTCATAGCAGTTTATCTCAGAAAATACAGAAGAAACTTGGTACATTTTTTTTTATAAATATTGAAAAGTAGGATACCGATAACCTTCGGGAGGGTAACAATTTACATATTTAAAACTATCTGATTAAATGTAGTCAAACCATGGAGTCCATGACAAAAATACCGACCTTTGATTAGCTTTATATTTTAAAAACTGATCAACATGGCAGGTTTTTTAAATAAACAGCTAAATGAAGAAGGCCTGTTTATTCTTGCGGGTGGTAGGACCTTGTGCAGGGTCCGTCCGGACCGCTACCACCGTCTTATCCATTAACCTACCGCCAAACAGCAGTGTTCGCATTGTTGTGTTCCGGTTTGGGGATAAGATAGCCGGTGAAATGACTAGCATAGAGGCTTTCCATCTTAGTCCTCAGGGTTGGCAACGCATTTGCAGTCTTAGGATTGCATTGCAGTCTTGTGAATGCGAATGTCTATGGGTCACAGTTTCCACTTACCATCAGGTGGCCTGTGTGCTCGTTTGTCATCTCTATGCCATAAAAAGTTTTTTTTTTTTCTAAAACTCAGCTGTTCTGCTCAATTTTGACACTTAATCCCTCGTCAACAGGTGGACGCACCGATGAAGCAGCTGTCGACACTCGAGACGTTCGTGACGTATCGCGTGCGCTGCGTGTGCGCACGCTGGCCCGCGCCGCCGCACGTTAGGCGCCGGTACAACCACTTCAAGGTAACACTGATAGGTTAACCGGTATTGGTAAAAACCGATTAATTATTATCAAAACCGGAGCTGGTAAATGGTATACTCGGTAAATCTGGTTAATTCAAATCAAAACCGGAAAAACCGGAAGTGTTAACTGTTATGACTCGGTAGCACCGATTAATTAATATCGAAAACGGTTAAACCGGTTAATTATTACAAAATGAATTTGAATTAAAAACCATTAAATAAAAACATGCCTGTATATTATTGTTTATTATCTTGTGTGCTGAAATTATATCGAAGTTTTTTGTCACCGGCCGTTCTCCTTAAAACGATTATTGATGCAAATAAGTTCGAGTTTCCAACATGTTTTAACATCCAAAATCAGTCAAGTGCGCATTGGAGTCGACAGCGCTGAGGGTTTCGCACCTATGTCTTATTAGTATGAAGTGTTATGAAGGCCGGAAACGTAATAAAGTCCTGTCTCTGCTGCAGATTTACCGGTTAATCGGTTAACCGGTTTGACAGACTGATTTATTAACCGAAGAACAGTCGTGCCCTCGGGTGTGTAATGATTTACACAAAAATGTAGGTAAATCGTCAGTAACTGGCCACCCCCCGGTAACTGGTCACTTTGCAATAAAATGAGTTAAGAAAGATATTTGCTCACATTTTTGCGATTAAACTAGAATACCTAGATCTTGAATTATTACCCGGAGTACTGTCCAAGTATCTTTACTAACAGCGTCAGTAAGAAATTTGGTGGCTAGTAACTAAATGACACTTTCTAAAGTGGCCAGTTACTGACGATTTATTTACCCTATGTACATATTTTATTTTTTCATAACATCATCTGCATAATTCCGATCAGTTTAATATAGTTAATTGTGCAACAAGAAAGGAGAGTGATGATTTTAATTCTGGAATAACGAAGGAATCAAAGATACCAGATATAAATAACTTAGTCTCGTTTTGCACATACCTACAAGTTTTCACCTCATTGAACATAATACCTAAAGGTAAAAATAAACGACGTTAAATCACATGTACGGGTCAGCCACTTATTTATATTGACCCGGCACTGTTCTCGGCATTATTTTAAATTTATAAATAGTATATGTCTCACGCTCGCAGCAAAATCAAATTTGCCCACTGTCTTTAACCCTTAAATGCATAGCGCTTCGAAAACCGAACGCGTCTTTAAAATTCATTTCCAAATTTGAATTTTGACAAAGTTACAAATCTTACTACATAAATTCCAAGATTGAAATTTGCTTAAAATGTATGTTTGAAATTGGACGTAGTTTTGCAAATGGGAACCAACCCACAAAGATTTTGCAAACTGGAACCAACCCACAGTATTCAGCGTTACAGTTGACATTTTACTGTCAAATCTTTGTGGGTTGGTTCCCGTTTGCAAAACTACGCCCAATTGAACTTAAATATATGATGTAAATGTACATCATTATGTATTTAATGGTTAAACAGCAGAACCTTTTTCGAGGTGTTGAGTGTGTCCCCCCCCCAGGCGCTGCACAAGCGGCTGTCGGGCGCGCAGCCGTGGCTGGCGGCGCCGCCGCTGCCGCCGCTGCACTCGGCGCGCCAGCAGCTGGACCGCTACGAGCCCTCCTTCGTGCTCGTGCGGGCTCTCGCGCTCGACAGCTTCCTCAGTGAGTGTGTGAGAATGAACGAATCCCAATTAACTGGGTAGATGTAAAGTGGAAGCGGGTCCCCGTGTGGTAGCCGGATTAGAATAGTGCCACTCCGTATCTTTCCGTGGATGTCGTAAAAGCCGACTAAGGGAATAAAGGCGTGTAGCACTGTTAGGCGATGGGCTTGCAACCTGTCACTAATACACTGGTAAACATCTTCGCCTAAGTGTGCAAAATGTGGTTACAGAATTATCAAAAAGTTTTTATACTTAGTTGTTGGAAATTCTGTAGCTCTGCCTACCCCACTCTGGGAATAAAGGCGTGAGTTTATGTATGTATGTAAAGCGGAGATCCTGTTCCCACCTTTCGGCTCCATCATCAGATCAGCTCCTTGATTGTATTCCAAATTTTTGAACACTTCTCGTCATATACAACATGGCTCACTCGCACGACAAACATGTTTGCTATACTATGCAAATTACAACTTAACTGGTACGAAGCAAAGTCTCTTTTAATCTTGAACTTGTGACGGCTGTAGCCGTGGCGTCAGTGGCACGACTTTCAGTCGTCGGCCAGAGCCGTCTATTGTATTCAAAAAGTGAGGTAGCGATTCAAAATTGACTTGCAAAATTTGATTTAGAATGTCAAACGAACGAGAAAAGTAACAAAAGAAGCTAGTAGTAATAAAGGTTATGTTTTCACAACATAATCAATGATCGGAATAGGTAGAGCTAATTTGCCTAAACTTGATGCACCTTCATTCAATAATGTATTCCCATTTCGCTCACGCATGAATGAATATGCGTCAAGTTTAGGCAAATTAGCTCTACCTATTCCGATCTCTGAACATAATAAAACTCGTATAGTTCAAACTTCAAATTGTATTTCAGATCGAATTGCAAAGCATCCGATATTGACCCACAGCGATGACTTTAGAATATTTCTGACCACACCTGACGAAGATTTGGACAAGGTAGGTAAAATCCTCACTCACCAAATTCTGGGGTTTCTATGCCATTGTTTTACAAAAAAACTAAAAATAATTATTTATGGTATTAGTATTACTTTTTCTTTAAATAACTGTTGTGTCCTTTTCTTTTATTTAATTTAGAAGTCATAATGTCATAAAGCTGACAAAAATACAATTTTGTCTTATAGTCTATACATTTAGGTATTTAAAAAAATGTAAACTTTCCAAACCACGTGACATTCTTAAATAGCCAATCAAAACTGTTTTATCGAACTTTGACGTACGACGACTTTGACGTCAGCCAATAGAAGCACAACACTGTCTGCTTCTATTGGCTGACGAACTATGTCATGTGGTTGTTTTGTTTACATTTTTTTAAATGCCTTAAGGTAGGTATAGACTATACCTAGTTTAGCCTAGAGTGCTATCTGTGTTTTAAATAAATATCATATCCAGCGGATCCCAAACTAGTTAGAGTCAATAAATGTCGATGTCAATTTTAGTGGTGCGACATACCTTGGATTGTAAACACTAGTGTATAACTTTTCAGGTATTGAAGAGTGAAAGCAGTGCTCTGAACCTGTGGGGTCTGAGCACCTTCTACAGCGGAGAAGCCAAGCCAGCCAATGGCGCAAGGTAAGAAAAAAAGGTCGACTACGTCAAAAAAACTCCATGTTAAGATCAAGAAACTTCTTATGATTTGTTTTATTCTTTGGACAGTCGGTGTATTTTTTTTAAACTGGTTATTTACCGGTAACCTTATTTAGAGTGTAAAAAACCTGTAATACATCAGCAAAAACCGGTTTATTACCGAAAATAATCAAGAAATTTATTTAAGAAATGTTTAAAATTAAAATATGTCTTAAATCAGCTTCCTGTGGCTATTAATAAACGATATAATTTTCCAAAAACTGCGATTACAAAATTCGATTCGTGAATTGGTTTACGTTGCTATAAAGTCTATAAACCGGTAATTTATCTCTTAACCAGTTTTAACCGATTAAGATCGGTTAATTTCCGTTTTTAAAGTGTGCCTCTGTAATATACAGACTGATAACTATTCTAAAAGGGTAGTTAGTTGACCTCTATATCCCAAAGTCACCACGAATGTTCCAGGGTGAGAGACCCAGAGTTTGCTTCAGCCGGTGATTACCTGCAGTCGCTGCAGCAGAAACTGACGTCGCTCTGTGTTCTCACTACCAAGCTGTATAAAGGGTCCACGTCGCTTGGGACGGAATTGGTTGGGTTAGTATACATTTTACTTTTGAAAAGTATGTATATGTGGTCGCAGAATTAACAACAAGTTATTGGACTTGTTGGTAATTCTCTAGCTTTGCCTATCTCACTTTGGGAATGAAGGCGTTAGTGTATGTGTGTATGTATTCTTCAAGTTAGACCTTTAAGTTGCTATTGAAAAGATAGATTTATTCAATATATTTACTTCCTGAAAAGGTTTTAATTTACAGTAGAAAATTCTGCTATACTCAAATTTTTAATATTTTACTATTGAACGCCACTGAAGTTAAATATGAAATAAATATAATAATGTGAGACAAGACAACATGCGATATAGGCCTGCAACCTGTCACTAATACACTGGTAAACATCTTAGCCTTTGTGCAAAAACGGTTACAGAAATTATCAACAAGTTTTTAGAGTTGTTGGTAAATCTGCATGCCCTACCTTACTCTGGGAACGAAGGCGTGGTATTTATACTGATATGCTGGTGTTTATTAAAAAAACATCTCTTCTTAAAACCATAGCCCTTTAAAATGTCCTCTCTATCGCTTCTCCAGTCTAAAGCGCGCGTGTGACGCGTGGTCGGTCCGCGAGCGCGGGCAGCTTGGGTACGTGGCGAGCGCGCTGGGGGCGGGCGGGGGCGCGGCGGGGCGCGCGCGGCTCCCCCCTCCCCCTCCCCCTCCCCCGCCCCCTCCCCTCCCCCTCCCCCTCCCCCCCCGCCCCCCGCCGCCCTCCCCCCGCTGCGGCACCGCGCCGCGCTCCCCGCGCTGGCCGCCTACGCCGCCGCGCACAGCGAGAAGATCCGACAGAGAGATGCTTTACATGGTCAGTATGGGCTTTTTTTTGATATTTCATTTGTTCGTTGATTATTACTTTCAGTGCGCGAAGTACTTACTTTTCCTATTTCAACAAATTCTTTCGCTTATGTTTTCTTGTTTGAGCGAATTTTGTACACACCTTGAATATTTTCTGACGAGACTTTAGATTAGTTAAATGTTTGTTTAATTATATGTCCTGTTGCAGCAACTTTTGTGGCGGGTAACAACTCTGACGAACTACACAACAGGTAATTTTCATCTCCATTCGATCCTTTTTTATCGGTTGTATTATTAGAGGTTGTTGGCAATAAGCAATATCAACAAATGGCTTGTTTAGCAATATCAGCAAATGGGTTTCTTTTTGTCTGTCAATAATTTATATATTTTTGAAATGTTATATTATCGTTTTGTAATCAATTACATCGACTAAAAGTACAGTAAAACCAGAACTATAATAGTACTTGGCTATCTATCGCTGACACATTCCATGACATCTGTTAGTATATTTTAATGCCATAAAGAGTGAAAACGATGGACGGCCGAGTACTATTTATTACTTTACTGTAGAAACATAAGGCTTTGCTTGTGTGGGATGTATGACTTTAACTAGATTTAAGTTATTTTATGTGCCTACACTCGAAAAATAAAATAAACAAACTTTCTAAACTTACAGATTAGAACAAGCTTCAGAAGCCATCCGTTCCGAACTCTCCGACTGGATACCAAAAACGCGTTCTGAAATCAAATCAATACTCCTAGAGCTCGCCGATAGACAGGTAACCATGCACTCTCAGACGCTTCAAGCTTGGGAGCACGCTCTCAAGCTCACCACCGACACAAATCCAGAAGATGTCTTCAAAACTGTCTCAAAAGTAGCTCTTCAAAATCTCTCCCCCTCAAAATACCGCTGCGTGACTCCCACAGAAACAGAGAAGGACTTTGACGATTTAGACATTGAAAATTTCAGCAATGATTCCGATGATAAACAAGATATAGCCTCTGAGAGCTCCAAGTCCCATAGCGATCCCTTACAGGAGTTCTCTGAGGTAAATTTGTCGTGATATGACACTTTGTTTCGCCATGTAGTTGAGGATATGCGGTATGATTAAGTACCTGATCTTTTTCGCTTTTTCCGAGTATTATAATACGGTTTCCACTAGGGAATGTAAACCGGTTAATTGTAGAATGTATATCCGTTAACCGGTTAATCGGTCATTAGGGTAAAAAAACCGGTTAATTATTAGCGAACCCGGTTATTTACCGAACAGTGAAATAATTAAACAATTATCAGAATATAAAAAAAAATAGTAGACTATCTTACGAACTGTCTGTCTGTGTATTGGATATTTTGAAATCCGATTTTCGTTTGAATAAAAATTAATGACTAAATGAAGTTACAACTCAGTTCATACAAACGTATTAATTGTAAGACTTGTTATTCTTATTCCTTAGTTTATTATTTCTTACTTTTGTATAAATTAAATACTCTTCTAAATTTTATTATTAAATTTAATCACCATTCTTTATTTAATGCCAAAATATACGATTCTCCATTTTTTTATTATGTACACAAACCAACACAAACGGTTATTATAGTTGTTTTCAATCCAATACATGCCGCCCCGCTATCCCTCACCGTCAAGCAACAGTGTTCGCATTGTTGTGTTCCGGTGTGCGGATAAGAAAACCAGTGACATTACTAGCATAGAGGCATCCCTTAGTAATGAGAGTTGGCAACGCATTGGCAGTCGTAGGATTGCAGTCTTAACATTGTAGATACTTTTTTTAAGGCATAGAGAAGCCAAACGAGCACAAAGGCCACCTGATTGTAAGTGGAAACTGTGACCCATAGACATTCGCATTACATTTACCTTCCCAATGCCATAAAAAAAACTACTTATTTTTTAATTTGGCTCAAAACCTCATGTGAATTTGGCAAGCGGAGATTGCCACCGTTGATTGAAAATTATAATTTGTTTATGGTATAACCTTTTATAAATAAATTTTAACCTTATTATTTTTACATAAAATGTCCAAAATCCAACACCACTAGGTACCTTTAGTAATGTATATTGCCTTAAATGCTGATAGAGGTTATGTTTTCGAACATATAGTATTATTTAAATTTAGTTTTTTTACCATGCAATTATATGTTTATAATTTAATATTATGTAATAAATTAAACAATTGGTTTTTATGCATTTTTAGTATTTAGAAATCTTTTTTTAACTGTTTTACCATGATAATGTTTAGTTTTAGATAATTAATATGTGAATAACGAAGATGTTGAAAATTCAATTGATTATTGCGCAAAAAAAACGTAAGTTATAACGCGATATAGCACTAAAATTGCATTGTGACTTATTTTACTGTCTCATATTAAACCTACATAATAGATAAATGTTATAAATGTATTTAGATGAGTAAAAAAAATGTGTCTATAGTCAAATTAGACTTCTAGCCTGACCTACTTGTAATAAGAGTCAAATTCCCTTTGGTCCTCTCGTAAATTAATACAAATATCCGGGTCCTATGAAATTGGCGTTTTTTTATCGTGTTTTATTTCGTACGGAATTTATTCATTTCAATTTTAACTTCCAAATTATTTTTGAATTTCATTTATACACTATGTTACAGAGGTTTTAGATACAAATAATATGGTTCAATTTCTTACTTAATGTTTAAAATTAAAGTGTGAACTCAACTCTTTTCATGTGCTGCCAGTTCAAGTGTTTCAATTATGCAGAGTTTTATGAAGCAATTTTAAGTAATTAAGATATGTAGAATATAGCTTAGAAGTATCTAATATTCCTGACAGAATTTTGTTTGGTTTGCATTTGACGTTACTAAATAATCTGCAAAATTAAACGCGTGGTGGCCAGGTAAGAATAGTGCCACTCCATGTCCTCCCGTGGATGTCGTAAGAGACGACTAAGGGAATAAAGGCTGTTTAGTACTGTTAGGCGATGGGCTTGCAACCTGTCACTAATACACTGGTAAACATCTTAGCCTAGTTGTGCAAAATGTGGTTACACAATTATTAACAAGTTTTTAGAGTTGTTAGTAATTCTGTAGCTCTGCCTACCCCACTCTGGGAATAAAGGCGTGAGCTTATGTATGTATATATGTATGTAATTAAATGTATGAAAACCACCGTTTTCGTAAAATTCTACAAATAAAACGACAATTTCATAGGATAGGACTTAATATCTGAGTCGAATAAGCAATTTCTTTCGATTTTCAAACTCCGTTTTAACAAAACATTATTGCGCTACTGTCTTTGTGTTACTTCTGTAAAATCTTAGATTCGTGTTTTTCCGAGATACGAGTATTTTAGGGGTTACCTTAATACCTTAGTTTCGGCGAAATACAGGGAGAAATCTAAGTCGTGAATCAAATGATCACCTCTGTGTTCCACCCACGAATATGAACCACTTTCACTATGGGACCAACTCTGAAATCACAAAAAAAAAACACCCGCTTCATATATTTTGGTCGAGTACGTATTGAACTTTTCTAAGAAACAGCTGATTTTTTTTTCGTGATTTCAGACTTGGTCCCATAGTAAAAGTTGTTCATATTCGTGGATGGAACACAGAGGTGATCATTTGATTCATAACTTAGATTACACCCTGTATGTTTGCCAATTGCATCGTTTCCCAGCCGTTAAATTTGCCCGCTTTGTTGTCTGTAACCGTGATTTCAGGATTTTATAAAAACTAACCTAACCTACAGGGTACTACTCGATGGTACTGAAATATTTACAGTTACAGGAAATTAAATGGGTTGGCAAATGAAAAGCTTGGGAAGCGATACATCGTCTTTAAAATGCAATGTTACTTGACATATCATTGTGATCCAATCTTTCTTAACTGTTTTTTTAACTGTCTTTATTCTTTTGTTTATACGTATTTTTAATTTTATTTTAGTTTTTTTAATTTTAATATTAATAGCTCATTGTAAACTTAATCTATACAATTGTAAATAAAGCAATAATGTGTATATCAGAAATAGATTAGTTATTTATTAAAATTAAATCTGTGGAGATTTTATTGTGAATGTTTTTTTATTTGTACCTTGCCCTTTTAATTAATTTATTATTATTAATAAAAAGCAAGCTTTAAAAACGGCAGATTTTTTGACACTGGTAGCTAGTTAAAAACATTAAATCACATAAAATCCGAATAAAGAATTTAACTACCCAGTGACACTCACATCAAGATGAATCTAATGACATGAATGCCCTCCTAAAAAAAATACGCATACGCAATTTGACAGTCCAAGTAAATTTAACCCTCCATCTTAAGAAATAAGGTCACTAATACATACGCGGTTCTATGAGACATACGCCCATTTTTCTAAGGAGGGCAGATTTATCAAAATCAGTTGACTTGTTGAGTAGTTATGGCAGTTACGAGGGGACATAGGAATACACACATGTAACCATATAACCCTGCTTTTGGGCTTTAAGAAATTTCCATTTCAATATAGTATAAATGAATTAGCGAGAGCGTGGAATTGCATATGTATTGTGTATACTTAAGTATAGAGAGAAAGAGAGAGAGTTAATACTTAATGGTAAATTGGGAATGAAAAGGTCCCGACTACATTGTTGGTTAGATGGAATTGCCCCACCTTACTTTACGTTACACGTCAATGTTTGGATCACTGAGTTAGATATGTATACCAAAGGGTATTGGGTAAATTGGTTTGAAGAATATTGTCATTTTATTTCAGCGGCCACTGGCGGATGATTTTAACATGGTTATTTAGAGGACCTCGAAATACACATAGACATATAATTTATGGCGTTTAATAATATCGGAGCCGAGATATTTAAGATTTAAGTGTTCAGATTTTGGTACTAAAAGTACGCCCAGGTAAGAATATTAAATATCTCGGCTCCAATGCACTTAAGAGTATTCCAATACATAGTAAAAAATGTTTATTTTTAATTATTCTATCATAATTTACCACTTTTACTAATGGCCGCTCACCTTGAAAATGTATGACTTTTACAAATGACAACACTTTTACCCAAACCACTTTTAACTCAATCGGTCCTGTAGTTTCGGAGTAAATGGGCTGTGACTGACGGACAGACAGAGTGATCATATAAGGGTTGTTTTTTTCTTTTTCGAGTTACAGTAGAACACAATTTATATGGCGTGTCGTTATTTTTCGTTCGCGTAGACAAACAACGATTCCGATGATTTCCGATTAAAACCCACGATCAGACTTGTACGTAATAGTTATAAGGTGCAAATTAAATTGCATCTATTTATTCCATCTCACTCACGCACGTGCCGGCTGACTGAATGACACGCGCGCGTCAACATGGCGTCACTAATAACCAATAATAGCACAGAATACAACCACGCAACGCTGATTGGTTCCCGCGCTTCGAATCATCTGCGCAGGTACATCGGTAAGCCATAGCAGTTGTGGTTTACTGTGATGGTAAAACTCAGGTAACAAGTATAGACATAACAAACAAAAATAACGAGGTAGATATAACATTTAATTAACATCACATAGTTCATAAGAGTCTAGGTATTTACATTAAATTGACGAAAAGTCGTAAGCGATCATAAGATTTCATCGTAAGATCCATTATTAGTAGGAAATGCAAATAACCGGTTAACCGGTTTTAACCGGTTATTTTCATACAAAAATGTCTAATAACCGGTTAAATTGCATTCCATAATTATTAGTATTATTACACTGGCAAAATTAATGACAAAAACATTTCGATTTTAACATTGTTTAAAAAAAAATCCTTTGGTAAAACCATTTTGACGTATTGTTCTAAACTCGTCCGTCATTACTGTCAAGTTAGGAGGATAATAAGATACCATGTCAATAGCAATATGGTTGTACCGAATGGAATAGAGACCCTGCTTTTACACTGGTTACGAACAAGGACCAATAATTTTTTAACCTTTCAAGATGGAATGTTATTTTTTTGTTTTTTGTTAATATTTTTGTCAATGTACGCCTTCCATAAGTTCTAAGAGCGAATAAAAAAATATATTACAATACTGAATGGAAATAAAAAATAAGATTCCCTTTGTAACTAACCTTTAAGATTTGAGATTGCACAAATGTTTCTCTTTCCATACTATTTATTATAGACATTTAGAGACATATTTTTTTAACTTAAAATAATAATCTTTCGCTTGTTTGTAATTTAACAAATAAAAATAAAAAGGTACCTCTCTGCCTGAAAAAGATTTAGACTTATATATTATATCACTGACGTATTTTAGCAAAAAATAGCTTAGAAAAACGAAGCCGACATCCATATTTAATTTTCACACAGCATCATTGCTGCTTAGCCATAGTATAAACAGATAGTTCGTCTTTCCTTTAGTAGTTTCCGTTACCTATTGCCGCTCAGGCGGTAGGGTTGCGTCGACACGCGTCTCTAGCTACTTATTCAGCACACAACCACCCGTGTGGTTCCGACTGAACCGGCTCGGTCCGCACCAGTGTTCGGAATTTTCACGGCAAAACAAAAGACTGTCGCAAATTTACTAGGGTAAGAAATAATTTTTCATCGATATCGATAGTAAAATAAATAATGGTCCACCAAATAAATATAAATATATTATAAAATACATTAGGTTTGTGTAAAGTTTCGCCTTCGTTTTTATTTATTTATTTATTTATTTATTAAGGATATCAACAGCACATTACAAATCATGTAAACAGTAAATTTAACAAGACAATAGTGCCAATTACAGACATCCACCTATGAGCTATGAATAAAGAACGAACAACAACTACCAGATACATGCAAGTAGTTTACAAATTTGTAGGTAAATAAAGACTATCGTTACAGCTACATACAGATGCGAGTGTATGTGTGTGTATGAGTGTGTAGGCGAGGGCGGGTGTGTGTGTGTGTGTGTGTGTGTGTGAGTGAAGAGACTCAAGAACGGAAACTATTAACTACTGCTGATTTGAATGATGTTTTGGACAGGAAAAATAGATCCAAATGGTTAAACTTTTTGTTATACAAATTGGCCAAACGTAACATTGGGGAATTTAAGGCATATTTGGTATGAACGAAAGGGACGTGAAACAATATACTGTTAGAGTGACGAGTACGAAAGGTTGGCGTATTAAAAGTAAGTTCCGCAGTAAGCGCTGGATTGTCTAAGCGGGCATTGGCAATGTCATGCAGCAGGCTCATGTCCGACAGTTGCCGACGCTCGAGCAAGCTAAACAGGCCATACCGCTTGCAAGCTGACTCGTAACTGAGGTTCCTCTCTCTTGATATAAAGTTAAGATGTCTAATAAAAATTCGTTGGATACGTTCAACCATTTCAATATATGTAATGTATTGAGGTGACCAGATTGTGCTGGCATACTCTAGGGTGCTACGAACGTAGGCAGCATACACCACTTTTAAACAAGAGACGTCATTGAATGGTTTACATACGCGCATAACAAAACCCAAGCTTCTGTATGCACGGCTAACCACACTATCAACATGCTTCTCAAACGTAAGCTTAGAGTCGAGGATCAATCCCAAGTCACGTGTTGAGAAGACACGCTCCAATGGATGTCCATCAATGCCATAGACAAAATGGATGGGATGAGGACTACGTGTGAAAGAAATCTGTACACACTTGGATTTATTTATATTAATTCTATTAGCTTTGTAATATTGCGATAATCGATTAAGATCATCTTGAAGCGTTACACAGTCTTCAACCTTATTTATATCAATGAATATTTTTTTGTCATCCGCGAATAAAAGAAATTTAGAACTGCAAAAAACAGTGTAGATGTCATAAAGATAGACTCCATAAAGTAGAGGGCCTAAAACTGACCCTTGGGGAACTCCTGACAGTATAGATATGAAGTTGGATTTGTAACCCCCTAGAATAACTGCTTGTTGCCTATTGGAAATATAAGACTTAATCCATCTGAACAAGTCACCTCTCAGCCCTAAGCGATATAATTTGCGAAGCAGGATGACGTGATCCACCCTGTCAAAGGCTTTCTCGAAGTCAGTGTAGATCACGTCAACCTGCTTGCGCTGATCCATTTTGCGGAGAACATAATTAATGAACTCCACAAGATTGGTAGTCGTAGATCGACACTTGTAAAAACCATGCTGTTGAGGAGGAATGCCTCTGGATAAGACCGGATATATCACCTCATGCACCGTCCTTTCAAAGACTTTGGCAAACACATTTAAAATCGAAATAGGCCGGTAGTTATGAACTTTCGTTTTGGTGCCCTTTTTGAGTATTGGTAAAATGTGTGCCTCCTTCCATTTACAGGGAAATATTCCTGAAGACAAAGATTTATTGAATAATATACTAAGAGGGAGGCAGAGACTTTTCGCGCAGTGTACAATGAAAAAAGACGGTAAGCCGTCACTGCCTGCGCCACTGTTTACATCTAAGCTTTTAAGGCACTTAAGGACAGTATCAGATTTAATTTGAGTTGAGCTAATTATGCTTCCGTCATCACAAAAAGGCGGCGCTAAAGGTTCATCCGGATAAGAGGGAGATGGAGACTGAAACATAGATTCAAAAAAGTTATTAAATGCATCACAAATACCGGGACCATCTGAGAAAATTATACCATCATGCTCAAGAGACCGAGGATACGAGGACGTCTTGCGTCTAGCTTTAACGAAAGTCCAGAGGCGCCTGGGATCCGATTTAATACTAGATTGAATATTTACAATAAAGTTCTTGTAACATACTTGTTCTATTAGTTTTTGTCTCTTTCGCAACAAGGAAAACTCTGCATAATCACGTGGATTATGATAAAGCTTCCACTTACAATGGGCATTAGTTTTTTCTTTAATAATTTTGATGAGCGCCTTACTATACCATGCAGGGTACCTGTTTTTGTTATTATTTATATATTTCAATGGCACAAATTCCCTGATAGCTTTGGTAATTACGTCATAGAATAACTGAACATCTTCGTCAATTGTCGCGCCAGTAAAGAGCTCAAACCAATTCGTTGCATTGAAATAACTAGAAATAGAGTCATAATCACCTTTCCGGAAGGAATACTTAAGCACTTTTGCTTCGATAAGCGGAACAGAGAAGATGTCTGTAACCCTTAATTCAAGTGATGGATGGTAAATATCTTCTTTAAGCAAAGGACTGGGCGATTTTTGTAAGTCAAGAGAAAAGTTACTGTAAATGAGGTCCAAGGTGTTACCACTGGTATTAGTAATGGTATTATGTTGGTGAAGATCCAAATAACTAAACTCATTCATTAGTTTATATGCTGCTTCCTGTGTTTCAACAGAACCCTTGCGCAAGTGAAGTGGGCCATTGTTAGTCCATTTAACGCACGGTAAATTAAAATCACCGGCAACCAGATAATGGGCTTCACGATCAACAGTGCTGGCTGAAGATACGCTGGATATAATATTGGTTATGTCCGTAGGTAGGTTTCTACCAGGCGGGGCATACACTGCAGCTATATTCAAGTTTAATGGCGAGCCATGCAATGAACGAGAAGGTACAGTCACCCACAGGCACTCTGTGCCAGGGATCGACAATTCGGGTCTCGAGAAGGCACCGAGCGATCGCAGAACAAGGATCATGACACCACCTCCATCAGCCTTACCGGAAGTCGATCTATCGCGGTCGAGTCTAAAAATTTCATACCTATTGTCACATAATTCAGAGTCCATAACGCCATCGCACAACCAACTTTCAGTGATAATAATGATATCAAAACTAGAATTAGAAATACTTCGATATAAATCATGAGTTTTGGATCGAAGACCGCGAGTATTTTGATAATAAACCCTTAGACTTTTACTCATAATCAGTATTGATACAGAGAGACAGCCAAGTATGCGATAATAAGATTTTTAAGGTAATAGGGGCCCCAAGAATAAATGAATTTAGAAAAATGTGGAATGAGACGGCAGTATAAATAAGGAAATTAAAGTAATGTAAAATAGATTTTGTGAGTGTGTGAGTAGTGAGTGAGTGAGTGTGTACAATGCAAAAAGCAAAAGCTTGGTTAGAAGGTGTGTAAAGTAACATACTGTAACAAACAACGAAGTGGTAAATTCTATACTTAAGTTGTCTACTTAAGGCGTCGGAAACGACAGATTTTGTTTCAAATATAAATAGACATTTTAAATAATTTTTTGGAGATCTAATTGTGTTTTTATCAGAATGAAAGGACTCGTGTCGTTTTTGCGAGCGTAAAGATTGCAGTTTTTTACCCAGCAATATTTGAAGTTTTTTGATTTACACAGTTCCTTACATTCCTTAAGCAGTTTCTTATTTTTAGGCGTTAAATGATCGTTTACGTAGATTCTTCTCGCCACACCGCTTACATCGATGTCATTGGACGAGATTCCTCTACGCTTACGGATGCCAGCGATAATGCTATCTTTAAGGTTACGTTGCTTCAACTTGACAATTATGTTTTTTGGGAGGCCACCGGTAGATTGGACTGGCTTCACTCGATTGGCAAATTCTATGTCGGCTTCACGCAAGCTCACGCCGGCTTCCTCTGCAACTCGGAGCACTACGTTGGTTAGGGACTCGTTTTTTAGTTCCGGGATGCCCGAAATCTCCAAATTATTCATTCTAAGCCACTGCTGATGTGCATCATGCTGAGATTCGAGCTCCGTTATACGCGCTTTAGACTCCGCCAGATCACTTTCAAGTTGGTTGATTTTTTCGACTTTACACTCCAACAGGGCAAAATTTTGCGCTATCTGCTCCTGAAACGAAGTTAACGCTAGTCCAATCTCGGAACGTATCAATTGTGTTAACTCTTGTTTCAGAGTCTCATTACACTTTATGATAAGTGAGTGAAACTTAGTTTCAATGTCTGATGCCTGCGGGGGCAGTGGCCCGGGAGGCTTTAGAGAAGCAACCAGGGGGTTGGGGGGCGTAGACTGAAGCTTTTAAGCGGTTTACAAATAATATCTAATCTAGACAGTTCGTATTTGAGCACTGTCATATCAATGAAGTGACGTTTAATGTAATATAGAGTTTTTTCATTTTAAGTGTCTGTTATTGTCAATGAGGTGGTATAGTCGCTATATTTCACCTCTTTACTACTCAAATTCGGCAAGGCAAAAGGACGGGTTATTCAATATTTTCATTAAAAACAAGATGTCGTTAAGGCTTAAATAATAACTTTTACACTGAATAATCTGTGAATTACTGTTTTTTGTTTGCATATTATTTTAAATTATAAAATATTCCATAGTAATTCTCGATATCGATGAAAAATTATTTCTTACCCTAGTAAATTTGCGACAGTCTTTTGTTTTGCCGTGAAAATTCCGAACACTGGTCCGCACACATGCAAGCAAGCGATGTACCCTTCGTTTGAAGACGAACTACTGTTTATACTGTGGTTTAACTAGAGAATATTTTCACCAAGCAAATAAACACCGTCGCAAACTATCATCGTTTGACAACTTGACAGTGAAAAAATATAACCTAGAAATTTCCATGGAATTTGACAGAGAGGACCTGACCTGACGTAGCCTACTCGGTGGAGCTTCCCGGGAGCAGTTCTTCGAGAATGGTGTCGCAGGTGTCCCACGGGACCACCTTGGCCTTGATGTGGGGGGTGGGGGAGGCCAGGGTCTTCTTTATTAGGTCGTCCAGGGGGTAGCCCTTGCGGGGGAAGACTGTGGCCTGGAATAAAGACAATTTCAATCAATAATTGAATCAATAGTCAGTCTAAATGTGTGTGTGTGTGTGTATATACACCGTGGGAACGAGTAACCCGACAAATTTTAACCATCGATTCTAGACCCAATTTGTAGTATATAATGTGATATAACATGTAATCCAATAACGCATAATTTCCAAGATATTTATTATTAAAAAAAATATTCCATAGTTAATTTAATTTGAACTTTGTCACCTATACCTAAAGCATTATTTACTAAGAAATTGATTAAATTAATTTACGTTGGACGTTGATGACATTGCTATTTAAGTACAAGATGAATCTTTCTTAGAAAATATTGCTTTACGTTAAGGTGACAGAGTTTAAATTCAATTAATTATGTTAAAAAAAAAACTCTGAAATTATGCGTTATTGGGCTACATGTTATATCACATTATACAGGGTGAAATCTAAGTCGTGATTCCAATGATCACCTCTGTGTTCTACCCACGAGTATGAGCAACTTTCACTATGGGACCAACTCTGAAATATCGAAAAAAAATCAGCTGCTTCATACATTTTGGTCGAGTGCGTATTGAACTTTTCTATGAAACAGCTGATTTTTTTTTCGATATTTCAGAGTTGGTCCCATAGTGAAAGTTGCTCATACTCGTGGGTAGAACACAGAGGTGATTATTGGAATCACGACTTAGATTTCACCCTGTATACCTACTACAAATTGGCTCTAGAATCGATGGTTAAAATTTGTCGGGTTACTCGTTCCCACGGTATATATATATATATGTGTGTGTGTGTGTGTGTGTGTGTGTGTGTGTGTGTGTGTGTGTGTGTGTGTGTGTGTGTGTGTGTGTGAGTGTGTGTGCGTGCGCGCGTCTCTGTGTTCGCGTGAGATTGTATGGTTTGTGTGTATGTATGAAGCCGGTAGATATGTAACTGCGGCAGTGGTGTAGTTCAGTACGTGTCTATGTGTTGGAGGGCGTGTGTGTGTGTCACACTCACATGAGGCGGTAGATTGGTGGCGGGGCAGTAGTCGTTCCCCCCGTCGCCGGCGTAGCAGACGCGCGCGTACTGCCGCCGCGCGCACCACTGCGCGAGCGCAACGCTCTTGCACAGGTTGGAGGGGCAGCGCGCGCACGCGGTCTGCCGCATGCACGGCTCGATGTACAGCCGCCCGTGCTCCCAGAACGCGCGGTTCGTTATCACAGCCGTTACACAGTCCTGTTGATAAATTATAAGTATTACATACATACATAAACTCACGCCTTTATTCCCAGAGTGGGGCAGGCAGAGCTACAGAATTACCAAAAACTCTAAAAACTTGTTGATAATTCTGTAACCACATTTTGCACACTTAGGCTAAGATGTTTACCAGTGTATTAGTGACAGGTTGCAAGCCCATCGCCTAACAGTACTATACGCCTAAGTTATAGTTATTTATTTATTTATTTATAAGTATTAACCCTCTTAATTCATAAACACACTATACTTAAACCTATTTTAGTTATAATTATATTTTCTGAGCAGACAGGGCGTTTCACAAAAAGCACGACTGGCTGTTCACAATGGAGTGCTGGCCCCTACCATGGTGTATGGTAGTGAATGTTGGGTGTGGCAGGACAAGCATGAGACGTGCGTGCATGACTCGATGTATGAATGTGGAAGAAGCGAATGAAATTTGTCAAAATCGTAGCAAATGGAAAGAAGTGGTCACTGCCTACCCCTCTGGGAAACAGGCGTGAATTAATGTATGTATGGATTTAGATACAGTGCAATATAGACTCGAGTATTTGTGACGTAAGGTTGACATTAGCTGTGGTTTTCAGCTGTCATTGGCGTGTGAAAATGACGTTTGGATCAAGTCAAAGGCGTTCAAAGGGTTAAATACATAATTTACTAGCTAGGTTAGGTTTGGTTTGATTCATAAACAATGTCGTCCTCTATCAAAACATGACATTGCAATGTACTGGTTTTGTTTGATAGAAGACTTTAGTTTCATCTGAGTACGTAGCCCAATCAGCATATAGGGTACAATAGAGGACGCGTAGGTAGGTATTGGTTCCCCGCTACTCCCCCTATATCTTCCCGTTGGGGGTCGATATTCGGAAAATCCTTTCTTAGCGCTCACTAACATCATGAAAGGAACCCCTGTACCAAATTTTAAGTTTCTAGGTACAGTAGTTTCGGCTGTGCGTTGATATATAAGTCAGTGAGTCAGGTCTGGTGATTATATTAAGTATATAGATAGATATAGACCAGTAAGCCACGCACGCCATTGCTATATCATGAAACTTAAGAACAAATATATACTGTTCAATTGCCAGCATAGTAAATAAATGGTAGAATTATGTAGACTGGCTGTTTAACGCGGCTTCTCTAATTGTGTTAGAGCCTTTGTTTCAATGTTTTTCTACTTCCTAATGGAGTTAGAGCTAGTCACGAGCGCGTGATACCTAAATATACGTAGATGATATGATACGTAGCTAAGGTGTCGGCGTCAATAGAACTTGCAAAAGATGTAAACAAAACCAATCGAACCAATTCACCATGATTACTCGATAATCACGTACTTTTAAAGATCAAGTGAGGTCTTTGCAATGATTTACACACTAGATCGTTATTTTCATATTAAGTTTAACATGAAATAACTGTTCATTATACGTTATTTTTAATAAAAACACGCTTCGTGAATATTTGAGGTTATGTGTCAAACTAGCATCTATACACAGTGATTTTTTATCGGTGATCAGGAGTTGAAAATTATTAATAAGCAACAATAATGGAATTTAATGGTTGACGTCTCAAACAATTAACTCACTGTTTAATTTATTTAAGTTAATGAGATTGTTAAAACCAATCACCACTGGATACATGGACATCCTACATTAATTATTGAAGTGAAGTAGATACGTCAAGTGCCATCGCTTTGGCGGGAAATTTGACAGATATTACGTCAATAAACTTATCAATAGACTAAACAATTAGTAGGGTGACAATTAATTTCAATTAAGTTAGTTTCAAAATATTGTTTTTACGTAAAAAAATTAGTTTTGTTTCAAGAAACTGAGACTTAAACATGATCGCCATTAATAATTGAATTAGAAAAATTGGTTCCTGATCACCAAAAAAAAATCACCGTGTAGGTATATACACCGTGCCCGGGACGCACCCGAAGGATTTTAACCATCGATTGTAACCCCTACTTGGAGTATAGGTATAATGTGGTATAACATGTAGTCCAATAACGCATAATTACTTCTAAGAAATTGATTAAATTAATTTATGTTGTACGTTGATGATATTGCTACTTACAACATGAATCTTTCTGAGTAAATAATGCTTTAAGTTAAGGTGACAGTTCAAATTAAATTAACTATGGAATTGTTTTTTAAATAATAAAAATCCCGGTAATAATGCGATATTGGACTATATGTTATACCACATTATATACTCCAAATAGGATCTAGAATCGATGGTTAAATAAAATCCTTCGGGTACGTCCCGGGCACGGTGTATATCCAGAAAGAGATCTAAATTGTATTCAAAATTCTGTATGAACCCTTCTGTGGGTAGGTAGGTATTTTGGTTAAAAAGCGGGAAGCAACTTTTTTTTTTATATATTAGGTACAGTCGACGCCATAAATATGTTTACACTTTAGTACCTTGTCTATTTAGCGTCATGTTTAAACTGCCATTTGATATTGTCATAGCGGGTAAAGTGACGAGGGACTAAAGTGTAAACATATTTATGGCGGCGACTGTACTATGTAAATATAACGTAATGCCGTATCCACATGGTTGGTGTTTGCCACAAACACTGCAGGACGCAACTATACGTTAGAGTGAGATGGAAATAAATCGTGCTCACTCTAACGTATAGTTGCGTCCCGTAGCGTTTGGGGTAAAAACCAAGTTTGTAGATACGGCTTCAGCGTATTGTTTACAATTTATATAAGTACCCCAAGGGAGTAATTTCCATACAATAAGTATACCGATACCATATTGCATAGCAGTCCCTGTGGTATCAAGTCCGCGACTCTATGGCCCGTATTAATAAACTCATCTTGGCTGAGACGCGCGTCACAAGATACGTCAAAGTAAACGTCAAACCATAGAATGCTGTCATTTTTGACACATCTCGAGACGAGCATTAGAGTTGAGATTTGTTTATTAATACGGCCCTATTTATATGACGTCAAGGTTCCAAAGTGGTAAAGGATTTTCTTGGCAACTATACCTACTTAGGTACGTACTTTCGAGTATAAATAAGTAGGTAACAAGAGTTTATGACAGTAATACTATTTTCAATTTCTTTCTTAATGGGAATTAAAGTGGTTTTCAAATGCGTTTGTTGATTTTCTTCAATGTTATGTTAATGTAAGTATTTAATTTTTATCGTTTGATTATAATTACGACGCTATAACAGATGTTATTTTTAAATTTTATAGTATACCTACTTCCATACTAATAATCATATCGGAGTACAGATGTAGTACCAATCCTAAGTAAGTAATCCTTTCCCATCGTTTTTGGTCGGATAACTTCGTATATATATCTTACTTTCTCAGCTGGCTTATTGATGTGTACTGAAGTTTATTGAGAAAGCTAGATAAATACGAACTAACCCGACAAAAAACGATGGGAAAGGATTATTCACTACATCTGTAGGTAATACATTCTCTTTAAGACTGCGCCGAGCGTACACCGGATGTACAGTGGCGCCCTCATTACAATTATTGTGTTTTCTAGTAACTCCCGCTCGATTAACTACCTGCGGTCATAGTATGGCTGCGTCTATATCGCTTGTCAACTGTGGATAAAGCATCCGTCACTTTTTGACACGTGTACTTATTTACCTGTCAGACGGTGACGGATGCCTTATACAAAATGTATCACACGATTAACGCAGTCATATTATGCCCCTAGGACTCGACTAACTGGGTAGTGATTCTGTAAACAACGCCGGTCGTGCGGACTGTCGAGTGAAACCAAGCGGCGAGATTAAGTAGTCCCGTCAGTGCGAACAAAACACATTGTAGCGCGTTATCCGTAAATTATCCGGGAATGAATCATTCGACTACTTTTCGAATAACGAATAATTCATTCGCTATTTTTAAAAACCTATCGCGTCTTGGTATTTTTTTTTAAATGATTGAATTAAGCGTGCGAAGTGATAGTAATAGCTCATGTACAAACAACATCTTTCAGTTACGTTTAAGTAGTTATTAATTTTCTTGAAAAATGGAGCAGGTATGTGGCAGGCACCAGTACGTGATGATTATTAGTGGCAATTCATTCAACGAATAAATTATTCGCAAATAAATTATTCGAATAAGAATAATCATCCGAGAATTTCATTCGTTATTCGCGAATAATTTGTTTATTCTTATTCGTTATTCGTCATTCGAATAAATTTTGCCCATCTCTGGATCTAACCACACGACTCAAGAACCTTGTGACTATTTATTATTATTGGGGGGGTTGAGATGGGCCTTGTGAGCCACTTCGACCATTGCTGATCTTTTGTGACAGCCCTTAGTTTAGAGTTCACCGCAAAGGCCCGTTGCGTCTAGAAATTTCCAGATGCTTTGGGCAGTGAGAAGTTGTATCTCTTGTGGGTCCATGATATGTCGCCCTAGGAAGATACTTCTATTACGCATTAGTGGTCCGCAAGAACAGAGGATGTGCATAGCTGTCTCCTCTGTTTCCTTGTGACCTTGTGACTAACTACTCGGCCAACTGACCTGCAGCCGGTGCGTCGTCAGCCAATGGTGCACGAACACCGAGTTGGCGTCAGTCAACAACACCACGTGCCAACCGGCGCGGCGTAGAGCTGTCAAGAGACGCGCCGCGCCCGGCGTGGCCCGCATCGACGCTATGGCGTCCAAGACGTCAGATTCCCGAAGACCTGCGGAGTACGCGTGCTGGAAGACCTGGGGACAAGGAAGTTAGGATGAGAACTATAATAATAATAATAATATCAGGGGACTACACTCGCGGTCAAATAATTCGGGTCAGAGTGCGTTTTTCATACAAACGAGGCTATTTCGAAACCTTGGTTCCTCGCCAGGGGATGCTTGTAGTGAAATCTGATGATGGATACCTCGAGCATCGATACAGGACTTCCAGAGTGCCTAGGACACCCAACTGATTGAATCTGCGGCTACGGCGGAATTGTGCATCTTCAGAAAAACATCTAAAATGACAATAGAATGTAAGGAAATCCAAATGCTGACCCGAACTCTCTCGCTGTGGTGTCAACTGATTGTGCTATCAGTTAGGTATCTTAAGAACTTTTGACCTCCTCTATTGAACCTTGGAGTATCCACCATTAAACCTCACTCAAAACAACCCCTGGCTAGGGACCAAAGCTTCGAAATAGCCTCGTTTGTATGAAAAACGCACTCTGACCCGAATTATTTGACCGCGAGTGTATGTCACACCAATTGACCTAGTCCTAAACTAAGCTCAAGGCTTGTACTATGGGTACTAGACAACGATATAAATACTTATATAGAGAAATATATACTTAAATATATAGAAAACATCCATGACTCAGGAACAATTTTGCGCTCATCACACAAATATCTGCCCTTGCCGGGATTTGAACCCAGGACCTCTAGCTTCGTAGGCAGGGTCAATACCAACTAGGCTATCGCTTCGTGAAAACGATGACGTCCAATTGATGACGTTCTTAGCCTAGTTTGTAGTGGCCCTGCCAAGTCTAGGTTCGATTCTTGGTAAAGTCAGATACGAGTATCTTGTTAATATTATTAATGAGAAAGTTTTGATGTTTGGATGTATGTTACTCAATCAGTGTTAAGTATCCGCTTAGTTTAGAATTTTGATATGGCAATATTCATCAAAATGTCAGTTGAACTGTCATGTAATATCGTATCCCCCCTTCCGTTTTGGATCGAGCGAGCTGCCACGTTAAAAAGTGTCGGTTACAATTAGTTTAAATGTTTGGTGATTAATTCGTGTCGATACCACCTCCAATACCTTGAACAGTCAAAAGGACGCTTGCTGATGCTGATAATCAAGCTGCAGGTAGAACAGGAGCCTCGGTAAGCCTTTAGTACTTAAGCTCGGGGCCTGGAGAGCCTGCACTTGAAAGCAGTGAGGATTTACCGCTGCACTGCCTGAGGTAAGTGTTCTCTTGATTATTCAAGGTATTCAACATTTAATATTGTCGTATTATCGTTTTCGGTTTATCTATCGTGTCGTGTCGCATTTAAAATTATCGCAATACAGTCCATTCATAACAATCAGGCTTCAACCAGGCTGCAATCTCAATTGGCATCGAAGCGGAACAATTGTTTTCATTTTGTATGCAGACAAGCCTTCGATTTTCAAAATGAAAACGATTGCGATTGAGAGTACGTTACGCAATAACCCCTCTGGAATAGGACATAGGATAGTTTTTATCCCGGAAAAATTAGAAATTCCCGAGGGAATAACGATAATCGAATCCAACTGGACAAAGTCGCAGGCAGAAGCTAGTTTGTAATAAATCGGATTTCTTTCCCCGTGTGGTAGCCGGATTAGAATAGTGCCACTCCGTATCTTCCCGTGGATGTCGTAAAAGCCGACTAAGGGAATAAAGGCGTGTAGTACTGTTAGGCGATGGGCTTGCAACCTGTCACTAATACACTGGTAAACATCTTCGCCTAAGTGTGCAAAATGTGGTTACAGAATTATCAAAAAGTTTTTTTCTACTCCTGTACTTTTATTAGTCTTTTACATAGTCACGAACACTATTATAAGAACATAGATAATATGACTTCAGAAAAGTCTATAACTCTATTCCCCATAACAGCTCTCGGTGTCGTAAAGTCGCCCTAACGATACGCCACAGATTACTAAGTGTAGCCTGTTAATCATATTTTAACGATTGTGAAATAGGGACTATAAAACACCTAATGTTTTGAGAAATGATTTCAGTTATCTGATTGGTCGATTTTAAAATAGCTGTATTCTGATTGGTTGATACGAATTACAAAGTTTTTTTAAAAGATTTAAATTAGTTAAAGAGAAACACGTACCTAAAAGAACCTATCGTTCCGTTTGACAGTCGATGTGTATTGTGATTGGTGGATTTAATTTAGTGAAGTATTCTGATTGGTCAAATTAAAATGTTTTGGAATTGTAAATAATTCTTTTTTCCATTCCGTCAATTTAAAAACAAAGTAAACCATAGACACATATTTTGTCATTTTCTTGTTTCCCGCTCGTTTGTTGTTCTTTACTTCGTTCGTTCGTTTGTAAGTTTTTTCGCTTAATTTTGCATTTCATTTGAAACCTAGTCGTAGAAAAAGTATTGTATGCAACGGTGTATAACTAAGTCAAAAAACACTCGTGGCGCTTTCCTTTACGATGTTCGCCTTCGGCTCACATCGTAACTCACGCCACTCATATATTTTGACCTCTCTTATACAACTATTGCATAAACTACTATTATAGTTGTTGGAAATTCTGTAGCTCTGCGGCTCTGCCTACCCCATACATACATTAAATCACGCCTGTTTCCCAGAGGGGTAGGCAGAGACCACTTCTTTCCACTTGCTACGATCTTGACAAATTTCTTTCGCTTCTTCCACATTCATACATCGAGTCATGCACGCACGTCGGTTTCGGGTACTTAAGATTCGGCCCTTTTCCAGTATTTCACCGATTTGACTCGAAAAAGTACGCCTAGGGCGGCCCCTTCCGACCCGTCCACTCACTATCGATGTGTATATCTCTTTCGTCAATCTTCTTTCATCCATCCTTTCCAAATGACCGAACCATCGAAGCATGCCCTTTTCAATCTTAGTCAATACATCTTCTTTTATTCCACATTTCTCTCTGACTTTTTCATTCCTTACTCTATCAATCAGTTTCACACCACACATACTACGCAAAGAGCGCATTTCAACGGCATTTACACGACTTTTATGCTTAAAAAAAAAGATAAAAGATAAAAGACATTTATTCAGTAAGTAGGCCGTTCTGGCACTTTTACACGTCAAGAATCTACCAGCGCTTCGCAAGAGACACTGCTGAGAAGAAACGCCGCAAGAAACTCAGCAGTCAGTCATTTTTTAAACATATTAATTACAATGGTACTACTTAATCTAGCATTATATAAAGCAATAAATATTAAATTCAATATAATATCCAATAACATAAGTAGATCAGCAGGAAAACATGCCAAAAAATCTTACGTGAGAGATAAAGGAAGAAAAAGGAGAAATAAAAAACAAGAAAAAAAACTAAAACCCACCTACTCATAATGTTTATAACTTATAACACGGTGCAAGATGACCACATAAAAGTTTCGATATGTTTTCCTACATCAACGGTGTCCCCTAGACAAGATAAAGCTTTTGCAATTGATCAAATTATTAATGACTATGCTTCGGGTTTAGACCATGCATTTTTGTCTGTTAGATAGTCCTCGACCCTATAATACGCTTTAGACATTAACGACTTTTTCAAGTAATTTTTAAGTGCTGGAAAGGGTAACTTTAAAACTACGTCAGGTAATTTATTATAGAAATTAATGCATTGACCAACAAATGATTTGTATACTTTACGAACGCGGAATTTACGAATAGCGATTTTATTTTTATTTCTAGTATTTAAATTATGTACATCAGAATTCTTGGTGAAAGAATCTAAATTCTTAATAACATAAATAATATTTTCATAAATAAATTGAGACGCTACAGTTAAGATATTAATTTCTTTAAAAAGTTCTCTTAAGGAGTCACGGGAATTTAAGTTGTAAATAGAACGAATGGCCCGTTTTTGTAAAACAAATATAGTTTGAATGTCAGCAGCCTTACCCCAAACCAAAATACCGTACGACATGACACTATGGAAATAACTATAATAAACTAAGCGAGCTTGTCCTGCCACACCCAACATTCACTACCATACATCAGGGTAGGGGCCAGCACTCCATTGTGAACAGCCAGTCGGGCTTTTTGTGAAATGCCCTGTCTGCTCACAAAGGAGTACAGGGCCCCATTGATTTGATTCCCCGCATTCACCCTCCTCTCGATATCCTTCTCACACTTACCATCTCTTGTAAACACACTTCCCAGGTACACAAATTCACCCCACCCCACTCTGGGAATAAAGGCGTGAGTTTATGTATGTACAAAATTTGCGGCATAAACGGCTGTATCTTTTGATTGCGTTGGCTTAGAAGTTTGATTTTTTCACAGCTCCAAGGAACAGTAGACCTGAGTATTTGATATAAATTTCAGCTTGATACCTCCACGCGTTCCTGAGAAAAAGCGTCTTGACAGACAGACGGACGGACAACAAAGTGATCCTATAAAAGTTCCGCTTTTTTCTTTCGAGGTTGCACAAATATGTTATGAAACCACCGATCATGTTTTAGGTAAACCATTCACACTGTACGCAGAAACCAGTTCGTTCCAGTGCAGTCTAGATACGTGATAAGTGTCAGGGAAATAGTGATCAAATATAGACTATGTAGGTGTATATGTATAAAGTGCTAAATGGGTCGGAAGCACGTTCGCCAATTTTCAAGGAATCTGAGTAGGTAAGTTACGTGGTTTCGTCAGTATGACGTATAACGTTGAAGTGGTGGAAGTGACAGGATAATCGACCTTAATGATTTTACTAGGTCTTTTTTTACAGTTTTTAGGGTTCTTCTTTATCGAACTACCTTTCAACGCACATATTATGCAGAATTTTAATTTCTTCTATAAGGTCGCCGTCAATAAAACTTGTGAAAGATGTAAGTAAACAAATTAATACTGTTTGACAGATAACCTCAAATATTCACCAAGCGTGTTTTTATTAAAAATAACGTAAAATTAACAGTTATTTCATGTTAAACTTAATATGGAAATAATAATCTAGTGTATAAATCATTGCAGAGACCTCATTTGATCTTTAAAAGTACTTACGTCATTATCGAGTAATCATGGTGAATTGGTTTTATATACATCTTTTACAAGTTCTATTGACGCGATTTTAGGCATGAGTACGGTGATTTGGGACCCATTTCAAGAAAAATATGCTTGAAGTCGTCAATGTCACTAGAGATGTCAAGTCATTTGTAACTTTTGGGAAACTCAACGTTATTGTTGTAGAATGTCAGATTGACTTTGGACCTAAGGTGGGTGCCAAATTAAATCTCGTGGGTACCAAACTATCTCAATCAGACATTCTAACCCCGCTATAATCTCCGCGCCCGCTTCAGCCTGTACCCTGCTCCGTAGCTTGTGCTGTAGTCAACGCCAGCGGGCGATGGAAGGTCACGTTATTTGGATGGCGGCCAGCAAGGGTTTCCCTGTGTTTTATAGCTTTTCAAGAGACCAAACTATTTCTAGAGGCATAGTGTATCTTTACATGGAAAAAACAGTTACTTGCGTCATACACATTCGAAAATACAATAGTTAAGACTGCGCCGAGCGTACGCCGGATGTACAGCGGCGCCCTCATTACTTTTATTGTGTTTTCTAATAAACTAAAGTACTTTCTTGAAATTGAACGAAATGTTTTTGTACTACAAATGAAAACACAACTTATAGGGTATATCATATAGTTTAATAACAATTCACCTTCGAGTTATCAACTTAACGGAAAAAAATGGCCACCTTTTCCCGTTAAGCTGACTACTCAAAGGGTAATTGTTATTAAAGTTTGTTACGTATCCGATAAATTGTGTTTATACTTGCGCTACAAAAACATTTCGTCTGATTCCAAGGAATTTTTTTAGATAATTAGAAAACACAATAATAGTAATGATGGCGCCACTGGACGCTCGGCGTTTGCTCGGCGGTCTTAAAGGCTTGTGTGCAAGTTATGTTTTTATTTGATAGGACTAAAGTAGACCTGACGGCGTTTATGTGGATGTGGGTTCAGCCAGAACGTTAGGCCTTTATAACGTTAACTTTGGGTATGTCCACAGGAAAGACGGTAACCTGCTTAATCTGTGTATATGACCCACTTTAGTGTGAGTCGAACTCTCACACACGAAAGGGTTCCGTAAGTCAAGAATTAAATTCGAGCAAAAAAACGTCGGAAAAACCGTGTTTCTTGTATGACCTGCTTTAAATGTTGTTTTTTTTTTAATTATTGTTGGCACAGCGGCCATAGTAATACACACCTTGAAAAACAAGGTCTAGCTATTATGCGTAAAAGGGTATTTGACAAGAGTGAAATTAAATTGGTGTTTCATTAACAACAGATAAACATTATAAAAATACTAGGAAAACATAAATCTTTTATTTATGTTTGCTATTTTAAGATTTTTAAATTCATAAAATCCTGCAATAAGGACGCTGTTTGATTGTGACGTCACAAGATATCTAGTAATCCCTTCAAATTCCATAGTACCGGAGCGTTTTCGATGTTTCATAAAAAGAAGCTGATTTGACTTTTGTCAAATACCGTATTACGATTCAAAAGACAACCCTGTGACAGACGGACGGACAATGAGCGCGAGTACTTTCCTTTCTGAGTCTTGATTGTTTTCTATGTATTTAAGTATGAATTTTTATATACGTATGTTTATCGTTGTCGTGGTAATCAAATCGGAGAAATACCCGAAACCGACGCGACGTGCGTGCATAAGAATGTGGAAGAAGCGAAAGAGATTTGTCAGGATCGTAGCAAGTGGAAAGAAGTGGTCTCTACCTACCCCTCTGGGAAACAGGCGAGATTTAATGTATGTACCTATGTACCGTTGCGTAGTACCCATAGAACGGTCACGAGCGTTAATTTGGGACCCATTTCAAGAAAAATATGCTTGAAGTCGTCAATGTCATTAGAGATGTCAAGTCATTTGTAACTTTTAGGAAACTCAACGTTATTGTTGTAGAATGTCAGGTTGACTTTGGAACTACGGTGGGTACCAAAAATCTCGTGACCGATGATTTCTATTTAGAAATCAAAGAATACCTGCAAAAGATTGACGTCAGCTCGAGTACAGTCGACCAAGAAAGTGGTCTATCAATTTTGAGAACAGTTTCGGTGATGTGAGTAGGTACAGGTCAGGCTGCGTTTCCATCAGAGCTGTTGGTGTTGCGAGGAATCCACCAATAGGATTATTTTGTTTCACTAGCCTCACTATCCTATTGGTCGATTTTTGAACGCAGCTTCCCTGCCTCGCATAGCTCTGGTGGACACGCATCCTTATTATCGCTAAGGCTGACACTTGTCAAAGTCATTATATTATTACAAAATAAATAAATAAATAAATAAATATCAGGGGACAATGTCACACCAATTGACCTAGTCCCAAACTAAGCTCAAGGCTTGTATTATGGGTACTAGACAACGATATAAATACTTATATAGAGAAATACATACTTAAATATATAGAAAACATCCATGACTCAGGAACAAATATTCGCGCTCATCACACTAATATCTGCCCTTACCGGGATTTGAACCCAGGACCGCTAGCTTCGTAGGCAGGGTCACTACCAACTAGGCCAGCGCGTCGTCAAAGGATTAACGAACTTGATGTATCATGAAGTGCAAATGAACTTCAACCGTAGCGTGAAAGACCATATTTTGGCCGACTGTACGATTGCGTCAAACACTTATGTCAATTTTATTATTCAATCATTATTTTCCTTCAAGCGACTTTTAAAAGCGCATTTACTATCCATACAACTTGTAATGTAAACGGTTTCGTGATGAGGCACAAATTTAAATTTAAATTGTCTTATACGTACTTCTAAAAACAGAATTCATTCGATACTTATAAGCACTTATTGTGTAGGTACTGAGTTCATCTATATGTAAATACTCTCCCTATTGTAACCTGAGGGGAGAAGCGAATGCAATGTATGCTGTCTAGCAAAACCAGTCCGTGGGTCCACGGAAGACCAGCGTCGCACTTCCACTAGGTCGTACGACATTTAGCTGAGTGGATACCATTTTCGCAGCACTACTTTTCACACACTCTAATAATTTATAATTAAGCGAAATAAATGTTTTTCTATTCTATTATATTCTATTACGAGGGAAAATCGAACTTGTTGTATCATGTCATGCAAATGAACTTCAACTGTAGCGTGTAAGACCATATTTTGGCCGACTGTACGATTGCGTCAAACACAGTCAGTTCTCGTAAATCGTTACCAACGACAAAGACGTTCCAGATCATATTTTTTTTCAATTGTCCCGATATTCCAGTTTCTCTATACAAATTTCTTCCTGATTTCATCTCTCGCCCAGCTAGCTTTAGTTACGTCCTCACTTTTGTAATAGTAGATTATACACCGAGGGGATAAAGCACGTTTTATGTCACGGGCGCGATATTGAATCCTGAACGTAACGAAGGACTCCAGATTCAACTCCCGAGCGCAGCGAGGGTGTTACGAGTTAATTCCCGAGCGAAGCGAGGGAATTAAGAAGAGTCCTGAGCGCAGTGAGTCTACTAAAAACAGCGTTTTATTATAGTAAATTAAAATTAAAAGTGAAAATTGATATTTGATGTTTTCTTCAATTTTGATATATTTATTTAAAACTTTGCAGTTATCACCAATGTATTTTATTGCAGCGTCTTACAATACTCGCGGCTTTTGTTTAATTTCAAATGTGTTCCATTCAGCTTGCCGTGGCCAGCTCGATTTTAGAAAATGTTCGATTTTCAAATTAGGTTGGACGCGGCGGTGGCGGCGGCGCCGCGCCCGGCCTTCGAGTATTAGTTGATCTTTTATTACGAAATTAGACTTTAAGGCCATTGTAATAAGAACTATGAAAAGTGAAAATATTACAACCCAGCGGGTTATAATGAGATTCAGTACAACATTACACCCCGGCTAAAGCCAAGGGCTTTAATGATTTGGTTTGCGTAAGGTTTGCATGATATGTAATTTGGCATTGTCGAGCAGGTGGTGTGAAAATACCTTTTCCTTTTAGCTAAGTATATTATTGATTGTAATATTAAGTTGTAAATTCTAATTTTAGTTTTAGTATTTGTAGTTGTAGTTAATGTATATAATTGATTTTATTTTTAGATTCCCCTACTGATGAATCAGCATCTGTTTCTGGAAAAGCATTTTCACCGATCACGTGTAACTTCCAACCTTGACACTGGCAGAATTGTCCCAGTGGACAGTAGCCATTCAACAAAGAATTGAACTTGAACTTGACAAAGACGTTGGGTCCTTTCAGAGCATGATTTCAGCGCATGCCATCAGCGCATGTGACACGAAACGCGCGAAATGACGCAAGAGTTGACGCGCAGGCGCTAACTGACTTAGTCAGAATCTAAACTCGTTCACGAGCAGCTCCAAGGCATAGTCTAAGATGCATAAGGCTAGGTTTTCGAGTTTCGATATCGATATATATATAACTATGAGATGGGTCCATCCATATTGGCTCATATAAAATTGGTCTTTCGATTTTTTATACAAATAACGATTTGCGACTATACTCTAAGTAGATCTATCTAATGATCACTCTTCATACTCTTCATATTTTTTTTAATACTAACGATCGGAACTTATAATTTATTTATTTATTTATTTATTTGGGAAACAAACAGCAATTTATAACACATTAAGAAACAATCACATTTAAAAAGTACATCAGCCAAAACAGTTTCCACTTATAATCTAAATTACATCTCAGTTGCTCAGAAGACAAACATGTTACCTTGAAAAATCAATAACTAACTAACAATTAAATATGTTAACGATGGTCGAAAAATATAATTACTACCTTTGTGTATACTGATGATCTAGTTAATAGATTAAGTATTACAGAACTCATTTTATTATGATAAAAAATATTTTTTTTACTTAGAAGAGTGAACAATGACTATTGACTATTGATGATTGCAGAAACAAATTAATTTATTTTCATATGAAATATGTCGGAGTGGGTAAATAATTGGTTATGCTTTTTACATGTCCTAATAAGCAATCTATTTCTAGCGTATGCAGTACGACTTAAAGGGATGGCAAATAGGTTCGAGGAACGGGTTCGTCGATCGGGGCACCGAAAAGATATGTTGGAAAGTAAATTTGGCGAATCTATATGTCCGTTAATAATTTTATATAGGAATACTTGATCTCTGGTGTCACGACGACTTTGAAGAGATGCAATACTGTCAATGTTAAAGGATTTATATTTATATTTCATACGCCTGATGAACTTATTTTGAATTTTTTCTATGGCGTCAATATGCACGTTGAAGTGAGGACTCCAGACTGTAGATGCATATTCCAAATTGGACCTAACAAACGCATTAAAAAGAAGTTGCATGGTGTTGGGATCTTTAAATTCTTTGCCCTGCCGAAATACAAATCCCAACATTTTATAAGCCTTCGAGACTATTTTGCTAATCTGGGAAGTGAGTTGCAATTCATCGTCAAGATATACTCCAAGATCTTTTACATGTGTAACACGTTGAAGAACTGTATTATTAAGCGAATAGTTATACATGAGGCTGTTACGTTTACGAGAAAAAGAAATATAGTGACACTTCTCAACATTTAAATAAAGTTGATTGATCGCACAGTATTCACCTAATCTGTCTAGATCACTTTGAAGGTTAATGCAATCTGTCTGTGATTTGATGATCGTGTATATTTTTGTGTCATCTGCGTACAGCAAAACATTAGAGTGAAGAAAACACTCGATCACGTCATTGATAAAGATATTGAATAATAAGGGGCCTAAGTGGGAACCCTGAGGGACGCCAGATGAGATAGGAACAAACGTGGAGGTATACCCTTTGACTGCCACTGCTTGAGTTCTATCCCGGAGGTAAGAAGTAAGCCACCTTAAGAGATTCCCGTGTACGCCAAAGCTCCCAAAATAAGTATAGCATGTGAGATTTTATCAAAAGCTTTTGAGTAATCTGTGTAAATTGTATCTACTTGATAGCCTTTATCCATAGCGTCAAGCGCGTAGTCCATTAGCTCACAAAGGTTCGACTCTGTTGAACGTTTACTCATGAACCCGTGTTGTTGGGAAATCAGTTTGGGTCTTATAGCGTGATAAAGGTTGTCATAAATAATTTTCTCAAAAAGTTTAGGGATAACTGATAATTTTGAAATTCCACGGTAATTTTTTATATTATGTTTGTCTCCACATTTGAAAACAGGAACTACGATTGAGCGTTTCCACGAATACGGCAATATACCAGACTTTAAAGAGAGATCAAATAATAGGGTGATAGGTAACTTTAACGTTTCACGGCAACTTTTTAAAAATACAGGATGAATACCATCGGGTCCGCTGCCTTTGGAAACGTCTAGGGCCTTGAGGTAGCTATTAACTAAGTTTACATTTATATCAATATTACTAATTATACAATTTTGAGCTGTTACAATTCCCACACTATGATCAGCATTATTTGGAGCTGACAACATTGTATTATCTTTAACGAAAACCGATTGAAAAAACAAGTTAATCATCTGAACTTATAAGTTATAACGCCAATATTCATGGAACCGTAGACTTTCAGAATTTCTTAAATATCTTACGTATACTTAGATAAAATTAAGTTAGTTAGGTTAGATTTTTAAAAATTCAAAAATAATAAACAATTTTTTGAAACAATGCATTATGAGTTGCGATAATTGTGAGTTAAAAAAGTATGAACAAAAAAGTATGAGCAAAATTTTTCAGAGCAATGATGAGTAATACTACTCAAAAAGTTGTAATGAAAAAAAATGCCATGTAGGTAGTTTTAAAAACTTCCTTATTTCACAGTGATCCTAATCATGCAAGAAAACACTGAAAAAAAAAGTATAAATACATGAATTTAGGGGTTTCTCGTATCACTGACATAAGGAAAAATGACAAAAAATCCGATTAAAATGATCAATATCTCGGAAACTAATAACAATTGCTGAACATACGTGGGGGTTAAATCGATAGCTTATGAGCTGCTCTATCAGCCCTAGGCGGGTTGACGTTGGTTTCTGGGACACCCTGTATATATTTTATCTTTTTAATATCTATGCCCGCATACGATCAATCATACAAAACCCATAAACACCACAGATAATTTACGTGTATCAACCATGGCCATAAACACTGCTGCTGATTACGTTCTTAATACAAGATCAAGGGCGTTATAGATAAGCATAATGGATTCGCAGAAGCACAGATTATCAATGTAAACATAATGTATGTTGCCTTTGGGTAAACTATGGGTAACGAAGGAAAAAAATGGTCAAGCGAGAATACGGTATTTGACTAAAGTCAAATCAGTTTCTTTTTATGAAACATCAAAAACGCTCCGTTACTGGGCGTTTTCACTTAAAAGTGTACCCAATTAAGGAACTTTAACATTGTCAGTTTTGTGACGAAAAATTAGCTATATATTGATGGCCGCATTGTATGGCTAATTTTCGTCACCAAACTGACAAAGTTAAAGTTCCTTAATTTCAGTCCTTAATTGGGTACACTTTTTAGTGAAAACGCCCTACTATGGAATTTATAGGGATTAGGTACTATCTTGCGACGTCACAATCAAACAGCCTCCTTATTGATGGATTTTATGAATTTAAAAATCTTAAAATAGCAAACATAAATAAAAGATTGATGTTTTTCTAGTATTTTTATAATGCTTATCTGTTGTTATTGTTAATGAAATAACAATTAAATTTAACTCTTGTCAAATACCCTATTGGACTCGTGCACCGCGAGTTCAGTTTTGTTGAAAGAAAGAAAAACATTAAATTCACAAATCATATCAAAGACACTTGTATCTTTTGTGTATTTACGATACAACAAAAATGAAATTACGTTGAAACAAGACGTTTCTTGTATTAGGGACCCTCCCGTGTGGTTGCCGGTTTAGAATAGAATAGTGCCACTCCATGTCTTTCCGTGGATTAGACATGCGCGAAACAGTGCTTCGGAAAGTAATGGTATATCACATCATTTTTTCCACAACGTAATATTACACTGAGATATCACATCACTCGAAACATCACCCGAATATTGTCCGTGAATATACGCCACAATGCATGCGCCACAACACGCAGCGCGCGCGAGATGACAACATCACAGGGGGTCCAGACAAGACGCACACGCCGTTGTCGTTTTTCTGTTCTATCGTCTTGAAATGTATGGGATCACAAATTGATCACGTGGTTTATCGAAGAGAATAGAAAAGTACCTAGCCAACATTATACTTTTCGTTTTTCGTAAATATTTTGAAACGAACAGAAAAACGCTCAGAGCTGTCACATTGACAAAATCCGTACAAACTGCTAGTCAAGTGGCACTTTTGACGTGCATTCTGTTCTGTATTCTACAGTAAAATGTAGAAAACTATTCTCTCGCCAAAGACTTGCAGAAAAGCGCTCGGCGCTCAAGAGAATAATCAAAATGGCGATTTTTGAATCAGCTGTCCGTGAGTTGTTATTATTCAAGCGGTGATAAATCAAGTTTTTGAATTGTTATTTTCCAAATGATGTATTCTTTGTGATTTTTGTGAGCTGCAAACAATGAAAAGTGTTTAATTAAAGTATCCGAATCGTCGTGGTCGTCCGAATCAAGACCATAATATTAGAAGTGCCGAAGCTTTCTTGTGAGAAAGATTTCCTACACATGAATTACTCTGCTACAATAATGTAACAGTAAAACAACTTTGGACTCAGGTACCCTGGCTGCAAGAGTACCTACAAAGGGTAGTTCTATTCGAAGTAAAGGTAAGGATGATGTGAATTACGGTAAGCACCTGACTAGGACTCACAAGAATAACAACCTAAATAAACATGTAGCTACTTATTTAATAAATGGTTATTTTTGCAGGTTTCGTGTATTTGACATGGTGTGTGGCCAGGGATATGACCAACGGAAAATGGTTGTCATGTAGCACCTAGGTAACTAGTAATGCAAGCACTCAACCACTCAACCAACTAAGACATGGATGTTGTGACCGCAAACAAAGTCGATTGTTAATTTGCTAAGCATCAGTGAGAGGTAGGTACCTAGGTATATCTTCTTTCAACACTGAATACTTTCTCTGTAAGCGCACTGTTTCCCTTGATATGGTTATGAATGTTATGGTGACGTCATGAAATGAAAATTTATTATGACATACCTACTTAATTAAGGTTAGGGCCTCCTAGAAACCATTTATTATAAATGCATACTTATAAGTATTATGAGGTCCCACATTCCCATTAATTATTCTCTTATATGATGTGCTTTATATCTTGGTAGGTATAACCCATAGAATTTTAAACTTATGATAAACCTGATTGTTGTGCTATTACATTTACACAAGTTTGAATCTGCTGTTCTAGTTGCACTTTCTAAACTAGGTCCAAGCTACTGCAGGTCATTGATTTTAAAAATGTTACTTAGGTAGGTACTCTTTTATTTTTCCACTAGGTATATCCAAATTTTGGACTCTCTTGTTTGTTATAGTGTAATTTAGTCAGATTGTTGTTTATAAAATACTGTATACCTACCTAAATAAGTTTATTCAAAGCCATGTCCGTCTAATATAAAAAGAAATAAAGCCTCAAGATTAGTTTAGTCGTTCTGGCGTGAATGAGTAACTAACATCCAAATTTTCACATTTATATAATATAAGTGAGAAGTAAGATACTATCTACTACAAACCAAGTTCATAAAAGTTCCATCCACCTTTGCTTGGAAAAGTTACCTACTGAGTTTGCTTGTTTTTTTTACATTACAGGCAATCCAGAGTACTCAGGGGCCATGGATAATGACTATAATGAGGCTCATTTTGGGAGCCGCATCAAGCAGGGAGAATGACAATCATTTGCATGGGGAGTATTTCAACATTGTTGGAATCAATTATGATATACTTACCTGAAAAACTGCTCTTAGTTATTATTTTGAATAACATTTTGTTAAAATCTAATTAAAGCTTTAACTCATGAAGTTGTCATGAAAACCAATAACATTTGCATGGCAACAAATGTAATACTTAAGTGAGTTAATGGTGTTTCTTACGAAATAAAAGACTTAAATTATTGAATATGGATTTAATTTCTTCCTTTTTATTTCTTATGTGCAATAACTAGAATGAACAATGTCTGGGTAAGTAACATAGGTACATATCTATTTACAAGAGCTGCCATAAATGGGAACACATGTGATTGCTGATTGTATAAGTCCTGTCTTCTTAAATGCAGTTTAACCCTTAAATGCATGATTATTTTTTTTTCGTCAAAAAAAAAATGATTTTTGCCTATTAGCGTAATAAATACGAGAAAAATAATAAAAAAAATCCATAGCAATTTTTTAATGTCAAAATGGCAATAATTAATTAATGAGGATGTAGCCTACACTATGCATTCCCTGCAAATTGTGTTACTTCGTAGGTACACTCGGCTTATTAATACTTAGTTCCGAAAACAATAATGATTTTGAATCTGAATCAAAACATTTTTCGAAATGTGTTGCTGTAATCAAATTAAGTAGATACTTATGTTTAAGGTGATCCAGGGCTATTATAGCTGTAGTGTTTATCTTCTTTCTCGTAGTTTTTGTGGAAGGTTACAACCTAAGTGAGGATTTTTTTTAATTCTGCTTTCTTCACATGTATGTATGTCACTGTTTACAAAAAGCCATGGGAAAGAGTGTAACTAAACAAAGAACAGCGTTGGCAGTATAAATCTTGAAGTGAAAAGTCGCCGACGTGATCGCTGGACTGCCAGTATTGAATTGTACAATCCTCGCAATAACCAGTTGGTCTCATTCCTTCATCTTCAAGTGATACATCACATCATACATTGGTAGCTCCATTCGAAAAATAAATCTACCATGATCGATTGAGGTATACGCAACAAAGCTAGTTCCTGCTGAACGTCATCAATCTGAAACGCGTTTTTTTTTTTTTTTATAATAAATAGTTCGAATTTGATTACCTACTGTAAGATATTTTTTGTGTATTTTTAACTTACATTTTCTAAAAGAGATTTCTTCGAATTATCCATTAGGAATACAAAAAACATAAAATCGCTTCCATTCACTGTTTATATCACCTAACTAAAACAACTTTCTAAAATATTTGCGAGTTCGATATCATTCATAATAATAGCAAAGTACTGTGAGTGCATAGTGTAGGCTAGATCCTACACGAGTAAAAATGCAAATATTGCCTACTTATACATTGAGAACATTACTCAGTTTAAGAAATGTGTAATATTATGACATGTGTTAACGTATTCGAATAAAAAATAAATACTTACTTCATGAAAACAGTCAAACACACTAAAAGAAAACCTTCAATTTTTTAAATTCTTTCAATTGCCGCCATCTCGTTCATAAACACGTATAACTTTTTTTTAATACAGGTTCGCCAACATACGAACAATAAATATGAAAAAAGGTTAGTTTTCTTTGCGGAATCATACTTAAAAACAAAATAAATATTCCTATTTTTCGACAAATTTTGATTTCTTTGTTATGTAGGATGCATCCTACACCATGCATTTAAGGGTTAAACATCAATCCCAATAAGTACCTATTTGAACTAAACACACATGTACCTAGGTTTATTTCACCCATTCAATCCATTTGTGGCAGCTTTAGAGAATCGACCAAATGAACAAATGGAGTCAATACATTAAATAGTTCCATGATTTGTTTTTATATTCAATTTGGCAGTGATTTTGTTACCAAACTATTACAAAGACTTAAGTATACAGAACTATAATTATACATAACTATAGGCCGTCTAAAATTCCAAACAAGGATGTTAATAGGAGTGCCTACATATAACTGTCCTTGTTTCCAGATTACTTAACTTGAAAATCAATTCATTACAAATATTTGCCCTAACGAGGATCGAATCCGGGGCTGCTAGCTTTGTAGGCAGAGGATCAACTAGGCTAACCGTGTTATCAGCGTCGCTTTCTGGTGATTTCATTGTTGTATCTACTTATATCACATAACGGACCGAACCGGTGCTCAAAATATGATGACGCACCGTACATTTAGCAACGTATCTTATGCGTCACATCAACACCGGTGCTCAAAATACGCATGTTGGATGCGTCAGATTTTGGTTCAGAGAAATTTGGCCAGGATGTAGCTCTTTACGCGTGCTGACACGCAGACTTGCTCAGGCTTGGAGTCCAGCTTAAGGTGAGGCCAGCAAGGGTGCCCCGCTACCTGCACTAGCTTTGGCAAGTTGGATCTGGATATGAACTCTGTAAAAAGTCAAATATAAGTTGAATTATACAAATTTCCTAAAGATTAACTTTTGTCACAAAAATAGTATTCTTCAACTTTCGTGCTATGATTATGTCGATACTAGCTTCTGCCCGCGACTTCGTCCGCGTAGATATCGATTTACGTCATTCCCTCGGGTACTTTAAAAATCCCAGTACTTCACACCCTCGAAATTATGTGGACATTTCACACTAATTAATTTGACTGAACTGTGTTAGTTTAATATCTACTAAAGTACATAAATAAAAACTAACTAAAAACTTGTCCACAGTGTGGACAAAGGGGTGTCGACAACTGTGAATAGCCCTGTGTTAATCCAGGGTATAAGTTATTTCCATTCCAAATTAAATCCAAATCCGTCCAGCCATTGCAGCGTGAAGGAGTAACAAACACACACAAACTTTCGCATTCATAATATTAGTAGGATAAGTACCTAATGATATGTTATTTATATACCAGGTGGCCCGTGAGTTGATAACAAAAACATATTTTCAATACCAACTATGTGCTATTGCACTGTAGCTCTTTTTAAAAGTATAATAATAAATACATTATTACTAGAATGATTAAAAACTTAAGTGCTAAAATTATAAGTTTCATACTAAAAAATATTATTTAATAAATATTAAGGGATAATCTCACACAAATTGTCCTTTTGTCCTTTTTTATATCAGGGAGAAATAGACAATCTCACAGGCCACCTTATGATCTGAGACCCATAAACATTTGAATTCTCAAGGCTATGACTTCAAGACTGCAATCCCAGGCTTGTACTATGGGTACTAGACAATTATAAACTAACTTGTAAAGAGAAATACATACTAATATACATAAAAAATATCAAACATACTCACCTACACACACTAAACTCCATTTAGCACAATGGTGGTCATGTTGCCACTTCATTTTCATTATCAACATATTCATAGCATAACTGCATTACTATATGTGATGACTGTTGGCATGTGTTCCAAATTTCACAGGAATGTTAAAATTCAAATGAATAATGTTCAAACTTCAAACATACAATTTTCAATAACTTGCCACACTGTAGCTACTCAGTCTTGTATACCTACAAATATTTTTGGTTGTTGTTAGTAGTTTTTGCATCTGAAAGATAAAAAGCTTATTATTCGCTGTTCATAACAATGGCTTATAATTAAAGAGCTTGCTAGTTTATACAAATCTTGATACAAAATGAAAGTAGATAAGGGGAAAAGGGGTTCTCTTTGGCTACAAGTTTTTTTTTTATGAATGCCATATTAATTTATTATGAAATTTCTAGTAACATTCTTACACAAATAGAATTACTTACTCTTTACTATGGATAGGTACTTTTATAGAAAACCTAGCAACTAGCCCGCGTCTTTGTCTTTACTAAGTTTATAATTGTTTATGAAAACGTAATTCCTGAGTGTAGCATAAGTGCAAAATAAAAATTACAAACATTCATAAATAAATTAAAAGCATTTTAATTTATGCAAACCAACATCCAAACAGATTATGTACAGATGTAGTAGGTAATATATATATATATATCATACGCCAACATGTCTTGCTGGATCTTGCTATTTTAGTCAACTTTTAGTACCCACCAGTAAGCTAATTAACAAACAAGACAAAGTTATCCTAGAACGATTGTTTACTACATCTGTAGCTCTAGCTGTAATATTACAAACTAGGTATTTAGAGATTAGAGATAGAGAGTTTAAGCACGTACCTAAAAACATCTAAACCTACGTAGTATGTAGGTTATAGTAATCCTTCTGTAGACACAGTTTTACTTAGCTTGTGATATCACAACAGTAATTCGTCGAAGTGTTTTTCGCCCTGGATAGGCCCTTTTTTGCCCTTATTAGTATCAAAGACCCGCCCGTTACTTTGCTTATTGTCTAAAACATGTTAAACATCAAAACTATAGACGCAAGACGATACTTTAACTAAAAGAAATATAAAAATAATTATTTACAAGCCGAAATTATAACTTCATTATAACCTGCAAATAAACTTTTGACAGTTGATGTAAACTTGACATGACACAGCGACACTTGACGTTTCAATTTGCGCGAAGCATAGACAATTTAAGGCTAAATCATCATTATAGCGCACATTGAGGAGATCGTAGAATCGACAGCACGTTTTTCTGTTCTAACTCCTTTTGTCTAACATATTTTGGACGCTAACGCCTAGGCGTTCAATTTTATAGAAAGGAAAACGCCTGGAAGCGTTGGCATCTTGTCTGGACCCCCAGATATCAACTACAATAGGTACGCAGCGCGTGTCTTTGGACTTGGCCATCTCATACCGGTGCATCGATCTATTACGCGTTGTTTTATCACAATAATGTAATGTGAAACTTTAAATTTGCTAACAAAACGATTTTGTCTAGTAATAAAAATAAATAATATAAGTAGTACTAATTTGGATATAATTCACTTGATACATTATTGGAGGCAAATTTGCTAGCGTTCGGTAATGTTTCGAGTGATGCTTGATTTCTCGGAGTGATGTGTACTGAAATATCACGCGTTCGAGTGATATGACATTTATAATATTACGCGCATTACTTACACATGTCTACGTGGATGTCGTAAGAGGCGACTAAGGGAATACAGGCTTGTAGTATTACTAGGCGATGGGCTTGCAACCTGTCACTAATACACTGGTAAACATCTTAGCCTGATTGTGCAAAATGTGTTTAAAGAATTATCAACAAGTTTTTAAAGTTGTACGTAATTCTGTAGCTCTTCCTACCCCACTCTGGGATAACAGGCATGAAGGTATGTTTGTAGAAGCTATAACCAAAACCTCTATGGAAACGGCCTCTTACCAAACACATGGTAGGTAACAGAAACAAATATGGTTTGGAAGCAGTAAACGTAGTTAAAATTACGAATGACGTAAGAAATAAACTTACTACGTCAGTCTTTCTTTAATTTGGTACCCACCTTAGGTCCAAAGTCAACCTGAAATTCTACAACAATAATGTTGAGTTTCCTATAAGTTACAAATGACTTGGCATCTCTCATGACATTGACGACTTCAAGCATTTTTTTTTTAAATTGGTCACTTAACGCTCATGACCATATAGGTATGGTATGAGGCACGAGGAAAAGTTGTAAGTACATGTCATATTAAATTCCAAGTGATCTAATTGAAAATTCATGAATATTTTGCGGTAATTAAAAGGTAAAAGCACGTAGGCAAGTGTAGGCTTAGCCAAAATGCAAACGCTGTTTTTTTTTCATAGACATGCATACATACATACAATCACGCGTCTTTCCCGTAGGGGTATACCCCTACGGAAGAGAGTACTGGGTATGCCTATAGGCAGGGATCACCACCATCGCCTTTGACACGCAACCCTAGCGAAAATGACACTTTTCGAGTTCAATCTTCATCTCTTCTCTTTAATAATAAAAAAATGAATAAATAAATATCAGGGGACAATCTCACACCAATTGACCTAGTCCCAAACTAAGCTCTAGGCTTGTACTATGGGTACTAGACAACTATATAAATACTTATATAGAGAAATATATACTTAAATACATAGAAAGCATCCATGACTCAGGAACAAATATTCGCGCTCATCACACAAATATCTGCCCTTACCGGGATTCGAACCCCGGACCGCTAGCTTCGTAGGCAGGGTCACTACCAACTAGGCCAGCGCGTCGTCAACAAGTAGTATAATAAGTTTCTGTCAAAAATTTCATTTTTGGGACAAGCTTTTATTGCTGACTGTACTTATTTGGCAGTCGTCATCTACTTGTCAAGACGATTCTAACAAGCCCTAACACGACGGGTTCATCATGCGTAATTTAGGAGTTCCCATGGCCACCTCGAGTCTCCATCAGAAGACCAGCTTAATGGTACTATAATATTGTATTGTCATCAGAACTAAAGGCGTATGCAAATTTTCAGCTTCATCGGAAACCGGGAAGTGGGTCAAATTTAACTTGCAAGATTCGACCCTTACATACCTACATACATACATTGCAAGTTAAATGAGTAAAAGCTTTTAAAATGAAGTCGCTTCCGCTCTCTGTTAGCTTAGATCTTTTAAACTACTCAACGGATTTTAATACAGTTTTCAGCAATAGATAGAGTGATTCAAGAGGAAGGTTTATATGTATAATAGATTCTGGATTATTTACGGGTGTTACAGAGAACTCGCATAAACCGAAGCGAAGCGAGGGCGGGTCGCTATTATTTTGGAGTATTTCCTAAACGGTTGCTTGAAGTTAACAAAAAAATTGATAATAAGTATAATAACTAGAGATGCGCCGAATAGTGGTTTCACCGAATAGCCGAATACCGAATACTATTCGGTTTAAGCTTTACCGAACCGGATATTCGGCCGAATTATTCGGTTTACAAATTAATTGTTTTGACGCGTAAACAGGATCTAACTACCTAACATGTACGTTACGTGTCGCTGCTGGCTAGATGACGAGCGAGCCGTAACTCCCGCCCGCAACCCGGGCACACTGTGCTGTCACTATGCTTCAAAATATCGCACGATTACTTTATTTTATTAGCTTTACTTCTTCAACACATTCTTCATAGGATTTCTTTGACTTATAATATAAAATAAATCTTCCACAAGAAGTTTTGTCTTTTAGTTCTATACCATGTCGTGTAGCCAATTAAATAGAAATACTCGATCCGAATATATTCGGCACCAAAACCGAATAATTCGGCCGAATACTAAGTGTGAAAAAGATGCCGAATACCGAATACGATTCGAATATTCGGCGTATGTCTAATCATAACTTGTATCTAATGTTTTTGACACACACATGTTTTTCACATGTTTTTAAGAGCTATCCAATGATACCTCATTCAATCTAATCATGTAAAAAAAGAATACGTCTGACTTCATGAAACCTACCTATAAACCATCCCAGTCCCGATAAAAAAAGATTTATAAAAAAAACCGCGTCCAAATCACTCAATCCGTTTTGGAGCTACGCAAGACAGACCTACAGACACAAGTTTCACTTCCTCTTTCATCGGAGTTTAAAAATGTATGAATAACTCCGAAAACATTTATTGTTAAAAATGTAAACACAGAACACAATATAACAAAGGACAAGATACAATGGCCGCCAAGGGATAAATATTTAATAACTATACACAGAGAAATCACACGATCCATTGCAGAAACAGACAGACAGATGCCTCTTCAAGCCTTCTTCAAGTCTTTATTCTTTAGGGAACATACATACATACATACATTAAATCACGCCTGTTTCCCAGACACTCACTGTGTCACTAATACACTGGTAAACATCTTCGCCTAAGTGTGCAAAATGTGGTTACAGAATTATCAAAAAGTTTTTAGAGTTGTTGGTGATTCTGTAGCTCTGCCTACCCCACTCTGGGAATAAAGGCGTTAGTTTATGTATGTTTCCCAGAGAGGTAGGCGTTTAGGGAACATCAGTGCTTTATCAAACTATTTGATCAGATACAAGGTTGAAAAAGTAAAGCGACAATATACCGCGCATTGAATACAAAACGGACACATTCCAAAATAATTTTCTCTTGCATTGAAAATCTTATACGAACAGCTTCTAATTTTAAAATGCAACACTGACTCATTTTGGAATGTGTCCGTCTTGTATTCAATGAACGATACCACTACCAACTCTGTCCTCCTAAGCCAATAGGCAGTATCTTAAATCCAATCACCAAAGCAAATTAAATTCTATACTGTTAATAATAAGGTTGATATTACTACAGGAGGTTTATCTTAGTTATTTTGTTTTTGCTTAGGATGGCAGAACTTCATCCCAGTGGAATGGAATTGGAGGGAGAGAAAAAGAAAGAATAACATTTATTAAGTGCAAGACACAAAACTTATTATAGAGCTTTTTATTATCCTCTGTTTACTTAATTTCTCTAAATATATTGTGTTCACTTTTATATACATGTATGCTTGTTTATGTAGGTATGTACATATTTAAATAAGTAAGTTTACTTAAGTATAGGGCAGTTATAATTAAAATTTGGGTCTGCTTATTTTTTTATGGTGTGTATTTTTCAAGTATTTTTTTACCATCCTAGCTTGCACCATGTAATTTTTTTATGTTACAGTGTCTCTAATTGTCTGGAAGAGATTGCTTACAGGGATAAGACCACATATAGTCTACCATATAACATTTTCATGTTTTTGTCTATCAATAAAATTAAAAAAAAAAAAAAAAGCCGACTAAGGTAATAAAGGCGTGTAGTACTGTTAGGCGATGGGCTTGCAACCTGTCACTAATACACTGTTAAACATCTTCGCCTAAGTGTGCAAAATGTGGTTACAGAATTATCAACAAGTTTTTAGAGTTGTTGGAAATTCTGTAGCTCTGCCTACCCCACTCTGGGAATAAAGGCGTGAGTTTATGTATGTATGTATGTATTTCTATCAATGTATCAATAAAGCGCATTTATATTGTATCGCAATAATTTTCCGCTGTTGTCTTGGAAAGAGATCCATGAGGATGAAATCTGGGCATAGAAATATAAGAGGACAGGAGTTGCAAGTGCTGCCCAACTGTTTCGCCTCCCGAGGAACAGAGAGGAGTATGAGGAGTTGTCTGCCAACCTTCGCTCGTTCTAAAGGCACCATAAGAAGAAGAATATGACATAGTTAAAAAGTTTTATCCCAAATTAGTATAGGTAAAGAAACAGAGCCTACCTGAGTATCAGAAAACTGTAAAACATTGTGTTCCGGTTTGGGGATAAGACAGCCGGTGAAATGACTAGCATAGAGGCATTCCATCTTAGTCCTCAGGGTTGGCAACGCATTTGCAGTCTTAGGATTGCATCGCAGTCCTGTGAATGCGAATGTCTATGGGTCACAGTTTCCACTTACCATCAGGTGGCCTGTGTGCTCGTGTCTTCTCTATGACATAAAAAAAAATAAAAAAAAAAATATATATATAACACTCACATCGCTCATGTAGGGTGTCCAGTCTCTGTTCTCGGACTGCCACTCGGGCGGAGGCTGCTTCTCTCTCAGCTTTTCTATCACTACTCCGTCCGAATCATCGTCAACTATTGTACGGTCAAAATCAAATACTGCGAGGGAAGCCATTTTGTAATGCGTGCGCACGCTACCGCGGTCGCGAGAGGACTGCGGAAAAATCAAGTCCTCGGCTTATATAAAGCGCGCGCAGCATTTCGCAGCACGATTTTCTCAGTATTGTGCATTTTCTGTCTTTGGTCTTTATATTTTGGTTAGGTTTGGTGACATTGACAGTTGATGACGTTTCTGACGTCAGAACAGCTGATGTTAAGGCGTATTTTTAGCCTCTAATGATTGATTCTTGAGTGAGTAAGCCAAGAAGTATAGTCCGCTACTCATGTTTGATGGCCTAGAAAACTGGTAAAATTAGTAAGAATTTAATGCATTGGCTTAAACATTTTTCATAATGGCATTAAAAAATGTATTGAAATGTCGGAATTAAAAAAAAAACTTGACAGATACACAGATAGACAGATAGGAATTTTGACATAACCTCTCATGCGCGTTTTTGCGGAGAAAATTAACAAAAAGTTATATATTTTTTGATACTAATGGCTTCGTTAGCAGCGTATTCGGCGGGCCGATTGGCGAAATACGTGACAGAGTCTACATTCCGGAATTTACGCTCGAATGTCTACAGGTAAAGGTTGCGCAACGTAGCTGGGTCTAACCTACAACACGAATTCTTTTTACAACCATTTTCTAATTAAATAGGATTCATAACTATGGCCAATCTCTATTTCCAACCCCTTGACATCAATATTACTGTGTATTTATTGAAGTTTGATCAGATATTTGAGGTTATTGTCAAAGATGATAAAGTGAAAATGTACTGATTTTTGCATATATTTCGCTTCTGCTGGTCAATAATACCGCTTAAAGTTAATATTTTTACTATATCTTTCACCATATTGCATATTAGAAACAGTCAACTTGAATTTATAACAATACAATTATTGCATCAGAAAATCAAACTACATTTCTAATATATAAATCTCTTATATAAGATAGCATGATATTATATGATTTAAACCATTTATGAGATCTATTATTTTATAAACATATCTAGGTATAAACACTGCTTGCAAAAAATATTTGTGATGTAAATATCAAATTAAATAATTATATAAAATTAAGTGTGAGTTGGTTTTGCGTACCGAGGGTGAGGGGACTCGCACTTGTCCACTTTTTTTTCTTGTTTTTCTGTAGGCCTTGCAATTTTTTTACAATGGAACCAAGTCTTATAAATGTTCATAACTGGTCTCTGAGCACTTTGATTGCCACCGGCCCTCTAGGCGGGTCCATTTGGTACAAAAATCAGAGCTCTTGGCAATGAAAGTGTTAAGATAAGACAGAAAGATGGACAGCATAGGCTGTGTAATAGGGTGTGATATTGCACCTTTTAGGTACGGAACTCTGAAAATGATATAAATACGCGGCACATCCTGTGGTCCATAAAATATTTGAGTTTGGAACTCAGAGTAGTTTGTACTGAGATTGATACTGTAATACATCTGTACATTCGGTGATTGAATTTGAGATCAAACTCTGACAGCTGCCATCTTGATTATTTCGTTATTTTAACATTATTTCATAAAAGCATGAATGAGGACTTGTGTAACCAGTAATCTTAGGGTAAGTTTTATTGATAAAAATGCCTACACTCAAACCAAAATGCAAATCACAGCAAATGTGCGCCCGCTGCGGTTAGGATTTTGAATTTGATCGTCGACTTTTAATAAAATGACGTCAATCAATGTTTTTCGTACGTTCAACAACTTCAGCTGTAATGCGAGGATGACCACTGGTGATATGAGTAGCATACACGCATTCCAATACGTATTAATTTAGTTGTTTCGTTTACATAATAATCCATTAATGTTACTTATTGGTTCTTAGAAATACAAGCCGCGGCTTCTCCAGTAGCACAGAAGAGAAGCAAGCCGCAGAAGACACCACAGAGAAGCTACCGACCACCGTAGAAGAGTGCCACAAATACATAGAGACCATCACTGCGGAACTTAATACAATCAAGACACAGGCTAAGGAATATGAGGTGAGTACTAATATAATAAACCACGTTCTGCTGAAGAATTACCTTTTAAAAATGTGTATTAAACTAGTTTCTGCACATAATTACTTTACCATAGAATTCGTGATATCATTATCAATATTCATCCCTCAGGACCTGTAATTTTTTTCAGGATGAAAGAATAGGAAAGAGCTATACCAATTATACAGCTCTGTCCCTTTCTCTCAACCTAAACTGAACTGCTTTAGTATATGGTAATGGTAACCACCAAGCCCTTCCTAAACTGAGCTCGGAAAGGCTGTGCTATTATTATGTCTTGAATGCCAAGTGTATATTTCCTAAAAATAAAAATAAAGCACTGGAAAAACTATGAAACTAATAGTGTCCGACCGAAATTTCGGTTTCGGTTTCGGTTTCGGCCAGTTTCGGCCAAAAAATCAAGTTTCGGCCCGAGTTTCGGTTTCGGCCAAAAACGGCCGAACCCTTCGGCCGCGCCGAAACTTACAACATCGTACCTTGTGTTACAAATAATGTATTTTTTTCACTTTATAGGGTAGTTAAATTTTCAAACAGAACCTCTGTAACTGTGCTGAAATTTCATTTTGATAAATCTTTGAAAGTAGAAACCTGTAATTATAGGTCGGCGAGATATTAATTTTAGAAAAAAACGGGCTTACTAACATTTTTTCGACTTTTTAAGGATTTTTTTTTTTATATAAAAGGTTCGGTTTCGGTTTCGGATTCGGCCGAAACTACAATGAAACCGAACCTTCGGTTTCGGCAAAATAACATGTTTCGGTCGGTCACTAAAAACTAATAATCCCACTCTGGGATTACAGGCGTGAGGGTATGTATGTATGTAGGTAACTTATAAAAAAAAACTGATCAAAAACGTTTTCCATAAATTCCATAATGTTCCCTTCGAACGTAATCGAAACAAATCGTTTCTTCACTACTCACTACATAGTATAAAACAAAGTCGCTTCCCGCTGTCTGTCCCTATGTATGCTTAGATCTTTAAAACTACGCAACGGATTTTGATGCGGTTTTTTTTAGTAGATAGAGTGATTCAAGAGGAAGGTTTTTATGTATAATAAATTTTGTTTTATGTACGTGTGTTATAGAAAACTCAAATAAACCGAAGCGAAGTGAGGGCGGGTCGCTAGTATGTATTAAAAGACGAAACTCTTTCGAGAAATGTATCGTTATCCGTAACCGTAATATTTTATCGCGTGACAAAGTTTGGATAAAAGGCATCCTTCACCGTCTGACACGTAAATAAGTAAGAGAGTGACGGATGCTGTATCCACATCTGACACGCGATATAGAGGCGTACATACAATGTGATAGCTCATAGCACGTGTATCGAGTTTGTACTTTTCTCTCACTCGCTCACATACGCTCTTGTTAAGAGTGAGAGAGAAGTACAAACCCGAAGCACCTAAGTGCTCACAGACTATACAGGTACGTAATCCAAAGACTACTATTGTACACTGGATATAGACTGGCAACTCGGCGTTGTTTTCTGTCCGAGTAAAAAAAAAAAAAAGGTTGCTTGTTCTGCCATCTAGTTCATGTTATTTAAACTAATTCTATGCGTATGTGTGTGTAAGCATGTGCTTATACATAACCACATACGTAAGCTATTCTCCACCCCTTTATTCATACAAAATCACAACAGGTACTTAAAGACCAATGATAGTTAAGACACTTGGCACATATTAACTACTATGGCTTTAAACACCGTGATTCATAATGTTGTATGAAAAAGGGGTTAAGTTTGATTTAGAGTAAGTACTGCAAAAAAGAACATATTAGGCGTGATGGCAATGTTTTACATTGAGAACTGATAAACTCGCAAAAACGACGGGCTTTTAATTAGTAAGTGGGGCTACGCCGCGCCGCCGCGCCTAATCATTTCTTATTTGCATATAAATCAGTGATAAGTCAATAATTTTAGCCGGAAAAAGTCCACTCAATACAGGATCTCTCAAGATCAATTTATTTTCCAAATGTTTTTTAAAACCTTTTATAACTAATACTCTGTGAGGATCATATATTTAATGGGTCTTCCTAATACTGCGGCCAAATCAACTGGCATCTCTTTTTTAACATAAATAAAGAAAGATAACTAGTAATAACTAACTACTAAGTATTAACACAAATATTTTCAAATCTCACAGATGTGGCCGCAGTGTACCTATCTATTTTCAGAGCTCGAGGAATCCAACTAAATTACATTGTCATGTAAACATATGAATATGTAAATAAATCATTTATTGCATTTAAGCTTATTATGTTTAGATACACTTGTTTAAAATTATGACGAGTTTTCTAAACAAATTAGCGTACCTAATTAGGATGATGACATTGTTGAACTTAATTTTTCAACTTTTTATTGCTTTCATAAGCTGTTATTCATAATATACAGGTGTTAGGTAACTTATAACTACTTATAAGGTATGAGATCTTTATAGGGCACAGCAACTTACAAACTAGTGAGGGGCTTTTAACTTTCCTATACACACAGGAACTTTACTATACACTTACCCTAGTACTTAATATCGATTGAAAACTGGAAATTATTATAAAACAAAGACGACCTATAGGAGCGACCTATGAATACCTACGTAAGACTTCGAAGATCCGAAAATTGAGATTTTTAGACTGAGCCTTTTTTATTGAGCAGTTTTTACGATCTTGTGTACGTAAGAACTTGATTTTGCCATAAATTTAGTGTAGATTTAATCAATTTTGACGTCATAATTGAGTATCAATTTGTATGCGGTGGGGTGTTTTCAACGCGTAGTAAGAATGTTGGACTTTACTTTTTTTTTCTGATTTCTGCAGTGGTCTTATTGCCGTTGGTCCCATGTGATGGAAAAAACGTCTAGCCTATTAGATCATAACTAAACTACACTCAACTCTAGTTTAGTGATATCAGTATAATTAACACTTTCATATTAAATATTTGCATGACTTATCTACGTCTAGATGTATGGTTCTAATATTTAGTGTTAAGATCATCATAATATGTAAGTATAGTAACTAAGTCTAACGCAAATAAATAAATTTCATTTCACTTCATTTAACAGAAATAAATTGATTGGTTTCAATAGCCTCAAAGACAGTTCTTAGAAATAATGATTTAGATGATGATCCAATGAGCCAATTGTTCTTTGAGTCGGGTATTTCGCTTCATCTTCATCTTCAGAGAGGCAGAGAGGCGTCAGTCACTGTTTTTCTTTTTTACATAATGGGAGTTCAGCTGGTCTTCACTGCAGGTTATTATGACAATCTTTTGTTTTTTTTCTATAAGTATTATTTGGTTTCTATAATCTCACAGATAATACGAGACAGAATCTTTGTGCAGATAAGTAGGTGTTCTTGTTAAAACTGGGACATATTTCTTTGCTCTGGACACAAAACCGCCTCCAAGAATCTCTTGTAACCTAAAAATAATAAAAAAATATTATAATAAAGTACCTCTTGTCTCAGTTCCAAGGGGCGAAAATTACCTACATAGCAAAAATCAAACGTCTCCAACGGCAAAGATACTTTTCTTACCATTTTGTTACGTAAACCTAAACATGATGATAGGGGTGCTTCAACCAAGTCAGCCGTTGGGGTTAATTTTACAACTTTTGAACAAGAACTTAGTGGATTGTTTGCGTATCATACGTTTTGTTTACGTCATAGGTACATACATACATACACATACACACAGACATACATATCGTATTTGGCTCTAAGTATGTGGCTGTCCAAGAAAATCCAAAAGCTAAAGGACTTATGTCCCTAGAGGAAACATATACCTACCTAACTTTATGCCGCCTATATGTAACTTCCCTGCGCATGAGAAGTAAAATGTTTATTTTTGTTGCAACTACATTGAGTCGTCCGCCCCATGTTACATACGGCGACTGCAACGGTGTAAAGAACACGGCAGTCGGCTGAATTCAGCGATCGACAGCTGCAACTGCCTAGCTACGTGATCGAAGTAGGCGGACAGACCTAAAGTAATGTAAAGACGACGTTCATTCGCCGCAGTAGTTTGAAACAACTTCGGCGACCGCATTACGGGAACGACTCAGTGTAATCACCGTTTAACTTTACCTGTGTTTTAAGTCATCGTGAAGCAAAATTTACGGCTCTTGCATTGAATACCCGCAGCCAATTGTGCAGCATCCACTACAACAACGCTCTCGTTCCGCACCATCATCGGTGCCGTCAAGACAAAATTATGCCATTGCGAGAGCTAAAATAAAATTCTGTGTTTTTTAAATTGTTTTCGGGCGAATGTTATAAATTCGAAATTAAAAAGGTTAAAGTTCAAGTCGTCAAAAACAACTCGGTGTCAAAAGTGGGATATTGATCATGTTACTTCTTCACCTCACCATCCGGAGTCAAATGGGGGGGAGTCGCGGGCAACAGCTGGTGCTACATTAAAACACTTTAGCTTTGTAGTACTAATAGTACTTGTACTACTACTTATTCTACTACGTAAAAACGCAGCCCAACTTGTTTAAAACATGCAAAGAAACTTGTAAGTTTAACACAAGGTACCCTAACAAATTGGTAATACCAGAAAAAAGAACAAAATTGTCAAGTAGAAATGTAAACAGTATGTCAGTTAGTATTTACAACAGACTGCACGATGAGATAAAAAAACTGCCACTGGCCAGTTTTAAACGTGCACTCAGAAAATGGCTTGTTCAAGAGTGCTTTTATTCGGTCAATGAATATTTTGACTATTATAAATAATTGACTTTTTTACTTTTTTTTTATTTTTTTGCATGCCAGCTGCTGGTGAAATGTGTGAGACTAATAATTTTAAGACATCTTATGTACCTACCACATTTTAAGCAAAATAAAGTTATTCTTCTATTCTATTCTATTCTATTCTTCAGTGTCAATAGTCTCCTGAGTAAAACCGTCGACAGACGGACGACGGACAGACGGACATGGTGAAATAAAAACGGTTGTTATTAAGTAGTTTTAAAACAAAGTAAAAAAAACACAAAGCCGCCTTCAAAAAGCAATAAATAACATCTTTTAAATGTTAGGTAATAGGTCAGTCCAACTGAAGTCTGCTTTTGGTTAAAAATATTGTAGGACGCCGACTTCAGTTGGACTGACCTAAGCTACCATTTTAAAAGAAGTTATTTTTTGCTTTTGTAGTCGGTGTTTTGTTTTTTAAACTATAATTTTATTTTATACTTTTAAGTCATCATAATTATGCTGTTATGTAGTCCAACTTCTCAATTAATAAGAAACTATAGAACATTTAAATCTCGCCGCAAGCAACGTCGCGGGAAAGTCAGAGTCATATATTTAAACCTAAGTATGCTTCATCATAGTCGCTCAACTATCTTAATCGAAATATCTTGTCAGCACGCTTGAAATATATACCGTTTAGGAGTTCCGGTGGCCATCTGTGGTCTTCATTATCAGTTCCACTTTACCAAATAGTGCTTTCCAAGAGCAAATACAAGAGTTACTATGAACAATACCAAAATCACTAAAGGTGTGCCTATACATTTTATAGAGTTCCGTTGATTCCTCATAGATTCCATCATCTTAATCTAAGATCTTAATTTTGATAAAAATAGGACCAAACAGAAAGCACTAGCTTTCAAATAAAAAAAGAATCATCAAAATCGGTTCACCCAGTCGAAAGTTCTGAGGTAACAAACATAAAAAAAGAAACACAGATGAATTTTGGGAACCTCCTTTTTTGAAGTCTTTTAAAAAAGGAACAAGGTGTTGTTTGTTTGTATTTCACTTCAAATGCACTTACCTAAATATCTCAAGTTTTTGAAATAAATAATATAATATCACATATCATACATAACTTAAGAGCTTTCGTATAATAGCTTTCTAATGTTTGAAGCATTTTATTTTCGGTGACTCAAGTTTGTTCTATCTAAATAAATAATTACTAATGATAAGGTATACTTACTTTAGTTTTTAGTACTAAATACTACACCTGTTTAAAACTCCAGCGCGATAGTTCGAGACATCATCGTCTCGGTTCCCGCTCTTGTACACTGGGGTTATAATTACTTGCTTTAATAACGCATCAGGGAATCGGTATTCCCCCTGAAATTATTAAATATTTAATATTCTGTAATAAAATAAGGTATCTCAACTATGTTAAATCTTATTTAATTTAAATTGTATACGTCATTGTAGAACACGTGTATCGCTGTTCGCTATCGTCTATATCACTAGAGGTGAAGCACGCAGTGCGAGTTAGAGCCCAATGGCAACGCTCTGTGGTTGCCCCAGCTAGGGGATTAGGAATTAAAGTAAGTCTCCTGTTTTCGAGACCAAACTATTGAATTCCAATATGGTGGGTCTACGTTAAGAATAGCGGAGATTCTGTCGCCACCTTCCAACTCCATCATCAGATCACCTCTTAGCTACGATAATATTGCGTTCTCATAGAGTTTACATACCTATGTGGTCCAAATTTCAGCCCATTCCGTTAACGGGAAGTGGGTCAAATTTAATTTGCAAGATTTGACCCGTACATACCTACATACATTGCAAGTTAAATAAATGCTTGTAAAAATCGGAAATGAAAAGTAAATGGGTATTATTTTGTAGGGATTTTATCAGTTCAGTGAAGCCTGAAAGGCTGAGAGACAGACACATTTTCCAATTTAATCAATAGAACATATGGAATCTGTGCGTGACCCATTCATGTGAAATACCTTCTACGGTCCAATTATTGCAGCCAGGTACGAAGCACACCATAACACATCATGCAACGTGAAAAATTCTATGAAAAATTCGGAAATGAATTTTTCGCTGACATAGAAACAAAAATTTGAACAATGTCAAAAAATGTCAAGACAGTTACTTATTGTGTTGCCATATTGATTCAATACAAATTGTCATAAATTATATATTTTTGCATTTTTATAAACCATAATATATATTTCAACATAACAAAAGTTAATAAATATCCTTTTTTGTATTAATGTTACATTTTTGTTTGGTTCCTAAAGTGCATTTTTTTTAATCCATCAGCAACACTGACATTGGTTTTGTTTCGTATCGCTTACGAAAAAAAACTCGTCATGTCTCGAAGATGGCGCTCAATCATAAGGCGGTCGTTGAAGCGCTTACACCGTTGACCAAGAGTCTATTATTGTTTAATCCACGCGCCATATTAATTATGTCAGAGAAGAATGAAAAGCGAACCATATCAAATGTACTAAGTTGCCATAGCATGACGTAATCTACGTCGAAAACTGTAAGGTTGGATTTTTATTCCCATAGATAAAATGTAAACAAAGGTGTTGCCGTTAGCGAAAAACATTTGCAGTATTCAAAATATTATTATTTTCCACATTTATAATTATAAAAAATCGACTTTCTATAAAAAAAAGATTAAGAATTTAATTTGATGATGAAAACTTTCATTTTGATATAAACTCTTTGTTGTATTAATTTAAAACGTGAAAACCGTGTTTGTACGCATAATTAATTTATTCCACTGGTATCATTGATTCGATACAACCCTGTTAACAAGTTGACGGCTGTTTAAATGATTTGAGACGTTACTTCACTCGCTTCGTTCACCCGTCGTACTTATTCGTTTTCCAGTGACTCATTTATATGATTTTAATTTAAATTATATCTCAATTTTTTTTTATATCACGGTGCGAGCGAAATGATAACTTAATATTATATTTCTTGCTGGCCCAATCTGAGATCCCCTGAAATGTCACTTTGACAGTGACGTAACTTTGTTCACATTTTTTCTGTGGGAATAAAAATCCGACCTTAGCTGTAGCAAAGTTCATTTCATAGTGGGGCGTCTATGGTATACGCTTATTCTAATGTCAACATGTCAAGTCATTGTATTGTCATTTTTGACGCGACATGAAACCGAAATTTATTTTCAAAACTATTTATTTATACTGTTCGTCATAACGTTAAATTATATAATGGTTTCTATAGTAAGGTGGTTTAGAATATACTGGAATAGGGATACAGTAAGCATGCGTAACATGTAGATGCATTTTAATATTAAGTAATTGAATGTAGCCACTGTAGATAAATATTTGTGTACTGCTGATGAGTCCCTGTATTTGTTCCTGAGTCTTGGATGTTTTCTATGTATTTAAGTATGTATTTCTCTATATTAAGACTGCGCCGAGCAAACGTCGAGCGTCCAGTGGCGCCCTCATGACTATTATTGTGTTTTCTAATTAACTAAAGAATTTCCTTGCAATCAGACAATACGTTTTTGTAGCCCAAGTAAAAACACAATTTATGGGATACGTAACAAACTTTAATAACAATTACCCTTTGAGTAGTCAGCTTAACGGGAAAAGGTGGCCACTTTTTCCCGTTAAGCTATGTGATATACCTACCTTATAGTACAAAAACTTACCGACCAATTTCAAGAAAATACTTTAGTTTATTAGAAAACACAATAATAGGTAATGAGGGCGTCACTGTAAATCCGGCGTACGCTCGGCGCAGTCTTAAGTATGTTCATCGTGGTCTAGTACCCATAGTGCAAGCCTAAATCAATTTTAGTGAGATTGTCGCCTAATATTTATTAGACCTTACCTGTGTTTTTTTTCTGCGATCTCGTTACTTTCAAATATATGAAACGATTTTGATTTAGTTTAATGGAACTGCGACAGTTCCAAGCCGTTTTTAATAAAAAACAGCCTGGCCGTAAATCAGTCTGGCCGTTTATGGATTGTTTTAAAAAAAGTTTACCTTGTGTTTAGTCAGTGGGCACAGATAATTAGTCAAACATTTACATAGTGCCCTAATAGGTGGAATCTCATGAGATAAACGAATTGTTCGCCCAATGGGGAATATTGTGTCTCACTTCTGTAATTTTACTTCTTTTTTAATGGAGTATGTTGTGCATGCGCTGAATGGTTTAGTAAACTGGATTAACTTAATAATTTAGCATATCTTTATTTTTATATTGTACGTCCGAAATGGATAAACTGTTGAGACTTATTTCTTGTTATCATCTTAGTATGTACACAGTTATACAATAAATGATATTTATATTTATATTTATATTTCAAATCCAATAAACGAAGCAGATTAAATCTTTGGGAAAAAGTGCGAATGGAATAGAAACTGAAACTGGGGTGGTAAAAAATGCGGATCACTTCGTTTACCCGAATTTAATTTGCTATAATTGTGTCACTTGCCATAATGTTAATTTGCCATAAAGGCATTTTTTCTGAAACTGTAAACCTTTCAGGTAATTTTTACATGCTATCGTATAGAGCCCAATAGGTTAGGTTAGGTTTGTTTTATAACAATTCTAAATAGTTCACGATGTCAGAAAAAATGCCTTTATGGCGAATGAATATTATGGCAAGATTGGCAAGTGATAGAATTATGGCAAATGACTTTCGGGAAAACGACAGAGAACCTAAAAAATGTAACATGAAAAAAAGCAATGGTAATAAAAGCGAACGGGGATAAATTAAATTGGGTAAAATTAAGAATGGGGAAAAACGAAAAGAAATATCGATATCGGAAATAATGATTGCGTGAAAATTATCTACATCCCTCCCCCCCCAGGATAAGTACAAGCGCGCGCTGGCCGACGGCGAGAACGTGCGTAGGCGCATGCTGAAGCAGGTCGAGGACGCGAAGTCCTTCGCGGTGCAGAGCTTCTGCAAGGACCTGCTCGAGGTGAGGCATAGGGCGCTGTTACACGCACATAATTATTTGAACACAAAAAAAAAAATAACATTATAATATATTATAACATATAAAGAGAAAAAAAGAAAGAACCATGTGTGCTTTTTTACTTTACGTGGCATTGCCACGGTTCAGTACCGAATCGCCTATGTAGAAAAATGTCCAATGAGGTAATTTGACCAAGAAGCGAAAGGTTGTGAAAATACCTAAATACACAATTAGTATACTCGTATAGTCCATAAAGCGACACGGCTAGATAACAGCAAGTTTAACTATGTCAAATGTCAAATACCTATTTAAAATGTCCAAAACACAAATTACCGAATGTTGACCACAAACCTACTTGGGCTTACTGCTCTCGATAAGATTTGACAATGGGCTTTTCATGGTATCAGCTTTTTTGACATAACGTAATTTGGACATTATGCTACACAAACTTATTTTGCGTTTTGGCCAATTTGCGTCATTGGACATTTTGCTACATTGACGATTGGGTACATTATAGTGTCTTAAAAAAGTGTCTGATTGTTCCCCAGGTGGCCGACACGCTGTCGGCGGCGGCGGAGAGCGTGCCCGAGAGCGAGCTGGGCGAGGCGGGCGCCGAGGGCTCGCCCGCGCTGCGCTCGCTGCACGACGGCGTGCGGCTCACCCGGGCGCAGCTCGCGCAGGTAACTAACTTTTTTTTTTTTGTAGCGAAGCTTATAGTTCTTACTATAAAGATTATAATACTAACTGTTATTTTACAGTTTTGCAGGGCTTTTGTATTATTTGTAATTTTTGTTGCTGGTTTAATAAATAAATAATATTAAAAATAATAAAGCGACTTCGGAAAGTTGCCAGCCGTCAGCACTTAGCACGAGCACTCAGCACTTAGCACCGTTTGAACAGTTTAGCTCAGTACCGAATCGTCTATGTAGCAAAATGTCCAACGACGTAATTTGACCAAGAAGCTAAATGTCAAACGTCCTATTAGCATTTTGCTCCATTTTTTAATGTAACATCGCATAATTTCCAAATTACTTTTGTCCAAAACGTTCATCACCCAAAAAAGCAAATCGTTAGCCGGAGTAGCAGAGTGACCAAAACGCAAAGCGTCCAAAAATCTGTGGGTAAAAAATGTTATTGAAATTCAAAGCAAAAACAAAGTCAATGGTTGTCATTATTGAAACATAAGGGGTGAGGACAGAACGTTATGTTCACAATTTGATAACATCATGTTCAGAGCGATAGCTCTTAGAAGATACTTGTCAAGAGCGAGTGAGAGAGATGTACAAAACCGAAGCATCTTCTAAGTGCCCACAGACTGTATAGAGCTGCATAGGAATAAAGACCGTGATATTTAAAAAAAAAGATATTTATTCAGTAAGTAGGCCGCACGGGCACTTTTACACGTCAAGAATCTACCAGCGCTTCCCAAGAGGAGACCACTGCCGAGAAGAAACGCCGCGAGAAACTCAGCAGTCAGTCGTTTTTTAACCATATTTAATAATACAATGATACTACTCACCGCTCATTCTCGAAATACCAGTATTTTAAAATACCTGATTCTCAATATATCGGAATCCCAAAACTAAACATACAAATTAGGGTATTATTTAATATCTTTACCCAAAATTTCGAATCTGGTTTTTTGAGAACCTGGTAAAAGAGTAGTTTGGTATTTTGAAATACTGGTATTTCGGGAATGAGCGATATTTACTAACCTGTTTCATTAAACACCTTATAGGCAGAGATCGGAATAGGTTGAGCTAATTTGCCTAAACCGTCAAGTTTATTATGTACTACGTAATCTTTTTGAATGATAATACATACTGTGTTGGTCTCTATAGACTTTTTGTGGCCGCTCAAGTTTTAATACGCTCCTTTTTTTTTATTAACGTGGTTGACAACACCATAATGTCGTCAAATTTTTCTTAGATTGATTGGAAACGGATGACACTACAGTGTTGCCACTTTTTAATTTCATGACTTTATTGCCAGATTATAGCAGTAGTTTTCTTTATTGTTTATTTTATTACTTTTACCATAGAGGTGTCCCTCAGAATATCTAATATAGGTTGTCCGAATTGACGCATATTCATTCATGCGTGAGCGAAATGGGAATACATTATTGAATGAAGGTGCATCCAGTTTAGGCAAATTAGCTCTACCTATTCCGATCTTTGCTTATACGTCTTCCCAGTTAACTCCATGGCTTCAACTTACACAAACTTTCTGTTACTTTGTTTCGTCTACTCTGTTTTGTCGCGAGTGAAACCTCCGGGCGTATATATGTATGACCCCCTGACGGTATGTATGTATGTAAAAATGTAACGGCTCGCTGCCCCCCAGGTGTTCACGCGGCACGGGCTGGTCGCGGTGTCGCCGCTGCGCGAGAAGTTCGACCCCAACCTGCACGAGGCGCTCTTCCAACAGGTACGTCCATGCGTCGACATCGGGAATAGGGTTTGCAAGATTTATTGAATTTGCCGGATCCGGATAATTCGGATTTGGGGACATGACGGATCCGGGTATCCGGATATTTTGGATGATGACGGATCCCAGTTTTAAATAAACTATACTTACGATTCGATTTTAAACATGAAATCACCAAATGTTAAGTAATCAAAAAATTACGATGTTATTATGGACTATAACGACACCAGTGTTGTTTATATAAATCAACAAGAACAATAAACTATCTCTTAAAACTATCAACCAGAAGCAACCGTGTCAGGCGGTAGTCTAATCGGTGTAGCTTAAAAAAAAACATCGACGAATTATGACAAGTGGGGTATCATTGGATAGGTATAAAAATCATCTATAGCTTTCTCTCATCATTTTTCATTTTGAATGATCATTTACGATTTATAACGGTTTAAAACTGGTTAGCAAGTCAGGTTTTTAAAGCTTTTATTTAACTTGCAATGTATGTATGTAAGGGTCAAATCTTGCAAATTAAATTTGACCCACTTCCCGGTTTCCGATGAAGCTAAATATTTGCACACGCCTTATAATACAATAATATAGTACCATCGAGCTGGTCTGATGATGGAGACTCAGGGTGGCCATAAAAACTCCTAAATTACACATGATAAACCCGTCGTGTTAGAGCTTGTTAGATGCGTCTTGACGAGTACGTAAAAAAAAATGTTGACAGAAACTTGTTATGTTATTTACAGGCAGTGGAAGGCGCGGAGCCCGGCACTGTGGTCGCCGTGAGCAAGGTAGGCTACAAGTTGCACGAGCGCTGCGTGCGGCCCGCGCTCGTCGGCGTCGCCAAGGGCTCCTCGTAGGGCTCCACGCTGCGCCGGCGCGGCCGGGCAAGATGGCGTCGCAGGGGGGGGGGGGACAGGTGACAGCAGCAGATATATAACCAACCAAGCTATAAGACCTAACCAAGTTGTGTCCAACCAGTCCTCTCCGACGAGATATATTTTTGAAATATCGCAGGGGGGGACAGGTGACAGCAGCAGATGTATAACCAACCAAGCTATAAGACCTAACCAAGTTGTGTCCAACCAGTCCTCTCCGACGAGATATATTTTTGAAATAAGTTGTTTGTTTGTTAAAGAAGTTTGTAGACATTATCTCTGATCAGGGCTCGGGTACCGGTAAAATTTTCAAACCGTTGTTAAGTACGCAAAACCGCAATTTTGGTTCCGTTCGCATAAACCGGTTTTTTGAGGAACCCTTACATAAAGTTATTTTTGAATTAACCGGTTTCGGTAAAAAAAAAAACCGGTTAATACAGACGTCTACCGCGCGCGTCTTCACATCACATGTCAACCAAACAAGTTGCGAGGAACGCGTTGGTTTCTAGACGAATTAAGGTTAAAATAAGTACTAAGTACTCAAAACGTTCGCGTTCTCTAGCAAAACCGAAATAAACCGGTATTAACCGGAATTTTGTAAACCGGTTCTTGAGCCCTGTCCCTGATTATTTCCAACCTTGGGATCTTACAGTAGGTCAACAATAGTCGAAAATGAGGGTAGGCAGGCATCTTCCAGATATGCATCGGTGGGAGAGGGGATCACCCCGAACCGATCACACCGAACGTTGAATGACAGCGCTATCTAACTTCGACATTGGGGTTGTTATTTTCCCAAAATTGAACCGCATTGACTATGATTATGTATTAATTCAGGGTATAAGCTATCTCCATACCAAATTTCATCCAAACATCCGACTGTTTCAGCGTGAAAAATAAAAATATTTATAATATAAGTGTGATAATTTATCTGTTGTATGTTAGCATCAATATAGTTCAACATAGGACAATAATATAGATATATTGTCGAAGAATGTGAACCCCCCTGTCTCCCCCAAATTGAATTCCAACGATGTTTCTGTATCACAGGTGTATCTCCATCTACATGCTTTGTAAGCAATGGATGCGAACCAAGCATTTGTTGAAAAAAGATGTGCGTTATGTTCAAAACTGTGTTCATTCTTACTTGTGAACAACTTTCTAACCTCAAAATGGAACTTTAATGGTTAAAATAGCTTATTTAAATAAAATAAAGCAACCACAGACAATACAATGGCATAGTGAAGTCCAAAATGTTTACTCAAGTTTACTATTTCAAGAAAAATATGCTTGAAGTCGTCAATGTCATTAGAGATGTCAAGTCATTTGTAAGTTTTAGGAAACCTAACGTTATTATTGTTAAATGTCAGATTGACTTTGGACCTAAGGTGGGTACCAAATTTAATCACGTGATTTTTTGTCTACATTTAGTTAATACCTAGAGGGTTGTAGTATAGGCATTTTTAAAGCGTAACAGCTACAGAAAATATTGGTTTTCGAAAGACGAATGATTTAAACCTATGATTTTTCCAAACGATTTGTTTTAATAGTGATTGGCTATGTTGTTTAATTTCTCTTATGAAAATGTTGGTAATTTCTAACGGAAGAATGTTCATAGATGTTAGTTTGTAGTAAATTTTATCGATTTAAACGAAGCATTTATTTTGAATAGATCAACGCTGTTTTATTCCCAATGTTGTCATATTACAAAAAAATATTACCTGTGCATTTTTTTTCAAATTGTTAGGCATTTGTTTGTATGTTTAACCATGTCTCTCAAACAGCAATAGTGATGGAACCAGTACTGAACAAGGACCAATTATGGACACTTGAGTCTTATGTATGTTAATAATTTATTTTGAGACAGTCAATTAATCGTCAGTAACTGGCCACCCCCCGGTAGCTGGCCACTTTGCAATAAAATGAGTTAAGAAAGATATTTGCTCACATTTTTGCGATTAAATTAGAATACCTTAGATCTTGAGTTATTACCCGGAGTACTGCCCAAGTATCATTACTAACAGCGTCAGTAAGAAAATTGGTGGCTAGTAACTAAATGACACTTTCTAAAGTGGCCAGTTACTGACGATTTACCCTACCTTGTGATTTTTGAATTGAGTCAAATAGTTTTCAGCTAAGCGTCCTACATTGGTGCCGCTACCCTAAGTTACTTGTCACCAACCGCGTGAGAGCAATAATTTCCACATCGAGTAAGTTTGTACAGTAACAGGTTGTTAAATATTTAAAATAGCTCTTATTGACTTTGCGCTTGTTTGTATGAGTTTGTTAGTGCGGTAGGTCTAGTGTAGCTCCGTGTATGTCTGAGGTGGTAGTCGTTGTTAAATAAATGGATTATATTGTTATTTGATGTTTTATTTGATTCCATATGGATTGGTGTCGACTTATGTTCCGAGTTCAAACCAGGGACCGGCCTGCTATCCCCATTCGGGCTATTCCCTTTTGTCCACACTACAACTAGGAAAAAAAACCAGTTGTCCACACCCTCGTAATTATGTGGATTCACTCTTTTATTTGACTCAACTGTGTTAGTTTAAGACTGCACCGAGCAAAAGTCGAGCGTCCAGTGGCGCCCTCATTACTATTATTGTGTTTTCTAATAAGTAAAGAATTTCCTTGCAATCAGACGATACGTTTTTGTAGCGCAAGTAAAAACACAATTTATGGGATATGTAACTTTTTTTTTTTTTTTTTTTTTTTTATAAAAGGGAGGCAAACGAGCATGCGGCTTACCTGATCGGAAGTAATCACCACCGCCCATGAACACCGGCAACTCAAGTTGAGTTGTCGGTCCGTTGCCGGCCTTTAAGGAAAATAAGAGCTCTTTTCTTGAAGGACCCCATGTCATAACTGGCAGGAAATATCGCCGGAGAGAGTTCGTTCCACAGTTAAACACAACAACAACCACAACACAACCATAACAATTAACCTTTGAGTAGTCAGCTTAACGGGAAAAGGCGGCCACTTTTTTCCATTACACTGCAAAAACGTATCGTCTGATTTATTTTATGTTTGGAAGTGCTGTGAGTGACAGAAAATGAACTGTCTTGAGTCTGTAGAGAAGGGGAGGGAAATTTGGATGTAAGATATGCTTTATTAATGTTAGATGACGGTTACCTTTTTCCCGGGGTATATGGAGATTTGCATACGTAAATGTAAGTAGATGCTCCCATAAAGCGATACTATTTTTAGCCACCACTTTGGCAACGCACTCTGCAAGACTGGGGACTGGGCTGCGGATGCACGCGCTCCCTTCGGAATTCTTCTCGCAATCTTTGTACTTACCCTCAAAGAAAAAAGAAGTTGGTGCTGTGACGTTGGTGCATGATTTTGAAAGTAGAAGGTACCCTGTTTGTAGTTAACTGTTTATCAACATATAGGTATGTTAACAAAGTTGCTGAAAATATTCATAACTTTGACAGTTATCACTAGTTACGCTCATTCCCGAAATCCCAGTATTTTAAAATACCTGATTCTCAATATATCGGAATCCCAAAACTAAACATGCAAATTAGGGTATTATTTATTATCTTTACCCAACATTTCGAAACTGGTTTCTTGAGAACCTGGTAAAAAGAGTAGTTTGGTATCTTGAAATACTGGTATTTTGGGAATGAGCGAAATAATAATTGAAATAATATTTTTAAGAAGCCGACTCCATACTTGCTGAACTTTTTCCGGAAATTTGCTAATTGTAGGTATAAAAGCAGCCGAATTTCTGATCTAGCCCAGAAATAGGAGCACCGCATAGCACACCTGTGGCCCCCCTTTTTGAAGTAAGTCCTGGTAGTTGTTCAGTTACCCGAAGGGCATATCGCCTAGAAATAGGAACTCCGCATAGCGGGGCAACATAGATAGCTATAGATGTTGGGATGTTGCTGTGGGCCCCCTAGTTGAAGTATGTCAAGGCGTATCGTATATCTAATGAAACAGCAGTGGTGTTATATTTCTATTTATTACGCGACCCTCAGAAGCCGTCCTGGTACGGCTTTGACAGCAGCAGCTCGAGCTGGCGCCGCGGCACGCAGACAGGGAAGTTGTTCAGTTACCCGCAGGGCACAGCGCCCCGAAATATGAGCACCGCATAGCAGGGCAACAACTCCATAGATTTTTGAAGTATGTCAAGGCGTATCGTATATCTAATGAAACAGCAGTGGTGTTATATTGCTATTTATTGCGCGACCCTCAGAAGCCGTCCTGGTAGGGCTTGGACTGCAGCCGCGCCTGCAGCAGCTCGAGCTGGCGGCGCGCCTCGCAGACAGGGAAGTTGTTCAACTCGTAGTACTGGGGAGCTATCTTGAGGAGCCATTCCGCTGGAAAATAACATTCGATATTAGCAACGTGAACAAATACAAGTTTCTGTGCAATTATTTTTTTTGCCAAATGTTTGCCTGCTTATCAAGCAATCAATATACTACACTAGCGACCCGCCCTCGCTTCGCTTCGGTTTATGTGAGTTTTCTGTAACACCCATACGTAAAACAGAATGTATTATACATAAAAACATTCTTCATGAATCACTCACTCTATCTATTAAAAAACCGCATCAAAATCCGTAGCGTAGTTTTTAAGATCTAATCATACATAGGGACAGACAGACAGCGGGTAGCGACTTCGTTTTATACTATTTAGTGATCTATTCTAATATTATAAAGAGAAGAGTTGGTGACGTTGTAAGGGGTAATCTCTGGAGCTACAGAACCGATTTTGAAAATTATTTTACCAATAGTAAGCCACGTTATTTGTGAGTGTCATTTGGCTATATGTATTGGGTATGACCTTACCTATGAAATGACGTTTTTTTTACGTGTTTTATTTCCTACGGAATTTATTCACAATTTTAACTTCCAAATTCTTTTTAAATTTCATTAATTCATTATGTCAAGGTTTTAGATACAAATAATATGGTTAAATTTCTTCTATGCCAACAATTTTTTAAGTAATAAAGATATGTATAATATAGCTTAGAAGTGTCTTATATTCCTGAAAGAATTTTGTTTGGTTTGCATTTGAAGTTACTAAATAATCCGCAAAATTAAATGTATGAAAACCACAATTTTCATAAAATTCTCCATATAAATTTCAAAGGTCACCTAATATTAACCCAAAAAAAAAAACCCAACGAAGTAGGCACGGGAACACCTAGTAACCAATACGCAACGCGTGGATCATGCTGATTGGTTCCCAGTCAACCAATTTGATTCCTAGGCCACTTTGGACTATGTTAAAGTGACGTTGTCAACCAAAACGTAAGAGACTCCCTATGTTTTGGTTTACAACGTCACGTTGACAAAGTCCATAGTGGCCTAGGAATCAAATTGGTTGATTGTACATCGGTAAGATATCAGTTGTGTACTCACGTTTGATGTCTGTAACGGTCCGTATGTAGTTCTTCGTGGTCAGTACGAACTCGTTGTAGATCACCCAGTCGGGCTTGTGGTCGAGGCACGTGGAGGGGTGCAGCTGGACAATCTGGTTGTCCTTCACGGTGAGGTAGTGCCCGGTGCGTTCCAAGTGTGCCACCTGAAGATTCATGGTTATTTTTGTATATTTGTTTGAAAGATGTGGAACCCTGACCCAGCATGGAACGGTGACACAGTGACATTTTAAACAATTTGTTTGACAAACGCTTCTTACCGTTTTGGTTCACAACGTCCATTTTTACTTCGTTAGCGATGCCATTTCGTCCACAATCAATACCTAATTCGTCCACTTCCTATATTGTCAACATTCTCATATCGTCCATATCCCCACTTCGTCCACATTTTATTTTCATTTTATTTTTAGTTAAGCTAGGTATGTTGACGAAGAGGGATTGTGGAAGTGGGAGTATGGACGAAATGTGAATGTGGACGAAGTGGAAAAAGGACGAAATGGGAATATGGATGAAATGGGAATGTTGAAGTGGGATTGTGGACGAAGTAGCAATGTGGATGAAATGGGATTGTGGACGAAGTGGGAAAAGGACGAAATGGGAATATAAATGAGATGGGAATGAGGACGAAGTGGGATTGTGGACGAAGTAGCAATGTGAACGAAATGGGAATGGGGACGAAGTGAATCTAAACGCTACTTACGGCTCGAGTCATATCGTCCCTGTGACACAGTTCTATGGTGGGTTAGGGTTCCAATGGGCTGATAGCACATGTCATTGTCAATTTCTATATTTGTGGAGTTTAAGAAATAATTTAACTCGAAGTTTCATTTTCTCCTAAGACAACCGAGTCAATAGCTTTTTGGACTAACCTGCATGAAGAATCCGTTGACGAGCGCTTTCCTTATGTTAATATAGTAGTCTTTGCTTGTGAACTCTGTGCTCGTCCGTTTTAGGTTAAATCTGGAAAAATACAAAGGGACATGTTTAAATAAGTTACATAACTTCACGCCTGCATTCCCAGAGTGGGGTAGGCAGAGCAACAGAATTACCTACTTTAAGAAGCCGCCTCCACATTTATTTAACCTTTTCTAGGATTTCCGGACCCTACTCATAAGGCTTGGTAGTAAAGCTAAAGTACCTAGTTAAAATAAATTAGTATCGTAGTGTGTATACAATTCGCAGAAAGGTAGTAATTGATTAGGCATAATACGATTTCTCACAGACTAACCTATCTGTTTATGGGTAAATCAACTTTTAAAGTACTCCTTTTCTTTTGCGGTATTTAAACTTTGTATGATGTATGAATATTAAAATCAGACCATCAAATTTATGGACCCCACACGTTAAACACCTCAAATATTTTTTAATCATCGAAAAAACCGGATAACTCAGGGGAAAATGCACTTTTTTCATACAAAACCTAGGGACAACATCGTCCCCTGCGTTACCAACTACATTATTGTACAAAACTGTATTATTTTAAATTAAATAAGTTCAAATGTAAGCCTACTTGTCTAATTAAATTAACATGTAGGCCATGTCGTAAGAAAATATATAGTTTTTCTATTAACGTGTAAATTGTGAAACTTGTCAAAAAATAGGGAGTACCTTTAAAGTTGATTCACCCTTATCTCTACTCTTTTTCAAACAATAGGCTATTTGACAGGTTTTTGAAAACCATCTCAGATTATTGGTTGGTGTTTATTGAGTACTCCAAAAGTGGTAATTTTACATTCTTTTATGTATTTCGTCTAAAAAAAGGAAATAAAAATTAACTTTTAAAATATGCCGCCAAAACGCTTTGTTGGGCAAGATGGCGTCGCACAGGAATCAGTGACGTCAGTGGTCAATACATAAACAAACTGACATTGGCTAATCATTGCAAAGCCAGAAAAACCAACAAACGTCAACTGTCATATAGAATATACAGACATCCTATAATCTGTGATATTTACCGACCCTTGACGTCATCATGGATTCGGCGCCGTTTTCGATAAAATGGCTACAGATAAAAAATGATCAAGTTTTATCGTGGTTTTTTGGATAAAAGATTCATTTTTTTTAAGTAAGAGTACCTTAAATCGATTTTAAAACTCATAATTTATATAAATATACATAATTATTACGTTTTTTTTCACCTTGTCAAATAGCCTATTCGAGCACCGGAAATCCCGAGGTAATGATCGGCAGATAATGTCCGCATGTACCTGTCCATGATCCGACTGAGCTGCTGGCGCACGTTGTCCCCCGACTTGAGCGAGCGGTAGTTGATGAAGTTATCGTAGCACCAGTGCGGGTCCTCCATATCTGCAACCAGAGAACATAACATTTAAGAAGGAATATACATTCAATGATGTGTCTTGGATGTTTTCTATTCATTTAAGTATTTATTTCTCTATATAAATAAGTATCTATATATAGTCTATAAGTATCATGGTTCTAGAAACCATAGGAGTGGATGTTCATTCACAAGATTGCAGCGGTGTAAAACAGACGCGCTGGCCTAGTTGGTAGTGACCCTGCCTACGAAGCTAGCGGTCCTGAGTTCAAATCCCGGTAAGGGCAGATATTAGTGTGATGAGCGCGAATATTTGTTCCTGAGTCATGGATGTTTTCTATATATTTCTCTATATAAGTATTTAGATTGTTGTCTAGTACCCATAATACAAGCCTAGAGCTTAGTTTGGGATTAGGTCATTTAATGTGACATTGTCCCCTGATATTTATTTATTTTATTTTAAATAATTTAAATAAAATATCATTGTCAGAGTCCCATAAACATGTTAATTCTATATTGCAGCGGTGTACTCACTCTGCTTGAAGGCGTGGTAGACGTTGAGCAGCGTGAGGTGGTCCCCGTCGATGTGCGCGAACCGCATCTTGGCCTCGTCCGCCGCCTTGCGCGCCTCGTTCGGCCGGACGAAGCACTGCGGGACTAAAGGACATATGATTTATTAGCACACTGATATTGTGAGGGAAATTGGAAGAAACTTGGGGATTTAATACCTAACATACACATACCATGGCCTCCTACGAACGTATAATTATTACTTTAAGACTGCCCGAGCAAACGTCGAGCGTCCAGTGGCGCCCTAATTACTATTACTGTGTTTTCTAATTAACTTGAGAATTTCCTTTCAATCAGACTATACGTTTTTGTAGCGCAAGTAAAAACACAATTTATGGGATATGTAAAAAAACTTTAATAACAATTACCCTTTGAGCAGTCAGCTTAACGGGAAAAGGTGGCCACTTTTTTCCGTTAAGTTGATAAATCGAAGGTGAATTTTATTGTTATTAAGCTATGTGCCCTTTAAGCTGTGTTTTCATTTGTAGTACAAAAACCTACCGAACAATTTCAAAAAATTACTTTAGTAAACACAATAATAGTAATGAGGGCGCCACTGTACATCCGGCGTACGCTCGGCGTAGTCTTAATTGACTCATAGATGGCGTCACAGGTATCGAACATTTGAATCAGTAATCGTGAAGATTGAATGATTTTTACACCCTAATAAATTCAACGCTATTATATCAAAAACATCCTCCTCTACATAAAATAAGGGTTAATTTATAAGTTTAATAAATGCTATAAAATTTATATTTACTCGCATCAATCTCGTACAATACTTGTGAGCTTTCAAACTTGCTACGTCTTATTGGGTACTGTCAGTAGATGGCGCCATGGAATCAATCATTTATCAGGGCAGATCATCTGAATTACTAAAACGCTACCACAATGTGTATGTATGTATGTAAACTAAACCCGAAACTTAGTCATTCATAATTTGTAAAATTGCAAAGTTGTTTGTCTAGGGGACACCGTTGATGTGGGCAAGCATATCAAACTTTTATTTGGTTGTCCTGTGTTTTCTCTCCTCTCTTCCCCCCCCCCCTTGTCTCTCTCGTAATATTTTTGACATGTTTTCCTGCTGAACTACGCATGCTATTTGATATTATATTTAATTTAATTTTTATTGCTTTATATAATGCTAGATTAAGTAGTACCATTGTAACATGTTTAAAAACGACTGACTGCTGAGTTTCTTGCGGCGTTTCTTCTCGGCAGTGGTCTCCTCCTGGGAAGCGCTGGTAGATTCATGACGTGTAAAAGTGCCCGTGCGGCCTACTTACTGAATAAATATCTTTTATCTTTTTATCTTTTAACTCTTTATTGCACATAAACAATTACAAGACATGTTTGCATCATTATAAATAATGTGCAGTGATACGTAGGTTTATAGCGAGGAAAGTCTTTAGTTAATAAGAAAACACAATATAATGAGGGCGCCACTGGACGCTCGACGTTTGCTCGGCGGTCTTAAAATGCATTTGGGCAAATGATTTACTAAATTGTCAATTTGTGACTCCTGGTCCTGAGCTCACCTGACAGCATGGCCGTGATGGAGAGGATCTCGTTGGAGCAGTTGTGGTTGCAGCTCGCGATGAGCATCTTGGCGAGCTGCGGGTCCAGCGGGAACTCCGCCATGACCGCGCCCAGGTCCGTCAGGTTGCCGTCGTCATCTGCAATATGCATAGTACATTGTGTATTAAGGGTGGTAGAAAAAAAATGTAACCACATTTTGCACAATTAGGCAAAGTTTAGAGAACCGCTGAACTGTGTGGAAAAAATGACACAGATATGTGTCATCGGCACTGTATAAGGGTAATTTTTAATAAATTTCAAAAACTCAGATTTTGATACCAACGCATAATTCGATGTAATATTTAAATAACATAACAGTACATTCAATCTAAAAAATTTAATTTGGAAATTTATTGAGAAAAATGCTTAATAATAAAATCACACATAATATGTGTCACTGGCATAGGAGTAAGAATTTTTTGATCACAGATATGTGTCACCGGCGCCGAACGTGTTAAGACTAAAAACAACATACACATACATACATAAGCTCACGCCTTTATTCCCAGAGTGGGGTAAGCAGAGCTACAGGTTACCAACAACTATAAAAACTTGTTGATAATTCTGTAACCACAATTTGCACAATTAGGCTAAGATGTCTACCAGTGTATTAGTGACAGGTTGCAAGCCCATCGCCTAACAGTACTACAAGCCTTTATTCCCTTAGTCGCCTCTTACGACATCCACGGGAGGACATGGAGTGGCACTATTCTAACCCGGCAACCGCGCGGGGAAAATGTGGTTACAGAATTATTAACAAGTTTTTAGAGTTGTTAGTAATTCTTTAGCTCTGCCTACCCTACCCCACTCTGGGAATAAAGGCGTGAGCTGCTACAGTCTCACCCAGCGTCATCCCTCAGTCAGCTGGCGAATGACCAGCTAGTCAGGCATTTTATTATTTAGTCAGTCAATTGCTCAGTCACTCTGTCAGTCGCTCAGATAGCTAGTTGATCAGTTGGCCATCCGTCAGTCAGCTGCCGAATGACCAGCTAGTCAGGCATTTTATTATTTAGTCAGCCAATTGCTCAGTCACTCTGTCAGTCGCTCAGACAGCTAGTTGATCAGTTGGTCATCCGTCAGTCAGCTGGCGAATGACCAGCTAGTCAGGCATTTTATTATTTAGTCAGTCAATTGCTCAGTCACTCTGTCAGTCGCTCAGACAGCTAGTTGATCAGTTGGTCATCCGTGAGTCAGCTGGCGAATGACCAGCTAGTCAGGCATTTTATTATTTAGTCAGTCAATTGCTCAGCCACTCTGTCAGTCGCTCAGATAGCTAGTTGATCAGTTGGCCATCCGTCAGTCAGCTGGCGAATGACCAGCTAGTCAGGCATTTTATTATTTAGTCAGTCAATTGCTCAGTCTGTCAGTCGCTCAGACAGCTAGTTGATCAGTTGGTCATCCGTGAGTCAGCTGGCGAATGACCAGCTAGTCAGGCATTTTATTATTTAGTCAGTCAATTGCTCAGCCACTCTGTCAGTCGCTCAGATAGCTAGTTGATCAGTTGGCCATCCGTCAGTCAGCTGGCGAATGACCAGTGAGTTAATCAGACAGTCAATTGTTCAATCAATGAAATGATCATCCATCAGTGAACAAGTCAGTCAGTCAGTCACACGCTGAGTGATTTAGTAAATGGTGACTCACCCAGCGCGGCGAGGTAGTTGAGCAGCTCCAGGGCCCGCATGAGGGTCTCGGGCGCCGGCGGATCCATGAAGTCAAAGTGCACCAGGTCATCAATGCCCAGGTTTAGAACTAGTCGATCAGTTGGTCATCCCTCAGTCAGCTGGCGTATGACCAGCTAGTCAATCAGTCACTCAAATAGTCAGCCAGCTAATTAGCCAGTCAGTCATTTAGTCAGTCAATTGCTCACTCTGTCGGTCGCTCAGTCTGCTACAGTCAGCTGGCAACCCAGGCAGTCAATTGGTCAGTCAGCCAGTTAGCCAGTAAATGTAAGTCACCCAGCGTCATCCCTCAGTCAGCTGGCGAATGACCAGCTAGTCAGGCATTTTATTATTTAGTCAGTCAATTGCTCAGTCACTCTGTCGGTCGCTCAGACAGCTAGTTGATCAGTTGGTCATCCGTCAGTCAGCTGGCGAATGACCAGCTAGTCAGGCATTTTATTATTTAGTCAGTCAATTGCTCAGTCACTCTGTCGGTCGCTCAGACAGCTAGTTGATCAGTTGGTCATCCGTCAGTCAGCTGGCGAATGACCAGCTAGTCAGGCATTTTATTATTTAGTCAGTCAATTGCTCAGTCACTCTGTCGGTCGCTCAGACAGCTAGTTGATCAGTTGGTCATCCGTCAGTCAGCTGGCGAATGACCAGCTAGTCAGGCATTTTATTATTTAGTCAGTCAATTGCTCAGTCACTCTGTCGGTCGCTCAGACAGCTAGTTGATCAGTTGGTCATCCGTCAGTCAGCTGGCGAATGACCAGCTAGTCAGGCATTTTATTATTTAGTCAGTCAATTGCTCAGTCACTCTGTCGGTCGCTCAGACAGCTAGTTGATCAGTTGGTCATCCGTCAGTCAGCTGGCGAATGACCAGCTAGTCAGGCATTTTATTATTTAGTCAGTCAATTGCTCAGTCACTCTGTCGGTCGCTCAGACAGCTAGTTGATCAGTTGGTCATCCGTCAGTCAGCTGGCGAATGACCAGCTAGTCAGGCATTTTATTATTTAGTCAGTCAATTGCTCAGTCACTCTGTCGGTCGCTCAGACAGCTAGTTGATCAGTTGGTCATCCGTCAGTCAGCTGGCGAATGACCAGCTAGTCAGGCATTTTATTATTTAGTCAGTCAATTGCTCAGTCACTCTGTCGGTCGCTCAGACAGCTAGTTGATCAGTTGGTCATCCGTCAGTCAGCTGGCGAATGACCAGCTAGTCAGGCATTTTATTATTTAGTCAGTCAATTGCTCAGTCACTCTGTCGGTCGCTCAGACAGCTAGTTGATCAGTTGGTCATCCGTGAGTCAGCTGGCGAATGACCAGCTAGTCAGGCATTTTATTATTTAGTCAGTCAATTGCTCAGTCACTCTGTCGGTCGCTCAGACAGCTAGTTGATCAGTTGGTCATCCGTCAGTCAGCTGGCGAATGACCAGCTAGTCAGGCATTTTATTATTTAGTCAGTCAATTGCTCAGTCACTCTGTCGGTCGCTCAGACAGCTAGTTGATCAGTTGGTCATCCGTCAGTCAGCTGGCGAATGACCAGCTAGTCAGGCATTTTATTATTTAGTCAGTCAATTGCTCAGTCACTCTGTCGGTCGCTCAGACAGCTAGTTGATCAGTTGGTCATCCGTCAGTCAGCTGGCGAATGACCAGCTAGTCAGGCATTTTATTATTTAGTCAGCCAATTGCTAGTTGATCAGTTGGCCATCCGTCAGTCAGCTGGCGAATGAATGATGATGAAGTAAATTGGTCAATCAATGAAATGATCATCCGTCAGTGAACAAGTCAGTCAGTCAGTGACACGCTAAGTGATTTAGTAAATGGTGACTCACCCAGCGCGGCGAGGTAGTTGAGCAGCTCCAGGGCCCGCATGAGGGTCTCGGGCGCCGGCGGATCCATGAAGTCAAAGTGCACCAGGTCATCAATGCCCAGCTTTTTCAACTGCAAAACTACAGACCCTAAGTTTGATCTGCAACGGGCAATGCGGGGGGGCATTAGTCGCGCGCAGAAACTCTGTGGCACGGTTGGAAGGAAAGAGAACGAAGGGTTAATGAAGGATTTAATATTGGGTGAGCTGCCCGTTGGTTGCCACGTACCAATTATTGAACTTTGACATGAGTAGACACCCCTATTGGAGGTGCAGAATGGTAGCTGTCAAGTTCTTAGGGATGGGTAAAAAATATTATGAAATACTACTAGGGTAAATCGTCAATAACTGGCCACTTTAGAAAGTGTCATTTAGTTACTAGCCTTCAAATTTCTTATTGACGCAGTTAGTAAAGATACGTAGTTAGCAAAAATGTGAGCAAATCTCTTGCTTTACACATTTTTTTGCAAAGTGGCCAGTTACCGGAGGGTGGCCAGTAATAGGCGATTTACCCTATTATGTCGATATTTTTTCTTTACCATAACGAGTCTAGGACTTTAACTAAACTTGTTCATGTTATAAAACAGGACTATATGACATTGACTACCTGTTGACGTAAATGGGTCGACTTTTTCTTGTTGTTATTCTGTCTCGTAAGCCAGGAGAAAACAGTGATAGTTTCTTAGAAATATAATTAAAATATACCCTACTAATACGCTTGGAAGGAAGCCCATAAAAGAATGGGCTTGTAATTGCCACAAAACCGGATGTTTGCTGGTTTTATACACTTTAAAATCGGTTTTAAATAGTGACCCCGGAGACGTCACCATGGCCACGAGCAACAAAGAAAAGTTGATTGACCCAAATAATTTAGTATCGGCATAAGTGGCCAGTATTATACCTCTGTTGAAAAGTTTCATCTCAAGAGCGTTCATGCACTGCCCTGCAACCTGAAACATTATAAAAGTAAAATAGCAACCGTAGTGTTTTTGTTGTACTGATAATAGTTTACATTTCTCCTGATTATTATGGATCCCAAAAAAAAAATATGTTAAATTGTATTCTAAAAAAATGATACAGGTACAGTCACGAGATTTAATTTGGTACCCACCTTAGGTCCAAAGTCAATCTGACATTCTACAACAATAACGTTGAGTTTCCTAAAAGCTACAAATGACTTGACATCTCTAATGACATTGACGACTTCAAGCCTATTTTTCTTGAAATGGGTCCCAAATTAACGCTCGTGACCGTACATGTACAAGTAATTGTAAGTAAGAATATCGATATCGACATAATAAATATTTTTACCCATGCCTAAGAACTTGACAGCTACCATTTTGCACATCCGATAGCGGTCTAAACACAAGGTAATAGAGATGATAATTCAAGTGCCAGTAACCGGTACTTTAGACGCCAGTAATTCGGTGTTTTTCTTTGTCTTGTTGCTTTTTCCTTCCAATGGTGTAAACTTTAGGCATCTATTTCAATCATTGATAATGATTCAAGCACGATAAAAAGGCTTTCAAGTGAGGTTAGTTTTGTTTCGCGTAAATTGTTAGAGTAATTATGTATCAAGCAGTTCTTAAAGGTGACCTTAAATAAAATTAAGTACAGATCTGGGTTTCCAACTTTTGGCCGATATGTTTTGCCGAATGAACCATTTCCCAACCCGCTTTTTTTCTGAAACTGTGAATGTTAATAGTAGTTTATGAAATTATTTCATAATACCTAGTTATGTGCAGTTTCATACACTACTTTATCTACTCTCATACATTACAACAAAACGTCAATGAATGGCACCAAAACCTAGCACATCACCGCGCATGCGTTAAAGCGGGTGCTATCACAGACAAGTAAAAATTGGAATGAAAACTTTTTGTGTAATGCTGTAAAAATGACGCGAACCGCATGTGCGTTCCACTATAAAAATAATAATTGATATGGAACCTCTTTGGTGACATTAACTTTTTGGATTAACTTCTATCGTAATGGTAAACAAATTACTTTATAACATTATTTTGTTAAAGAAATAATGTTAGTGTTTTTTTTTTAATTTCGGTATTGTGTTTATAAAGTACGCCAATATAAATTCGTTTTGACGTTTATAATTCGAACTTTACGATATGAGAGTAGATAAAGGATTTTTACAAAACTAACCTATAATCTATAGGGTTCAACACGATGGAACTGAAATAAATCCTGAAATATTACATTACAGAAAAAAAAGTGCGTTGGCAAATGACACATTCGACCAAAAGGCAGGATACCAGTTTCTATAGCACAAACCTAGAGCTTAGTTTGAGACTACTAAGAGTGTTTTTTTTATAGCATAGAGAAGACAAACGAGCACACAGGCCACCTGATGGTAAGTGGAAACTGTGACCCATAGACATTCGCATTCACAAGACTGCAATGCAATCCTAAGACTGCAAATGCGTTGCCAACCCTGAGGACTAAGATGGAATGCCTCTATGCTTGTCATTTCACCGGTTGTCTTATCCCCACACCGGAACACACCGATGACATTACTGCTTGGCGGTGGGTTAAGAGTGCGCCGAGCGTACGCCGGATGTACAGTGGCGCCCTCATTACTATTATTGTGTTTTCTAATAAACTAAACTATTTTCTTGAAATTGTACGGTAGGTTTTTGTACTACAAATGAAAACACCACTTATATGGTATATCACAGAGTTTAATAACAATTCAGCTTCGAGTTATCAACTTAACGGAAAAAAGTGGTCACCTTTTCCCGTTAAGCTGACTACTCAAAGGGTAATTGTTATTAAAGTATGTTACGTATCCCATAAATTGTGTTTTTACTTGCGCAAAAAAAAAATCTTTAGTTAATTAATTAGAAAATACAATAATAGTGATGAGGGCGCCACTGGACGCTCGACGTTTGCTCGGTGCAGTCTTAGGGTCTCCCCAGACCTATCGACGCGGAATCGGCTTGAGCCGGCAAGAATAATTTTTATGTCCACGCAATAAGGTCGAAAACGACGTCGTTCCGTTCGCAACGCCGAGCCGTGCCGAGCCGAGCCGAGCGATACCATTTTCACTCTTACTGCACGGACATAATTTTTTTTCTTACCGGCTCAAGCCGATTCCGCGTCGATAGGTCTGGGGAGACCCTTAATGGATAAATGGTAGCTATCCAGATGGACCCTGCGCAAGGTCCTACCACAACTAACAGTGTGAAATATTGTCCCCTATCTTTTTTTATGGTACACTACTCTGCTACTCGCTCAGCTTGGATAATCACCCTAACAGGCAATAGGTCTCAGAAACTCAAGACCAGAAACAAAATACATTTCTATTCACACTAAACTAGATTAACTAAATGTAAATATAATAAAAACCCAGGCCCTGTTGACCAAGTCACCTCAATATCTCCGGGTACGTGTTGTCCTGCATCTCGTTCTTGTAGGCCTTCTCCGTGTACAGCCGGAAGCACTTGCCGGGGCGCGTGCGGCCGGCACGTCCGGCCCGCTGTTGAGCTGATGCCTAGAAGAACATGATATTTAATATGAGCCCATCAAGAGAAGCAGCGGGTGGACGGGTTTTTTTTGAAAAGGTGTTCTGAACAAATCACCAACACACGCACCAGAGGACATAACTTTAAACTTGCAACAATAAAACACAACACAAATATCGGCAAAAACTTTTTAGGGAATAGAATAATAAAAATGTGGAACAAATTACCCTCTAATGTTGTGAACTCTAAAAGTGTTAACCAGTTCAAAAATAAGTTTGACAAACATTCTAAATTAGTGTGACAATTCGTGCAGTGATCAAGGATTTAGACATATCAGTGCCAACTGCCTGTCTAAAATAAATAATAATAATAATAATAATAATAATAATAATCATGTATATAGAGATTTTTCTCAAAATAGTACTTCATTTTAGTACCAAAAAGGTAAAAAAGAACGTTTGTGGTCTGTCGGTATGTCACAGCAGATTTTCTCAGAAACTATAAGTTATAAATTTGAAATTTGGCATAGTTGTACAATTTACTTGCCTGCATGTTTGTAAAAAAAAAACATTTTTTAAACTTGAAAAGACTATAGCAAATGGGGTGTCATATGAAAGGGTCAGTCTGCACATTCCAAAACCAATTTTATTAATTTTCGTTGAGGCTCTTTTTGATTTATAAACAAAAATGTACAAAAAATGGGAAAAATAAGTTTTTGACAAATATTCTTCTGTATTGAAATTAAGGCTAGTCAAAATGGACCTTATTCTGTAGAAAAAAATTTAGAAAAATTTGGATTTTCTTTTGTTACTAAGCATATTATATAAAATACGGAAAAGTTTTATCACAGAGTTTTTTTTTAAGGGTATTTTTATTACTTTTATTTATTTATTTAGTAATGGCCATGTGGCATTTCTCTTTAACCATTAGCAGAAACTAGTTTATTTTCTCAGTTAACTAAATAAGCACGATTTTTTACAGAACACCTTTTAAAAGTTGTCGCTAGATGTCGCTACAATATTACCTATTTCACATTTAAACGCAATACAATGAGTAATAAATTGCTCAATATGGACCAACACCAACAAAAGTTAAACCACATTATGCAATTAAAATCAACAATGAAAAATGTTGATTCAGACTCGTATTGTTGAGTTTACTGCCCAAGAAAAAAAAAGGCGACCGGAAAACCGGTCGAACGGTCTACACATACCCCCTTACTTATAAACGTGGAATAAGCTTGGAATAGGTTATGCCATGCTTTGTCCTTATCTGTAATTGTGACATTTGCATCTGACAGAACAACTCACAACTCGCATGATATCTTTTAGTATTTATTTTCTTCAGTTTTGTTCTATAATCATGCCATATTTGACGCTTTTATGAATTTTTACGATACAACCAAAATAAAAGGGGTTCCTTTCATGATGTAAGTGAGCACTAAGAAAAGATTTTCCGAAAGTCCGACCCCCAACGGGAAGAAATAGGGGGAGTAGTGGGAAATAAATTCTACGCGTACGAAGCCGCGGGCGTCCTCTAATACGATATAAAACTCTCACCTTACTAATAGGAGACACGAGCAGCGACTCCACTCTGATACGAGGATTGTACACCTTCTGTTTGGCGAATCCTGGATCAATCACGAACACCACTCCGTCGATAGTCAACGAAGTCTCCGCAATGTTAGTGGACACCACCACTTTTCGTCCAATAGCTCCATTGGTCCTATTCGGAGGAGCAGGCTCAAAGATTCTCTGCTGCAAGTTAGGCGGTAAAGTAGAATACAGCGGTATGCATTTCAACTCGCCTGCATCTGGACCTAAATTATCTATTTCTCTCTTAATTCTTTTACACGCATCCTCTATCTCTTCTTGTCCTGTTAAAAATAGCAGAATATCACCAGATATCTCTTCGCATATGTGTATCTGAACAACGGTCCGAATCGCAGCCTCTAGATAATCTCTCTCCGGTTGCGGTGTATAGAATATTTCCACAGGATGAGTACGCCCTGGTACGTTCATGAGAGGTGCATTATCGAAGTACTGCTGGAACTTTCCAGCATCTAACGTAGCTGACATAATAACTAGTTTCAAATCTGTACGCTGCTTGATAACTTCCTTCAAAACACCCATAAGAATATCTGTTGCCAATGTTCTCTCGTGAGCTTCATCTAGCAAAATAACTCTATACTGTTCCAGCATAGGATCAGACATAGCTTCTCTTAGCAACATACCATCAGTCATGTATTTTAACAACGTGTGTGGTCCCGAGCAATCTTCAAAACGAATACTGTAACCGACTTGCTGTCCCAATACCACGTCCATTTCCTCAGCAACACGTTGGGCTACAGACATGGCTGCCACTCTTCTCGGCTGTGTACACGCGACTCCTTTAGATTTCCCAGCGGTAACCGCTGCAAATTCTACGCTCCATTGAGGTATTTGTGTGGTCTTTCCGGAGCCTGTTTCTCCCACTAGGACAACACACTGGTGGGTGTTCAGAAGCCGCATGAAGTCATTTTTGTATTCCCACACGGGGAGGCCTAGCCGCCGGCGAAGGAGCTCGTGATAGCGGGTCGAGTGGGGGAGCCCTGCGGAAAAGAAAGTTCAAAAATTAATTTATTGTATAAAACACATACTGCCTGCCTGCATTTAGGTAAACAAAACACTTTTCGAATCAGTAAGAAACTGTCACAAACATTACCTGTAAGTGGGTTGACACCAGGGGTACTGGTGGCAGTAGGAGGCATAGCAGTGCCCAGGGTAGCTGTGTTATCCCCGTTGTCACCACCTCCACCTTTAGCCGCAAGGGCTGCAGCCTTCTCCTCTCTGAAAAATGAGGATGTTATAATTAAATCAGTTTAAACAGAGATAGCACGCCATCGAATAAGGGTTGCCGTGACTGCAGAAAAAAGATTTTTTAAATAGAGCGGAGAAGGCAAACAAGCATACAAGTACCCTGATGGTAAATGGAATCTGAGATGCAAAGACATTTTTACGTTCTCAAGGCTACAATTCTAAGTAGAAGGAGTCACGGTCAAAGCTCATGCAATGTGCATAGAGCTTGATAAATGTTGAGGAAAAGGCAGTGTATGTTTAGACTGGGGCACCAGTTGTTACGTAGTCTCTGCCTACCCCATTGGGAGACAGGAGTGAAAGTATATAGGTACCTATGTATGTACAAACATATAAAATCCTTACAAAGCTTCATAAAAGTAGGAAAGTTTGAACTGTACCTAGTACTTAGTTTTAGTAGCTTAGAAACGAAACGAAAGAAACGTATGATATTGAACTATAAGTGGATGATCAATTTCTGTGACTCTGAGTTCTATTTTAGTACAAAATAAATCAATATCTAAAAGTGACTCCATCAACCGCCAAGAGTAATAGGATCATTTCAAGTGTATTTTATGTAATATTCATAAAGCTTTATGTTGCCTATAGAATATATTGCCGAAACTCCTTACAAAGATAGCTACAGAAAAAAAGCTATCCAACTGTTTTAGTTCAAAAACAAACCGGTGCAAACTCCAACGTCATTTACAAAGACACTTATTACGGATAACGAGCTTAAAAACGTATAATTCCGGATGTAATGCGGTGCTAGGATCGCATTAACGTTTTGTTATAATGGAATTCATTTGTATTGTGGGTCGTGGCTCTATAAACTAACGAAACAACAAAGGCTAATCCAGCATGGCTCGTAAAAAATAACGTGTTACTAACCTTTTCTTCTTGATAAAGGGATCCATAACTTCAATTCGTCGCTTGGACATTTTACTATAAACACATTTAACACTATAGTCTATATTCAATAGAAATCCCTTTTACCACTCAATTAAATACCGGAGCCAACAAAATGGCGACTACAGAAAGTACAGGAACGACAACTTTTTTTTAAAGGACTAATTTTGCTTATGGTTCAGTGTTGCTAGACTTGCAAAAGCATGCAAAAGTTTTTATTTACAAATACTTTTCGTCTATGGATTACGTGTGCTTCTTTATACGTATGTTGCGGTTGTGCTTAACATTAGAACAAAAATTATGAATCTACGAATTACGAACAAATATACGCCAATTATAAAAATGTACAACAAAAACTTAATAATAAATTTTCTTGACATATGTTGTAGTGTGTTGTATTTGCGTGTATAAAGTTTAATTGCACTTAATAAAATCACAACTGTGTCGTAAGACGAACCGCAACTGAACAAAAATGTCAGACACATCAGTCACAAAACTGCGTATTTTGAGTGTGTTCCTGTAAATACTTGTAAACTTCCTTGTAAATAATGTTACCGCAGTGTTTACTGTGTTGTTAATTATTTATGGAGATAATTTGTGCAATTGAAGTGTACCCTCAAAATGGACTATTTATAAGATACGATCGAATCATCACAACCACCGAATTTAATTAAAAAGTTTTGTTAATTCTATAATTCGAAAACGACATCATCAGAAATTGTTCTGTTTCAACAGAGGTGAGTAAATAACAAGTGTTTCGTGAATTATTTCTACTTTTACGATCGTGGTAAGTACATTTATAATCAAAATGGCGGACACACATTTCTTTGATTTGTTTATTTATTTATATGGTCTAATATTGGGCCTTTATTTCCATCTTAGTAACATAAATACCAGCCAAAATGAAACTTCTGAAGCCTTTCAAGACAAAGGAACCATTTCTAGAACAACAGTGGAAGGGTAATGAACTTGTCACAACTTGTCCGTTGTCAAAAAAGTTTGAAGTGTTCCAACTTTTTACGCAATTAACAATAAAATTACGTATACAATACCCTTAAGGCCTGTTGTTTGATCAGTAGTTAAACTAATTGTTATAATTTGAAAAAGGAATCGAAAATTTGAAGGAATCTCAAGAAAATGTGTCAAATTTTCAGTTCCTTTTTCGAATTTTAACAATTAGTTAGTTTAACTACTGATCAAACAACAGGCCCTTAGGGTGAGTATTTGTGATAGTAGCAAATTAGAGATACCGACCGGCTGAAAAAAACTACTTCCTAATTACCATTTGAAATTCGCATGAAATAATATCGTGGGGAACGTAATGCCCTCAGCGATCTGAAAATTTACATACATCGTTTTTGAAAGGCGTTCAGCTTCCAAGAAAAGCTTGTATACACAATGTCGTTAATCCTATAAAAAGATAAAAAGATAAAAGATGTTTATTCAGTAAGTAGGCCGCACGGGCACTTTTACACGTCAAAAATGTACCAGCGCTTCGCAAGAGACCACTGCTGAGAAGAAGCGCCGCAAGAAACTCAACAGTTAGTCGTTTTTTTAAATATACAATTTTAAAACTTAACCTAGCATTATATAAAACAATGAATCTAACATACGATAAGAAATAAATGTATTCACGCGTAGTTGAGCAGGAAAATGTGTCAAAACTCTGAATTTTCTCCAGAACTAATTAGTAGTAAGTAATAGAAAAAACTTGCAAAAGAAAGAACGGAATGGAAGGAAAGGGAGGAGGCCTTTGCTACAGAGCACTGGGACAAAGAATAATACAAATTTAAGTACCTATAATTAAAAAAAAAAATGCATTTAATATTCCGAAATAAAGAGGCTTTATTATTATTATTATTATTATTATTATTATTATATAATAGAAAAATTATTATGAAAATTATACTTAATTATGATGGTGTAATACAACTACATAAAAAGTTTCGATACATTCTCCTACAGAAACCGTGTCCCCTAGACAATATACAATGTTTACATATTTCTTACGATTAAGTTATTATTAAGTTATTTGGGTGTTTAGTTTAGGCCAAGCACTTTTATCTGATAGATAGTCCTCAACCCTATAGTAAGCTTTAGACATCAGCAACTTTTTCAAGTAAGTTTTAAGTACTGGAAATGGTAACTTTAAAACTTCGTCAGGTAATTTATTATAGAAATGGATGCATTGACCTACAAATGATTTAAAAACCTTACGAACACGAATTTTTTTAATAGCTATTTTATTTTTATTTCTTGTATTAAAAGCTACTGTCAAAATACTAATTTCTTTAAATAGTAATCTTAAAGAATCACGGGAGTTTAGGTTATTTATAGAACGGATGGCTCTTTTTTGTAACACGAATATAGTCTGTATGTCAGCAGCTTTTCCCCAAACCAGAATACCGTATGACATAACACTATGAAAATAACTATAATAAACTAAGCGAGCTGTCTCAACATTCGTAAGTTGCCTGATTTTTCTAACAGCATAAGCTGCAGAACTTAATTTACCTGCTAGTACTGCTATGTGGGGACTCCATTGCAAGTTTTTGTCTATAGTTATCCCTAAGAAAAGCGCCTTATCTACCATTTCCAAACACTCACCATTTCGAAATATACTAGATTCTACCGGTCTAACATTAGGCAAAGCGAACCTAACACATTTAGTTTTCCTAGCATTGAGTAGCAAATTGTTACTAGTAAACCAATTAAGTACTTTACCTAGCATGGCGTTTATCCTAGTGTAATTGACGGATTTTCGGTCTACCTTGAAAATCAATGATGTATCATCAGCAAATAGCACAATATCACAAAGATTCTCTACCATGGGTGGTAAGTCATTAATGTAAACCAAAAATAAGAAAGGACCTAATATGGAGCCCTGAGGCACACCTAATTTAACAGCTGCTCCAATGGACTGTGTTTGGTTTACAACAACCGTTTGTGTCCTATCACTATGAGGACATGAGATTTAGAGAATTATTAGTCAGACCATAATGTTCCAATTTTAATATAAGAGTCCCATGATCTACGCAATCGAAAGCTTTGGAAAGGTCACAAAAAAATCCTATTGCATCACAAGATTTCTCCCAAATATTGTATATATATTTAATGAGTACAGATGCTGCATCAGTTGTGGATCGTCCTCTGGTGAAGCCGAACTGATTACTGTTAAGCAGTTTATTTCTATTGAAGTGACCTAACATATCATTTAACATTATTGTGCAGCATTACAAAAGTATTGCATTCTACTCTGAAATGTTTAAGGGCGTACCCCGTCTCAATGACCTCGAGCATTTCAACTTCTTCCCTCCCCACTTCCTTTCCTCACCTCTGCAAGTTTACGTACATGCGCCATCGCTTTTTCGTAACGCCATCTAGTATAAAGTAAATGTACTATAATGGCCAACTTTTTAGGCCGCTAACGACATCTTACGGATTGTTGGCGTACTACTATAACTTGCAGTTGGTATTGAGACTTTTTAGGCCAAGAGCTGGCAACCCAATCGAACATAAAATTTTATTCATTAAATACTTACCAAAAAATCGTGAAAACATTTGTTTTGCACTTTAAATCCCATTAAATTCGTCAATCTTGTTGGCATTGCTTATGACACAGTAAAGCGACAAGGTACTAAAGTGATCAGTTACTTTTGACGATGACTTTACGGATATACAGGGTGTTTGGCAGTCGGGTGTAGGGGTTTTAAGGGATGATAGTAAGGGTCATTCTGAACATTTTTGACCACATTTACTATTATGCTAAGTTTCACGGTTTCCGAGATACTGATCATTTTAATAGGATTTTTTGTAATTTTTCCTTATGTCCGTGATACAAAAAACCCCTTAATTCAAGTATTAATTTAAAAAAAAAAACAGTGTTTTCTTGCATGACTTGAATCACTATGAAATAAGGAAGTTTTAAAGCTACATGCCATTTTTTTTTCCTTACAACTTTTTGAGTAAACGCGCAAGAGTTACTTTCTCCATACTAAGAGAACCCCGCGTTTGTTTTTCACCAAGTATGGAAAAACCAATTTTGTGAGGTTACTCAAAAAGTTGTAAGGAAAAAAAAATGGCATGTAGCTTCCTTATTTCATAGTGATTCAAGTCATGCAAGAAAACACTGTTTTTTATTTAAATTAATACTTGAATTAAGGGGTTTTTCGTATCACGGACATAAGGAAAAATTACAAAAAAAACCTATTAAAATGATCAATATCTCGGAAACCGTGAAACTTAGCATAATAGTAAATGTGGTCAAAAATGTTCGGAATGACACTTATACTATCACCCTTAAAACCTACACCCGACTGCCAAACACCCTGTATATTTACCAGAAATTATAACAAACTCGTCAGTGGAGTACAACAGTGCGTCGTGTACCTTGCTCGTAAAGTACTCGTAGTTGGACGCAGTGAGTCGCGTTGTTGAGTGAGAGTAGTGTTGCACACTGTAGACACCAGGCATAGAGATATGACAGAATGCTAGTGGTGCACAGTGCGGGTAAGTCGGCTTGCTGTGAGACTGCGTCATTTGCTTGGAAGGTCGTCAGGTTGCGTAATTGTCCATTGTCGAGGGTCACCAATGTAGTTAGAGAGGGCAATAGAGAGATCTCTCTCCAGGCGGGTGTTATGCCTGGGGACGGAAGTCCATTGGGATGAAGTTGGAAGTGCTACATATATCAACTGACTGTTGAAATTTCGCTTGCGCGTTGTAGAACAGTTTAGTTCCGCTGTCTGACGTTGTGACGCTGTTGGCGCTGGCGAGTTGGTGGTACATGGTTTGCCGTTAGATGTCGCCATGTCGCGCGTGGCTCCGAGCGGCACGGGTTCCCCGTTCGACGGCCAAGCGGCGTATGCCGCCCGTCGCCCCCGCAGAGACCCGCTAGTGGGGATTAGCGCGCAAACATGAATATTTTATTTTCCTCAAAAACTACAGAATCAATTAAAAAAACATCCGGCCAAATTAAAGTTCACATTATTGTCCAATTATAAGTTAAGTCTCATGTGTAAATATCGCATAATTAGGCAGTTATAATGGATTATAGATCGAGAAAAGGGTTCACGGGAAATTATTATACTCTTAAGATATAAACATTTGCGAAATATTTTTCCGTGAAAAATAAAGAACAAATGCCAAGCTAAAATATATGTTTTTTACAGATTTTTGTACTACATTTTGGCTTATTTGAATCGACTTGAAAATCGCTAAAATACGCCGGGTAGCCCCTTAATATGAGATAGCTAATCTTAAATCTAATATGTTTCCTGAAGTGACACAGCCTCATTGCGCATAGGTGAGTCTATTACTATACTTGTCTATTTAGTAAAATAAAATAAAATAGCTGGTTATTCGGAACTTACATTTACATTTACATACATACATAAACTCACGCCTTTATTCCCAGAGTGGGGTAGGCAGAGCTACAGAATTTCCAACAACTCTTAACTTTTTGATAATTCTGTAACCGCATTTTGCACACTTAGGCGAAGATGTTTACCAGTGTATTAGTGACAGGTTGCAAACCCATCGCCTAACAGTACTACACGCCTTTGTTACCTTAGTCGGCTTTTGCGACATCCACAGGTAGACTTGCGAGTGGCAATATTCTAATCCGGCAACAGCAGTGTTCGCATTGTTGTGTTCCGGTTTATATAAGACAGCCGGTGAAATGACTAGCATAGAGGCATTCCATCTTAGTCTTCAGGGTTGGCAACGCATTTGCAGTCTTAGGATTGCATCGCAGTCCTGTGAATGCGAATGTCTATGGGTCACAGTTTCCACTTACCATCAGGTGGCCTGTGTGCTCGTTTGTCTTGTCCATGCCATAAAAAAAAAAAAAAAAAAAAAAAAAAACCACAACCACATTTACATTTGATTAGCAATGTTGAATTATTAGCCTTTTTGGTTAACGTGTGTGTTTTCACATCGCCTATGTTGGATGTTTTTCATAGAACTTCAGCAGATAACTTGAAATCAACACAGGTTCCGTAGAAAATAGTGTGTAAAACAGAAAGCAGTGTTCTATAAAATGACTGTCAGTGAAACAAGGGTACACCATATGAAACCCTTAAAAATGAAGACACTGAATTTATTCATTACCAGGACTAAATTCCAATGAATAATTTGGCTTTACTCCAATTAATGAGAATGTTTGAGTCACAGCTGACTAATTTGATTTAAGTGTTTTGAAGAAATGCGCTTATTTTAGTGCGAGTATGGTTAACAGTTCAACAACCGTTGGTACCATCTTCAAGACCGATTAAAGTGTTAAATTACTATCATTTGTGGGTAAGGAACAAAAAGTTGGCCATGCTAACTCAATCAATTAAATTTTCTATGAAACTTTTCCATTCTGACACGAAAATGCAGATACATAATATATAGATAGATTACTATGGAATTTATAGGGTTTACTATCTTGTGATGTCACAATCAAACAGTGTCCTTATTGTTGGATTTTATGAATTTAATAATCTTATAATAGCAAACTAAAATATAAGATTGATGTTTTCCTAGTTTTTTTATAGTTTATCTTTTGTTAATGAAAAACCAATTTAATTTCACTCTTGTCAAATACCCTATTGTAGGGATACTTTTCGTCGCACAATGGAACTTTTTTCTTCGTTGTTTGTATGGTTAACTGCGCTTAACTGTGGTCCAACTTTTTGGTCCTCACCCTTGTCTGTGACCAGACCTATTCATATTCATATTTATTCATGTCTTCTATTTATTTAGTTTTTTTTTGTTTAAATAGGTAGGGACTATAATTTTTTATGACGTTATGCTACAATGTAGAAATTAAGGGACACGATAATAGTGAATAAGTAGTAATGAGAGAGCCCGGACCCGAGCGCTAGGCGCAGTGTGGACCATAGTTACCGAAAATTTTCAGTTTGCATTTTTGCCATTCCAGAAATTAATTTGATAGTGTAGGTGCTCCTATTACTACGCGGTTTGACCTTTCGTGCCTGCTGTAAAACTGACACAACCTAAACCTACCTTGCTTTTTCGACCTAGTTATAAGTGAAAAATATTGAAAATATTCGATTGGAAAAAATCGAGATCGTGAAAAAGTGTATAAATTATAGAAAAGGTTGGAGCTTCCTATTAAGCAAGGAAATTTGCTTGTATCAGAAATGGAAATTAAGTTAATTATTTGACAGCCGGTGAAATGACTAGCATAGAGGCATTCCATCTTAGTCCTCAGGGTCGGCAACGCATTTGCAGTCTTAGGATTGCATCGCAGTCCTGTGAATGCGAATGTCTATGGGTCACAGTTTCCACTTACCATCAGGTGGCCTGTGTGCTCGTTTGTCTTCTCTATGACATAAAAATAAAAATAAATAAAATAAATAAAATAAGTAAAATTCGATTCTTGGAAATTACGGGCAACACTCCCGGGCACTGTCTTAACCAAACACAACTCGGCAAATTGGTCATCAGGAAACAAGTATTTAGTCTTGTTTGGAGCTTAGCCAATTGAGACAATTAACGTCCGTCGGTTAATTAGGGAGCATAATGGTTAATGGTTTTGATATTATGAGTGGAGGAGAACACGAGGATTCTGAAGCTAAAATATCCATATAAAATGAAAAAATGAACGTCCGATTTTTTCGAATTTTACAAGCTTTTATTTAACTTGCAATGTATGTATGTAAGGGTAAAACCTTGCAACTTAAATTTGACTCACTTCCCGGTTTTCGATGAAAATTGGCATACGCCTTTAGTTCTGATGACAATACAATACAATAATCATGGCGAAAAAGTGCAGTCGTCAACAAAAGCTTGTCCCAAAAATGTTTATTTTGTCAGAAACTTATTGAATTTGTTTACAAAAATCTACCCAGAGCTAAATTTGTGTCTTTTTTAAGGCTCCTTTAAGCATCCACTGACAGTATTTTTTATATAATTTTATACTAGCTTCTGCTTGCGACTTTGTCTGCGTAGATTTCAGATATCGTTATCCCCATGGGAACATTAAAATTTTCCAGGATGGAAAGTAGACTATGTTTTAAGCTGTCTCCATTCCAAATTTCACCTACATCCGTCTAGTCGTTGCAGACCACCTATTCCCCGATACAAGCTTTTAAAAAACTTTCCTCTCGAATTACATAAAGGAAGAGCTTAAAAAAGCTCAGATCGTCAGCAGTAAATTAATATCCCTCTCTTATTGCATAACCAAATATAAGGATAACCCTTATAAATAGCGCTTAAAAAGCATATCAAACGGATTTCAAGCGATACAGCTTTTCTAATTAACATACATACACACATACATACCTTAACGCCTGTCACCCAATGGGGTAGGCAGAGACTATGGAACGCCAGATACACCGGTTTAAAAAAAATCCTTATACAAACCCATTCCAAACCTCTTGAATGGGATAGCGGGCCGGTCCCTGCATAGTATAATAAGATTAGTAGGATTGTCTTTGATTGAGAAATTGTTTTTTTTTTGTCTACAGATGATAGTTCGCTGGCCGAACCTTCCTTCGTGAAAATAGGACAACACTACCATGGGGCAGCAGACTTCTAGAAAGAGTAAGTACACAAACGTTTGTACGCGACTCATCCGTGTTATTAATAGATATTCTCTCGGGTAAAAAAGATAAGATAAAAAAAATAGATGTTTATTCAGTAAGTAGTAAATATACAATTATAAAACTTAACCTAGCATTATATAAAACAATGAATGTAACATACGATAAGAAATAAATGTATTCACGCGTAGTTGAGCAGGAAAATGTGTCAAAACTCTGAATTTTCTCCAGAACTAATTAGTAGTACTTAATAGAAAAATAATTATAAAAATTATACTTAATTATGATGGTGTAAGACAACTACATAAAAAGTTTTGATACATTCTCCTACAGAAACCGTGTCCCCTAGACAACATACAATGTTTACATATTTCTTATGACTAAGTTATTATTAAGTTATTTGGGTGTTTAGTTTGTTGGGTACTGTTAGATTCCCCGGGATTAAGTGTAGAGCTAGCGCGGGCGCCGATCACGAAGAATTTTGGCCATTAAACCTTTACAACAATGCGCCACCGTGTTATAGGGAAATGGCTTACCACCCAGCACTGCCCTCCTACGCCAGCAAACAAGGCTCTTAGTCATGAGCAAGGATCGGAAAAAACGTAAATGGTAACGTAATCATCATCTAGACCCCCACCCCTCATGTCATCAAAAATAAGCAAAGCATAGATCTCCCCGCCCCCCATAGGGCTTACGTAATACTTGAATGATCCCGGAGGAATTCTTCAAAATTACGGGCGTTTTTTCAGATTCTTGGTCATGAGGTGGCGATTGCTAGAGGAGTTTTATTTGAGATACTGCTATGTGGTTTCGCAGGGCAGAACGACAATGCTCTCATTGTTATGGAGAAATTACTAGCATAGAGGCATACCATCTTAGTTATATGGGTTGGCCATGCATGTGCAGTCTTAAAATTATACCACTTATCATCAAGGTCATAATTTCAAGGTCACAAAGGTCAAGGTCACATAACTTCAAGGTCACAAAACTGAAGGTCAAAATTATCTTTCCAGGTGGGGAGTGCTCTTGTGGCTGCGGCGGCTTCGAGCGCCGCCGCTACGTGGAGTCGCCGAGCAGCGTGCAGCGTTACGTTAGCGCTGTCACTGACAGGTAACAGCTGTTTCAATTATTTTTTATTGATTAAAAGAACACTTTTTTTTGAGTAAGGTCGACCAATTTTCTTCGTTTGATCTCTGTTTAAGGTAAATATTTGTGTGATAAAGATTGTTTGTATGGGTCATACACAGATTTAGGTTACCGTCTTTCCTGTGGACAAATCCAAGGTTAACATTTTCAAGGTCAATTTTTCTGGCTCAACCAACTTCTGCATAAACGGTTTCAGGTCTACTTTAGTGCTATCAAATAAAAACATAACTTATATGCACACAAGCCTTTAACTATTGACCACAGGAGACACAACTTTTGTTTTTTCGAATGTGTATGACCCATTGTGTTTGATGTAAGTTTGTTGTATGTATGTATTTGTATGGTCGGTACAGATGGAGCGGGCGCGAGTGCGCGTGCCGGCGGCGGCGCGGGCGGCGCGCCCCGCCCCCAGCCTGCGTGTGCACCGCCTACCGCCGCGTCGCCGACTGCCGCGACGACCGGTGACCACCACTACACTACACTACACACCACTACACTACACTACACACCACTACACACTACACTACACTACACTACACACCACTACTACACTACACTACACACCACTACACTACACTACACTACACACTACTATTCTACACTACACACCACTACACTACACACCACTACACCACACTACACTACACACCACTACACACTACACTACACACCTCTACACACTACACTACACTACACTACACACCACTACATTACACACCATTAAACACCACTACACTCCTCTATGGAACCTTGGAGTATCCACCATTAAACCTCACTCAAAACAACCCCTAGCTAGGAGGCAAGGCTTTGAAATAGCCTCGTTTGTATGAAAAACGCACTCTGACCCGTTATTTTTGCTCCTGGGTGTATTACTTTTCAATGGCCTTGACCTTAACCTTAAAAAGTTCTACTGGCAACATCCCCTTTCATTATATCGTTTTCTTTTAAATTATTTGTATTTTATTTTTTATTTCCAGTCTGGCTGCCGTCATTACTCTAGGGGCGAGGGACCTTCGCCGGGAGTTGGACTCGATCGTCTTAAACGCAGGTTTGTTATAATTTAACCCCTGACAAAAAAAAGGGGGAGATTTTAAGTGTCTGTGTGTGACGTCGTAGCTACGTTGAACTGATTTTGATGTGGTTGTTTTTAAAAAGAAAGCTGGTTTAATAAAGATGTGTCCTGGGTAAAAATAGTATATATTTTGCAATTAGTGAATAAAGGGCGGATTTAAGACTGCACCGAGCAAACGCCGAGCGTCCAGTGGCGCCCTCATAACTTTTATCGTGTTTTATAATTAACTAAAGAGTTTCCTTGCAATCAGACGATACGTTTTTGTAGCGCAAGTAAAGACACAATTTATAGGATACGTAACAAACTTTAATAAAAATTACCCTTTGAGTAGTCAGCTTAACGGGAAAAGGTGGCCACTTTTTTCCGTTTAGTTGATAACTCGAAGGTGAATTGTTATTAAACTATGTGATATACCCTATAAGTTGTGTTTTCATTTGTAGTACAAAAGCCTACCGACAAATTTCAAGAAAATACTTTAGTTTATTAGAAAACACAATAATAATAATGAGGGCGCCACTGTACATCCGGCGTACGCTCGGCGCAGTCAAATAGCCGCTACTGATTACTCAGCGTTTCGAGCTCTATTAATTAGGATATTGAAAATTTTGATATACGCAAAAAAATGGTTTATACTTCACGAAAAAAATTGCAATTTTTACCACATTTCATCTTCAAAGGGTCAATATACCAAAAAAAAAATGAGTAACACTTTCGTATTAATTAACACCATAAGGCCTTTTTTTATCTTATCTAAATAACTCCGTATTAATTACTACCGTTCCATTTGCTCCCCAAATTACCCTTTTGTGACGTCATCGCGACAAGAATCCAAAGTCTAGTTATTAATGTGTACAACTCACTCATATTAAATATTTATATAATTTATTATGCTTATGTGTTTTTTTGCAAACTGTACACAATACAAACAACAGGTTACTTAAGTTTTTCACCTATAGGCAGCGTTACAACTAGACCCCGTTATGTTGTCGCACTGACATTACTTTTCACTAGAGCGTGAATGCTTTTTTTATCGACTATCTAAATGTCGATAGTGTATGTCACTGATAATTTCAAATTTGTCTCTTTTTGGAGTGATTTGTAAATTGCACCATGTGCAAAACAATTCGTTTCCTACTTTTATCAAGCAGGGAAAATCTTTAGTGTATTTTGTTTTTAAATCTTCCATTGTAGCATATTGTTATGTACGTACACACCAAGCAATTAAATAAATTCTACAATTAAACTAACACTATTCCAAAGAACTGCAAGTTATAGTGTCTGTCGATGTGACATGCAATTGCAGATCATTTATCTAAGGTTATCGCTTCTCGTAAGGCCAATAAGGTTATGTACTTATTTGTAAACAAAAAGTTTTAATTGAAATTGAGTATACTAGGTGACACTTAAGACGTAATACAAAATGTCATTTCCCGAATCTACTCATGATTACAATCAACTATTAATATAGGACCAACTTCAACAACGTAAACACAAAATCGACGTCTCCATAAAAATTGTGAAACCAGCTGATTGCTTTTAGTATGGGAGATTAAATTTTTTTCTACCGATTTCGATATTAGTCCCATAGTAAAAGTTGATCGTACTGATGAGTAGATCTAGAAAAAAAAAAATGTTGTATTACGTCTTAGGTGTCATCCTGTATACACTTAAAAGGCGAAAATTCAATTGCATTATATAAACATCGATATCAGGGTCATACACAGATTTAGGTTCGCGTCTTTCCTGTGGACATACCCGAAGTTAACGTGTTTAAGGCCTAATTTTCTGGCTGAACCCTCATCCGCATGAACGGCGTCACGTCTACTTTAGTCCTATCAAATAAAAACATTACTTATATGCACACAAGCCCTTAACTATTGACCACAGGAGAGACAACTTTTGTTTTTTCGAATGTGTATGACCCATCAAGAAGGTCGATAAAAAAATCATTCACACTCTACTGAAAAACAATATTTATGCGACAAGATAACGGGGTCTAGTTACAACTAGGCTGGCACGTCGTCGAAATAGTAGTTTTTTTTAATTTGCAGAAGGCGACGCGGTGCGGGACAACTCTACTGCAGAGGTGTACGTGCTCTCTGTGGCGGCTAGACCGTGAGTGGTTTATTCACTTTTTTTTTGTCAATCCCATCCAAACATAAATGTGAAAAAATGGCCAAGTTCGTAAACGTAAGTGAGATCCTAATGGGAACCAAGTTCTGTGCAAAAGTAAAGAAAATATTAAGACTGCGCCGAGCGTACGCCGGATGTACAGTGGCGCCCTCATTACTATTATTGTGTTTTCTAATAAACTAAAGTATTTTCTTGAAATTTGTCGGTAGGCTTTTGTACTACAAATGAGAACACAACTTATAGGGTATATCACATAGTTTAATAACAATTCACCTTCGAGTTATCAACTTAACGGAAAAAAGTGGCCACCTTTTCCCGTTAAGCTGACCACTCAAAGGGTAATTGTTATTAAAGTTTGTTACGTATCCCATAAATTGTGTTTTTACTTGCACTACAAAAACGCATGGTCTGATTGCAAGGAAATTCTTTAGTTAATTAGAAAACACAATAATAGTAATGAGGGCGCCACTGGACGCTCGACGTTTGCTCGGCGCAGTCTTAAAAGTAGAAGCGGCTTTTTCTATTACAAGTTTAAATTTTTCTAAACGCGTGTTATTATATGTTATTGTTTGTTGCAGAGACTCGGATTCCTCCCAAGAAGGAAGGAGAAGCGACCTGTCGCAGTCGAACGACTCTTTCCGGTTGCACCCCCACTTCCAGGTACCCATCCTTATATTTACCACTAGCGTCCCTCGCCTCGCTCCAGTTTAACACATTCACCGCCAAGTACCCGCGTATCGGGTATTCTATGCCTTCCGTCGTTGGATACCATATTCGCAAAACATGATATTCTGAAAAATATCATAAAAGCAAAACATCATATTCGCAAAACATGACATTAGCAAAACTTAACTATTATTAAGACATGAATTAGACAGTGTCGACGGAGCTCCGCTACGGCGGAGCTCCTATTTCTGGGTAGTTTGGCCCTCCGGGCCTGATATAAATCTAACATAACCTAAACCTACCTAATGATTTTATAACAAAACCCGACTATTTGTAAATATAATGTTTTGCGAATATCGTGTTTTGCTAGTATGATCTTTTGCGAATGTCATATTCTGTAGAGTAACCGATTCTATAACCCACGCCGCACTATTCGATTGTCAGGTAAAGTCAGTCAAGTGCGAGCCGTACTCGCGTACCGAGGGTTCCGTACCGACGCACAGCTGACATTATATTCCGAAACTCATGAAATTACACTATTTATTAACATAAGGCAACAGACTGATTTTGGCTATAAATTGGGTCATGTCACCAATTTATTATTTGCCTCTATTCTGTTTTGGTTTTTATCTGTTGTTATGTGTTGTTGTTGTTACCCGTGTGGTTGCCGGGTTAGAATAGTGCCACTCCATGTCTTCCCGTGGATGTCGTAAGAGACGGCTAAGGGAATAAAGGCGTATAGTACTGTTAGGCGATGGGCTTGCAACCTGTCACTAATACACTGGTAAACATCTTAGCCTAAGTGTGCAAAATGTGGTTACAGAATTATCAAAAAGTTTTTAGAGTTGTTGGTAATTCTGTAGCTCTGCCTACCCCACTCTGGGAATAAAGGCGTGAGTTTATGTATGTATGTATGTATGTGTATAGCGGCAACAGAAATACATCATCTGTGAAAATTTCAACTGTCTAGCTATCTCGGTTCATGAGATACGGCCTGGTGACGGACAGACAGACAGACGGACAGTGAAGGCTTAGTAATAGGACCGCATCCAAATCGGCTCACCCGCTTAACAGCTACGGTGAAACACAAACACACACATAGTGGTGAAACTTACAACACCCCTCTTTTTGCGTAGGAGGTTAAAAAAAGACAACTGATGTGTATTAACATTTCGAAAAAACAGTCGAGTTCAAACATGTCTACACTTTAGAACAGCCATTATATCAATAGGGTATTTGACAAGAGTGAAATTAAATTGGTTTCTCATTAACAACAGATAAACATTATAAAAATACTAGGAAAACATTCATCTTTTATTTATATTTTGCTATTTCAAGATTTTTAAATTCATAAAATCCAACAATAAGGACACTGTTTGACTGTGACGTCACAAGATAGTAATCCCTATAAATTCCATAGTAGCGGAGCGTTTTTGATGTTTCAAAGAAGCTGATTTGACTTTTGTCAAATACCGTATTGTCGCAGCAATTAAAGAGACAAGGTACACAATTGTACACATTTATCAACTCGACTGTACCTAACCTACCTGATGCAAATATAAATATAATTTCGTCAGACGTAACAGGAAGATTTACGAGTATAACATAAACTTGGTTTTAAATTATGCTGCCCTCCTACGGAGAAACGGCGTATCTACTATATGAATTTTATTACAAAACCAACCTTATTGTCACCGCTGAGAGTTTATAATCCTTCTATGAAGTATGGTCGTAAATAATTTTATAAGACATCGGAATTTACATGCCAATTTTCCTTGATTTCTTCACGATTTTTTTTATATAATAAATGTTTTAAACCAATTTCTAACTATTTAAAAGTTTAGTGCCGGTAAAACCTTGTGCAGGGCCCGTCCGGATCGCTACCTCCCATCTCTCTAACCTACCGCCAAGCAGGTGTTCGCATTGTTGTGTTCCGGTGTGGGGATAAAACAACCGGTGAATTGGTGGTTTGGCAACGCATTTGCTATCTTAGGATTGCAGTCTTAATATTGAAGTCTTGAGATCCACTTACCATCAGGTGGCCTGTGTGCTAGTTTGCCTTCATCATGCTCATTCAAGGGGTTTCAAATGGGGTTTTTTTAAGGATTTATTTAGAAAAGCCGTATCGCTTGAAATCCGTTCGATTTGCTTTTTAAAGCGCTATATAGGGTTACCCTTACCAAGGGTTTCGAAAGGATTAACTATCCAAATCTGTTTCGTATAAGTGTTGTTCGATGTTGCTTTTGTAGCGCTATATTTTGATTGATATCAATATCCCTTTAACTTAAAAAAGCCGTTCGATTGGCTTTTTAAGACTGCACCGAGCGTACGCCGGATGTACAGTGGCGCCCTCCTTACTATTATTGTGTTTTCTAATAAACTAAAGTATTGTCTTGAAATTGGTCGGTATATTTTTGTACTGCAAATGAAAACACAACTTATAGGATATATCAAATAGTTTAATAACAATTCACCTTCGAGTTATCAACTTAACGAAAAAAAGTGGCCACCTTTTCCCGTTAAGCTGACTACTCAAAGGGTAATTCTTATTAAAGTTTGTTACGTATCCCATAAATTGTGTTTTTACTTGCTCTACAAAAACGTATCGTCTGATTGCAAGGAAATTCTTTAGTTAATTATAAAACAATAATAGTAATGAGGGCGCCACTGGACGCTCGACGTTTGCTCGGTGCAGTCTTAAGCGCTATTTATAAGGGTTACCCTTATATTTGGTTATGCAATAAGAGAGATATCAATTAACTGCTGACGATCTGAGCTTTGGCTCTTTAGATTTCCCTTATGTGAATGGTTAGTTTAACTAATAACTAATTCATATATTTCTTCCAAAGTTAATCTTTTAGTGGGTTGTACTTCGAGAGGTAAGTCTTTTAAAGGCTTTTATCGGGGAATGGGCGGTGTCCCTGATCATGCCATAACAAGCTCGTGCGAGCACTGATATCTCACGGCTCAACCAAATTTGATGAAATTTCAGACCTAGAAATATACGGGGCAAAACTAAATGACAGCTAGGGATTGCCTATATCGATAAACTTAATTATCGATGCTTTTCCCATATACAGTGTGTTACCGGCATGCGGGCATTTATTAAAACTGCCGATAATTCGTAGCTTTAGCAATTGTTTGCAAATATTATCAATTAAAAAATAATTAAAATAACTTCACAATTAATTTTCTTACATACTGTCCATTTTTAATGTAGTGCATGTGCTGTGTGTTCATCGTTATCAGTATTGCTGTTGCTTGGTACAAGGCATGTCGTGGTACGGGGGCAGATCATATTAATCAAAGTAGCCGTCGACTGTCATTTACACTTGTGAAATTGCTGTGCTTTACATTGCTGGCAATTAACATTTTGTTAGAAAGTTAACAAAGCCTGAAAAGTTGTTTTTTAATTAAATTAATGTCATAGTTACGTTGTTTTAACGTACTTTAAAAAAAGCCAGGGTGCTGGTAACACACTGTACTAGTGATCGCTCCAAGTTTAGATTGTAAAAATAGTTTATTTTTTAAAGTAAGTGCAAATTAAACCAAATAGCGACATAATTCTGGTCATGCTTTATTTTAAAAGGATTTATAGCCTGTGTACATCGTCATATTGTTTTTACTCCTAACAAATTCTAGTCGTTTATTTTAACAATCGTAAATGGGACAGTCATTCTGAAATTCACAATACTGAAAAAATATATATGATGATGATGAGTGAAGGTTAAAAAATCCTTTTAAAATAAAGAATAACCAGAATTATTTGGCTTATTTCATTGCATACTTTCAATCAAATTTTATTTTTGCAAACAAGACTTGGAGCGATCACTAATATATGGGAAAAGCATCGATAATTGAGTTTATCGATAAAGGCAATCCCTAGCTGTCATTTAATTTTGCCTCGTATATTCCTAGGTCTGTTATTATCTTTCAGATAGTCTTCTATGAACCTTTTCAGGTTCACAATCCCCTTGTAAACTCGGGACAAAGCCGCAGGATGCTATTATGTTTTATAACACGACCATATAAGTTGACCGCAGACGGTGTGGTAACTATCGGTGTGTAATATAGGGTAGCTGCATACTTGCGTTTTACGTGTGCGATTACTGTGCTACTATCTATTTTCAGATGCAAATGTAACATACATACATTATTTATTTATTTATTGAAAACCAGCGTCGCGGTTAACGCTGTGACATAGTGCTGAGTGGTGTCAATTTCGACGTCACAGAATCACCCATGGCAACACTATCCTACAATTGTTTTTTTTTCTTTCCTTTTTTATTGTTTTTTTTTTTTTTAATTTTTATTTTTACTGTGTTGCCACCTTATTTTAATGATGTTTTTCTCTGTTCTGTTTTTTTCTTGTGTTCGTCGAATAAATGTTTCTATTTCTATTTACATACATACACACAACTATCCTTACAGGCTAACCTTAATCGACAGTGTGGATTAAACAAACATTACTACTTACGACTAATCTTCGTTATGGTAGCATAAAGTATACAAAGTTATTTTTGTGAATTCATTCAGAGAACAACAGAATAGGTCAACCCCGACCGTTACGCGGTTTAATGTGCGCATTAAACCACGCCTGTTTCCCACAGGGGTAGGCGCACTTCTTTCCACTTGCTACGATCTTGACGAATTTCTTTATCTGTCATTGTGACATTTGAATTTGACAGATAAGGACAAAGCATGGTGTAGCTACTCCACGGATATTTAATTACACGTTTATATTATAAGTAACTAGCGACCCGCCCTCGCTTCGCTTCGGGTTATGTGAGTTTTCTGTAACACCCATACATAAAACAGAATTTATTATACATAAAAACCTTTCTCTTGAATCATTCTATGTATTAAAAGTAAGTTGTGGTTACCTATAAGTAGATAAGCATCAACCTGGGATGTATATCATATAGAATTAAGAATTTGTACGATGTATTATCTGTTGGTAATCCTTAATAAAAAATAATAAAAAAAAAAAACGCGATAGCGTAGTCGGTAGTGACCCTGCCTACGAAGCTAGAGGTCCTGGATTCAAATCCCGGTAAGGGCAGATATTTGTGCGATGAGCGCAAATATTTGTTCCTGAGTCATGGATGTTTTCTATGTATTTAAGTATACAGGGTGTCTTGGATCGAATAAGAGATATTTGGCGGGGTAATAGTTCGCACGATTCTGATCACGGGGGTATGGTTCATTTTTGTTTCTGTTAATGTAAAAAAAAAAGAAGGATTAATTATATTAATTTTGTTACTTGATGTATCGCAGCCGATATCTCGACCTTGACATTTTGACGCTGATACTATACTACTACAAACGTTCGTAGTAACTAACGTCAAAGTTCTAAAGGTCAATGACCTGACACCATACGTTGTTTACATGGTATGTAAACAAACAGTTCGTTCCATGTAAGCAGAAATCTGACTAACATTTAAAAATAATTATAAATTTTAGTGCAACTTACTGTATTTTCATTAGTGCAACTTACTGTATTTTCATTTTTGCAATTTGAACACTAGCTGGTTTTAAATGTGAATTCACTAGATCTCTTGTTCACGCTTCGCCAAGACTGATCATAATATTATCGTCCTTCTTATATTATTGTCGAGATCTAACCATTTACCATTCTTTTCTGTTCTAAAGTGGCCCGTATAACCGGTTTACAGCAAAAATAATTACGACTTGAATATCTCAAAATAACATAACAATGACATAATATTATAATGACAGCCATAAATTCATAGACTCAGACATAGAGTTCAGAGAGACATGGATTGAACGATCCGATTATTGCCCTCCGTATTGATCTGCGTGGTATTTGTGGCAGTAGCCAACAGCCCGAATGCAAAATATTTTGTCCATGGATATAAAGGCCGTCGCATAATTGATTATAATTTATTATGATGTCACACTTACCATAGAGAACAAAAAATACCAACCTTTCCTAGGCCATGGAATGGATAAACTTACGTGTAGAGACGATTTTATTTTTACAAAACCTAAACCTAAACCTCTTTTCATAAAAAGTATTCAATGGTACAAGATTTAAAAAAATACTATGCTGAACTGTCAAAGGACAATAACAACTTATTGATTCGTTTTAATTATTGTGTGTTGTATTCATAGTTATCCCTGATGGTGGTAGAAATCAATGAAATAAATCCATGATTCATGATCTAATAAAATAACTTTAATGTACCTACGAGTACAAGTGCTATTTTACCTGTGCGAGTGTGGGAAGAGTGTGAGTAAACATCGTAATCGTAAGTTTCATTTTTAAATTATTTCACATAATAGCCCTTATCAGAGATCATCTTTTCATTCATATTATAGTTCAGTTTCAGTCTATTTTCAGTTTTCTAAACACCGTGGAGCTTTTGACCGTGATTAGAAAGTTTGTTGATATGGAACAACTTGTTTATTTACATTACGTTGTGACACATGTTATGTCATACACCGGTTTGACGGGGTCAAAAATGTAGCAGTGCTAGTGATTCAATATCGACAAAATTTATCGACAACGATATAAAGCAATTTTTGATCATCATTAAAATAAGTAATGGCCTAGTTTGAATGACTTTTAATTATGTGCAAACCTCTTATAATACAAACCGGTATCTGACATTGACTCTGGACTCGAGTCACTTTTGACAACCGTTGAAATTACATTGAATAACAAATTAATTCAGTACGACAATATTCTTTAGTATTCCGACGAATTGAGAACCATTTAGTTTTTTAAGTCGGTTAAAAATTATTCGAAAGAAAAAGATCGTTTATCTTCATGGAAAGCTGATCATTTAGATATAGAAGATAAAGGTATTTACAACTTTATTTTGTAAGTAATGGAAGATCCATATGTCACGAAAAAAATTGTCGATAAACTTAATCGATATTTAATGAACCACTAGCACTGGTACATATTTGCCCCCGTCAATCCGGTGTATGGGTTATGAATGAATTAGTTAAGATGGAGCACACTGAGAGCATCGTCAGGATAAATCAGTCTGTAACTCAGTCAAATATTAAATTAAAAAAAAGTTACCAATGTAGAGATGATCCAAATCATCCACCCTATCTACGGTTAAAATTTCTTCGATTGATTTCAAGACACCCTGTATATTTCTCTATATAAGTATTTATATCGTTGTCTAGTACCCATAGTACAAGCCTAGAGCTTAGTTTGGGACTAGGTCAATTGGTGTGACATAGTCCCCTGATATTTATTTATTTATTATTTTAAAAAAACCGCAGCAAAATCCGTTGCGTAGTTTTAAAGATAGCATACATAGGCACAGACAGACAGCGGGAAGCGACTTTGTTTTATACTATGAAGCGGTTAGTGTAGATCACAGACCACTTACCCTATAGACTCCGCTTCGGAACAGTTTGTCTAGTATCTCATTAAGCCAAAATGGCGGGGCGCGGGGGGCGGAAAGTGCACCGTGATTGGCTAGTTCAAAGTCAACGAATAATCAAGTGTGCGCGTCGTGGTGCGCGCCAATAGAACCATGGCAACCAATTAGTGTTCTGTGAGCATAAGCATGGCTTACGGGGGCGCCTTTGTATGCGGAGTCTAACTTTAAAGACAATCGCGGGCGTACATAGTTTTTAACGCAACACGGAAAACGGCCATGTATAATTACCCTAATATAGTTTCGTTTTCCTGTTAATGACTCAAACGTAATGAGGTCATCGGGAGCATTAATATCATATTTTAATTAAATACCGAACTAGATCCGCGTGTTAATTGGTTTATATTTACAACTATGCTGCCGACGGTCTCGTGCTCCTCTAGTATAAGTCTAGTGTTGACTGGCTTGTACGAACGACTTGTGAGTATATAGAACTAGCGAATGTACTCCACTTCGGTTATGTGAGTTTGTACGCCTTAAAATCCTTTGGTAGCATATTATCAACTTCACAAAGTGCTATATGGCGTTTCGCGAAATGTTTTTTTTTACACGCAAAACAATGGGTTAACGGGTTAATGGGTTAAATGGGCAAAAGGTTAACTGGAAGAGATCCCTTAGCCCTTAATTTGGCAAAAATAAAAAAAGTCGAGAATTCAAATCCTTTTTCATTTTAAATCAGCAAAAAAATAAAAACACAATCCAAACAAAAAAAGTGGTCATTATGGTATGTTCGCTGTGACCAACATTGCCAAATTAAGGGTTAAAGGGATAAGTTCGCCTTTGTACATCCCTGTTATATTTTTGTCTATTTTATAATTGCTATCTCTTGTTTGTACAATAAAGTGTTTACATACATACATACATACAATTTTCCCCAAATTCGCAACGTGCCAAACTACGTAGAAATAGGACCTCAGCGGTAGCGGAACTCCGTCGAGATTTATTATTTTGAAATTAGTCTGTCGACGGAGCTCCGCTTCCGCGGAGCTCTTATTTCTAGGTAGTTTGGCCCTCCGGGCCTTCTGTAAAACTAACATTACCTAAACCTACCTACGTACTACGTATTATATTGGCACTATGAAGTTGCTACTATGCGTGTTAAGTTGTTGTTTTGCGAATTGGTCACTTTACAAACTTAGTACTTTACCAAATTGGAGTTTTGCGTAATTTATCATATGCGTGCGTTGGCACTTTGCAAATTCTGTACAATGCTACGAAACTCTTAAAATCGTTTCATCCTGATTTACCTGGAATATTAAGACAAAAGACAAATTAACGTAATTTTATTAAATAAACTCAATCAGTTACATAGGGAATGCAAACCGGTAAACCGGATTACCGGTTTACCGGTAATACCGGCCCAGTCTGGCGTCGGTAATTTACCGGTAAATTTTAGAGATTACCGGTAATTTACCGAATGGTGTTTAAAGGAAAAAAAAAACGCAAAACAACGTTGTACGGGCAAATTCTGTTGCAAATATCAGAATAAAACTCTAACTAACTATTTATACTTATACTGACTTATGAATTATTAGTGTTATCGCTCGCGCTACCGACTTTCCTGTTTGTACAGTCGAAGTCAAAAATATATCTACACAGTACCTTGTCACTTTAATCGCTGTTACAATTTCATGTGACAGTTTAAACATGATGTTAAATAGACAAGGTACTAAAGTGTAAACATATTTTTGACTTCGACTGTACAAGCCTACCCAATGGTGAACTTAGGAAAAAATCGACAACCTTATGTTTGCATATTCTATAGGCATCATACTTTTGATTGGTGTATTGAAGTAGAAGCGTTTATTTTATATTTTAACTAGCGACCCGCCCTCGCTTCGCTTCGGTTTATTTGAGTTTTCTATAACACACGTACATAAAACAAAATTTATTATACATAAAAACCTTCCTCTTGAATCACTCAATCTACTAAAAAAAACCGCATCAAAATCCGTTGCGTAGTTTTAAAGATCTAAGCATACATAGGGACAGACAGCGGGAAGCGACTTTGTTTTATACTATGTAGTGATGATGATTGTTGCCAGAAAATTAATCAAATCAAATCAAATCAAATATCATTTATTGCATGATTATAGGTACATAAGGTGATACATTAATACTAATCGTTTCCTACTATAATCTACCATATTTGTGGTGTACAATAATTCAAGTTTCTTACTTAACCTAACACATAACAATTTATTTACTTAACATAACAATTTATTTAATTATTGAAATTTATAATTTACCTTTATTATTTAAAAATTCTTCTACAGAGTAAAACATTTTTCTCAATAACCACTTATTAATAGCTTTTTTAAAAGCATCATTGTCAAAAGTCTTAAACATGTCCGGAATATTATTAAAAATCTTAACTGTCATACCATAAACACTCTTTTTGTAAAAAAATGATTGCGAACGGAACGTAACGGGCAATCTGAAGTTATTTCGCAAATTTCTGTTATAACCACTTTTTTTTCCAAATAGTTCTTTATGTTTCTTTGTGAATACAGCTATTTCTTTAATATATATGCAGGGAAGTGGAAGTATTCCGTATTTAATAAAGAGTGGCTGGCATGATTCCCTCTGATGTGCACCACAAAGTGCTCTTACGCAACGTTTTTGCATTCTAAATGCCTTTAACCAATCGGTAGAATTGCCCCAGAATATTATGCCATAGGTCAAGCGTGAATGAACATATCCAAAGTAAGCCATTTTTCCCGCTTCAATTGATGAGCTATGTATTATTCTACGTAATGGGTATATAAATTTAGAGAGCTTGGTACATAGCTCATCTATATGTTGCTTCCAGTTACAGTGTTTGTCTACAGTAAGTCCTAAAAATATGGTATCCTCAACTTCCATTATGACATCAGAACCATGTGTTATATTCATTGGCAAGACCGATCTCTGACTAGACCGAAATTGCATTACATGTGTTTTAGACACATTTATATTTAATTTATTAAAATTCATCCATTTTATTATGTCACCTAATGTATTAACTATGTCACATTTATATTTATCCAAGGTAGTTGTGCATTTTATTACAGCAGCACTATCATCTGCAAAAAGTATCATTTGATTATTCGTCTGTCTTGGTAAATCGTTTATATAAAACAAGAATAATAGAGGTCCCAATACGCTGCCTTGTGGGACGCCTTTACTATTTAATTTGTAGTCTGACTTTACAGTTTTCATATTCTTAGTAGTCTTACAATAGAAATTCAATACACAGCACTGCCTTCTGTTGGTAAGGTAGCTTTTTAACCAATCGTGAGCTTTACCTCGTATGCCATAATGATCCAATTTATCCAGAAGTATACCATGGTCAACACAGTCAAAAGCTTTTGACATATCTGTGAAAATCGCAGATACATCAATTCTATTATCCATACATTCATGTATAGTCTTAAGAAAATTAAAGATAGCAAGATTTGTTGACTTATTTTTCCTAAATCCATTTTGTTCATTAGTTATAAGTTTATATTTATCAGAGTACTTTATAATTCTGCTATACATAAGACGCTCAAGTACTTTTGAAAATATTGGTATCAATGTTATTGGTCTATAGTTACCTAATTCACTCCGTTTTCCTTTTTTATGGAGAGGCTTTATTTCAGAGGATTTAAGACTCTCTGGAAATATGCCTTGCTGAAAACATAGGTTAACTACATGTGCTAATGGAGTAGATATTATCAGAGCTGATTTCTTAATTATATGCGTAGATATTTCATCATAACCCACTGCCCTTGTATTGGTAAGCGATTTTATTGTTTTGGCAATTTCCTCAGGGCAGACAGGATAGACGTACATACTAGAAGAATTATGAGTAATGTTCTTACACACCTCTTTATTTTCTACATTCGTGATATTTGGCAGAGAATCGATAAAATAATTGTTAAACAGTGCTGCTATGATTTATTATTAAGTTTGAAGTTGCTTTGACTACTAGGGGGGGAGTTATTTAAACAATTTCAAGAATAGAAGATTGATTGATTTGTTAAAATGTGTTTTAAAAGTGCTTTTGGTATCAAAATATAAGATTCCGAGTATTTTCTTTTTAACAATGTGATTACCGGTAATTTACCGGTTTTCAAATTTGGCCGGTAATTGCATTCCCTTACCCTACATGCAACCCCGATAAAATTAATTACATATTATAGAGCGCTAATGCCTTACAATTATAGATTACTCGCGACCCGCCCTCGCTTCGCTTCGGTTAATGTGAGTTTTCTGTAACACCCGTACATAAAACAGAATTTATTGTACATAAAAACCTTCCTCTTGAATCACACTATCTATTAAAAACAACCGCATTAAAAGCCATCACGTAGTTTTAAAAATCTAAGCATACATAGGGACAGACAGCGGGAAGCGACTTTGTTTTATACTATGTAGTGATAGTGATAATACTTCGGGTCTACCTCTATTAGAATCATATCATTTGAAAGTGCCTTTTTGTCCGTTAAAATTGTTATTGTTCATCACTGGAGCACTGTCCATGATGGGTGCATTTACTTTACTAACCTACTAATATTATAAATGCGAAAGTTTGTTCGTGGGCAACGACTGGATACTTACCCCCTTACTTATAAAAGTGGAGTAAGCTTGGAATAGCATGCTTTGTCACTTTCTGTCAGATGCAAATGTCACAATTACAGATAAGGAAGGAGAAGGGTAATTAATAATTCATTTCCATTTTTACTTCCAAATTATTTTTAAATTTCATTTATACACTATGTTACAAAGGTTTTAGATACAAATAATATGGTCAAATATCTTACTTAATGTTTAAAATTAAAGTGTGAATTCAACTCTGTTCATGTGCTGCGAGTTCAAGTGTTTCAATTACGCAGAGTTCTATGAAGCTAACTATTTTTAAGTAATTAAGATATGTATAATATAGGTTTAAAGACATTTATTCTCATATAAGATATACATCACTTCCATGAGAACATGGTTATAACACAAAAAACATGTATTTAACTTTTGTTGTCACCGCAAGAGGGTCATTCTACTTTTTAGCGCATAATAATCATTGGTGAAATTAAAGGCATTTTTAGACATTTTTTTCACGTAAATTTGACTTATATTGAAACTGGAACAACTAAATTTAATAGTTCAAAACAAAATACTTTAAATTTATTGATATTTTATCAGGAAAAGTTGGTAACACAGCGGTAAATACACTTTTTCCATACAAATGGCGGGGACATGCGTGACCACTATGTTACCTACTTTAAAGTTAATTATAGTGACTTTTTAAATGTAGTGATAATTTTAAATGTAAGCTAAGTTGTGTAACTATTTCAATATTAAATTACAAAACCGAGCACTTTAAAGTTTTTATAAAAAAAATATTTGAAGAGCACTTGTCAAAAAATCAAAGTAGAATGACCCAAGAATGAAAAAATCATATTTAGGGTAGACAACACATACAGTAAAAATAAAATAATGTAACACAACAAGAATTGAGACATGCAAATATTGAACAATACAGGTAGGTTACTATTATTAATTAGCTTAGCTTTATGGGTGAACCCATTAAACTCGTTAGTTTATTTATTTACATTATATATTATGACCATAATCGTAGTTTTAGTGGTTATACTCGTAATATAGCTTAGAAGTGTCCAATATTCCTGACAGAATTCAGTTTGGTTTGCATTTGACGTTACTAAATAATCCGCAAAATTAAATGTATGTAAACCACCGTTTTCATAAAATTTCATAGGTAAGGATACATGTGTACAAAACCGAATGTGTCAAATATTGATGGATTTTGATGATTTTTAGTGTTGATTCGTATAATAATGATGTGTCCCCCCCCCCTGCAGGTGGTGTGCGGCGGCGAGCTTCGCGCCCTCCTGCTGCGCGCGCCGCTATCGCAGACGCAGCCGCCCGTGCCGGCCAAGGTTCACACGCAGGTAATATCCACGTTTACACCCACAATTTTAAGATTAACACACAATACATACATTAAGACTGCACCGAGCAAACGTCGAGCGTCCAGTGGCGCCCTCATTACTATTATTGTGTTTTCTAATTAACTAAAGAATTTCCTTAAAATCAGATTATGCGTTTTTGTAGCGCAAGTAAAAACACAATTTATGGGATACGTGACACACTTTAATAACAATTACCCTTTAAGTGGTCAGCTTAACGTTTTTTCCGTTAAGTGATAACTCGAAGGTGAATTGTTATTAAACTATGTGATAGGTATACCCTACAAGTTCTGTTTTTATTTGTAGTACAAAAACCTACCAAATTGCCAGAAATAACTTTAGTTAATTAGAAAACACGATAAGAGTAATGAGGGCGCCACTGTACATACGGCGTACGCTCGACAAGATTAAAAAATATATACAGTCACCAGATCTGACACGCTCTTATAACTAATAATAAAGACGTGTTATATATTTTTGCGTCCAATATTGGATAACATATTATTGTGGTGACTACCAGTTTTAGGGTAAATACACTGATATACATTATAGCTAAAGGAATAACCTGTGATTCAGCAGACACCGGCCTCGACTTCACGGAAAAAACACTACATAAAAAGAATATTTTTTAGCAGTAATGTATAACGCGTTGTTCCAGGTGGACTATATCCATTGCCTCGTGCCGGACCTGCAGCAGATCACCGCGTGCTCCTTCTACTGGGGCAAGATGGATCGGTACGAGGCCGAGCGGCTGCTGGACAACAAGCCGGAAGGTACAGATAGGCTTAAATAGCTTTCAATATAACCGTGGGTTAAAACATGTACAGTCAATCAATTCGATTCCTAGGCCACTATGGACTTTGTCAACGTGACGTTATAAACCAAATCATAGGGAGTCTCTAACGTTTTGGTTGACAACGTCACTTTAACATAGTCCAAAGTGGCCTAGAAATCAAATTGGTTGACTGTACAGTGGGGAAAGTTGAGGTGGGGCAGTAAGGCTAGTAGATCCCTTGCTGCCACGTGAAATCGATCTTAAGAGACCTTTACTAACTTTTTAAGTGATGAAAAACGACATAAATAGATTCTATTAACTCTCATATCGTAAAGTTCTAATTATAAACTTAAAATAGTACATTGTGCATCAAGGGTAGTAAGAAGGGAATTACTAACGAGAGTGTTTTTAATGACTCGAGTTAGTAATCCCCTTACTGCCTGTGATACACACAATGGTTTTCATCACATTTGCGAGGAAAAAACACTTTGATGCGACAAATACGAAAGATTAGTGGACTGTATTAATTAAAATTTACGCACGCATGCTCCGCGACATCAATGAGTTTGTGAAGGTAATAAGACCGTCAATTTGGATGGTAAAATACAAATGATTGCGTTCGGGCTTACCTGGGATCTCCGGTGTGACCGCTTCGCACCATCAGCAGCAGCCAGTTCGAGGGTTAACCCAGCGCTGGATCCAGATAGGCTTCTCCCTTCCCTGCTACACTTAGGACACTATTCCCACTCACACAAGCCAGATCGCAATCTTCTTTGTTAGAATTAATTAGTTTTGAACAGGAGATCGGTATACAGCTGAAATTGCCTTGCTACGAGATTTTGTTTTACTAACGACAGCGACAAGCCGCTACGCGGTTTCGAAGTTATAACGGAAGTGTATTCTATCAATGTTGCCAGTCTAAGGTGACACTGGAATCTGACCGTTCTATTGAAACTACCAGATTAAATAATTAATTCGACAATACTGAACATTCCGCCCACCTAAATGCGACGGTATACTAAATAGTTCCGCGGTATTTACCACGAAATTATACCTTAAACTACGAAAAATTAGCGTAGAGAACGTGACTTAATTGAACTCTACAATGAATTACGAAAACAACAATTACGATAAGTTACACTGATCTTGGGTTAACGAAAAGCAGTGTAAACGACAAGACGGAAACGATAAATTTAACTTAAATGTCGTTTGCTGATGGCAAAGGACAAATCTTTACAACCGGTCTTTTGTACTGCCCAGTGGCAGTCTTCACCGTTACTACTCTACATATTCCATCTGCACCTGGATGCAGAGCGATAATACGACCTAATGGCCAGTTAAGAGGCCTTAATAGTTCATTAACTATAAGCACTAATGCTCCTACGGTTATATTCGAATGTTGTTTATCCCATTTAGCTCTCTGTTGTAGTGTATGCATGTACTCACTATGCCACCTATGCCAGAAATCCTGGTGCATCTTTTGGATGAGTTTCCAACGTTGCATAACGCTTATCTTTAAGTCAACATAGTTTTCCTCTGGCATAATCGACAAAGGTTCCAGAGTCAAAAAATGACCTGGGGTTAACGCCGAGAGGTCATTAGCGTCCGAGCTGAGTGGCGTCAACGGGCGCGAGTTCAACATCGCCTCTATTTGCGTGAGTACCGTGTAGAACTCTTCGAAAGTAAGTCTTTGGGTACCAATGACACGAGCAAGGTGTGTCTTTACCGATTTGATGCCTGCCTCAGCCAGGCCATTGAAATGGGGACTACCAGGAGGGCTGAACGAAAACTTAATTTCCTGTGATTCCGCGGCCTTTTGCATGAGAGAACCAAGGTAGTTACTAGCACCGATAAAATTACGTCCTTGATCGGAAACGAGATGGCTACATCGGCCACGACGTGCGATGAGTCTCCGTAGAGCGGCCAGGAACGCCTCAGACGACAACTCGGAGGCGAGTTCGATATGAATAGCTTTCGTACTAGTGCAGACGAAAATGCAAATGTATCCTTTATAGGTTTTAGCACCGCGACCACGTCCGAGAGCGATATCGAAAGGTCCACCGTAGTCAACAGCACAACTCGAGAAACATTTCATTTGGTTTATCCGATACGGCGGATAATTTCCCATTAGCGGGGCGGGAGCGGTTAGCGGACGAACACGAAAACATTTAATGCAACCTGAAATCACCGATTGAATAACACGTTTACACGACAATATCCAAAATTTTTGAGCAAGGAGATTTTGAAGAGTCTGCGCACCGGGGTGCATGAAGCGAATGTGGTACTCCTGAATTATAAGATACGTAAGGCGATGAGAGCGCGGCAATAGCAGCGGATGCTTAATTTCAAATCCTATGTTAGCATTACCCAGGCGACCGCCCACCCTGAGAAGACCCGCTTCATCGATAAATGGTGACAATTTACGTAAACTCTTTGGTAGTGAGTTAGATGAACCTTTGCGTAGGTTTTCTAACTCCGACGGAAAAACACTCTCCTGCACGACTTTAATTAGGAACATAAAACCTCTATGAACCTCTGATGGCTGTAAAGGCCCGAAAACGCGTTTCTTGATAGATGATTCTTTGCAATTTTGTAAGAATCGAAACAAGTACGAAGTTACATGTTTCAATTTCGAAAAAGACGAAAACTTATTCAACAATGAATCGACAAAATTAGGCTCTTTGGATGTCAACAAGCTGAAAATACGCTGTTCCTCGTGTGTATCCTTAGGCGACAAGAAAGATAAGGACGAAGTCACAGGCCATTTCTCTTCAGGCTCGGCAAGCCATGAGGGACCTCTCCACCACAGATCATTAGAAACGAGGTCTGCAGGCAGCAAACCGCGAGAACCGCTATCCGCTGGATTCGAGTGAGTACTAACGTGCCTCCATCGATCAGGCGCTATGGTCTCCTGGATGCGACTGACACGATTTGCCACGAACGTCTTCCATTTTGACGGGCACGATTTTATCCACGACAAAGCTACACTAGAATCGGACCACGCGTAGATCTCCTCAATAAGGTAAAATGGTTTTAGAGCTTCAATGGTACTATTCATGAGCTCAGAGAGTAGCACAGCTGCTTGGAGCTCAAGTCTAGGGATAGATTGCTTGCGAAGAGGCGCAACCTTAGACTTCGCACAACAAAGGTTAACAAAAGACGAGCCTTCATTGTTAGCGAATCGACAATACACGACAGAGCAATATCCGCGCTCTGACGCGTCACAAAATCCGTGGAGTTGTAACGAAACAAAAGGGCCAACAACACGGCGAGAGATTGCAATTGACGCCAACGTTGCCAGTTGCGATTTAAAACGCAACCATTCTGAGGCGATCTCAGATGGTGCGTCGTCGTCCCACGAGACGCCAGCCGTCCAGAGGAGCTGCATAAGATACTTAGCATAGAACGTAACGGGACCGAGGAAACCTAAAGGGTCATAAATACGCGCTACCTCCGACAAGATGGTACGCTTTGTGCAACGACGGTAATGAGTATCGGCAACACGGAAATAAAATGAATCAGACTGCGGCTGCCACAGCAGTCCCAGTATCTTAAGCGAGACGTCAGACATATCCTCGAAACTTTTGAAATGCTCCGAGTACAAGTCCGAGGAGGGAAGGCTATCAAGAAAGTCACGATTATTTGAGGTCCACTTTCTCAGATGGAAACCACCCGACGACAATATTTTTGTGAGTTCCACCTGAAGCAAGCAAGCCTGCTCGACAGAGTCCGCTCCAGTCACGACGTCATCGACGTATATATCGCGAGCGAGTACAGCGGAACCAGCAGGACAGTCAGCCACGGCATCCCTGGCAAGCTGTGCCATGGTTCGAAGAGCTTGAAACGGCGCAGAACAGACACCATACGTTACAGTTTTGAGGCGGTAGTCGCGCACGGGACCAACAGCGGAGGGCCGCCACAGAATGCGCTGAAACTCAGCATCTTCCTCAGGGACCAAAATCTGCCGGTACATCTGCCTAACGTCACCCGTGAACACCACAGCATGCCAACGGAAGCGCATGAGCAGATCGAAAATATTGGTTTGCAGTTTGGGTCCAGCGAGGAGAGTATCATTTAATGAAAGGCCCTTAGCGTCCTTCGCGCTGGCATCAAATACAACACGAAGGGGCGTGGTGACTGACTCGCGCTGAATACCGTGATGCGGTATATCATAAAACTGGCCCTCACTCGTAGAAGGAGGACTCACTTCTTCAAGATGACCACGTGACTCATAATCTTCCATAAATTCGACATACGACCTTTTGAACTCGGGGTTACAATCCAATTTGCGTTCTAACGATTGAAAGCGCTTTAAGGCGATTTCACGAGAATGGAAGAAGGTAGGTTTGTTCGTAGCTTCGACGAAAGGTAGGGGCACTACGAATCGACCTTCTCCGTTACGGTAGTAATTATTGGCAAAATAAACTTCGCAAAGTTGGTCCTCCTTCGACACGAAAGGTTTAATCGGAGAACTAACATTTTCTAATTCCCAAAACTTTTTAATGGAATCATCCAACGACAGCGTTTGCGAACGATTCGACACGAACAGGCAATGTTTATTATTACTACGACAAGGTACGAAAGCGTTCGACGCGAGTGGACTTGCGTCACACTCACCCATTAAGATCCAACCGAAGATAGTATTCAATGCCTTCGGTTGTCCGGGCTTCCCTCGCTTAAGACCAGGCAGCAGCGACGAAGCGAAAATATCTGCGTTGAACAAAATATCTACTGGCCCTGGTCGAGCAAAGTCAGGATCCGCGAGCGACAAATTATTTATGTGCGACCATACCGACGAGTCGACAGGTTGGGTAGGCTGGTCAGCACATATCGACGACAAAACGAGAGCGTCAAACGTAATGATCGCCGACGAAGTTGCGTTACCGGCCGGCCTAAAGTCACATGACAGCGAGCCGAGCGGTTGAGCGACAGTATTGCCAATCCCGCTTACGGAGTGTTGGCTACGACAAATGTTAAAACCTAGCATTTTTACACAAGAATCCGAAATAAAATTACATGCGCTGGCGCAATCTAGGAGTGCGCGCACTGGTCGAAAACTACCTGAACTGTCTTTAATTAAAACCCTAACAGTCGAAAATAGAACAGTGTTTTCCCCAGTCACCGAAGTTAAAACCGTGTTACTACCAACATTACTTAATCCCGGCGGCGCGTTGTCCTCCGCGGCAGGCGGTGACAGCTGAGTAACTTTGGTAAAATGCAACAAAGTGTGGTGGGAACAACGACACACACTACAACGAGAGGCACGACAAGCTTTTACACGATGAACATTCGAGAAACATAAAATACACAAACCCTTTTCCTTGACGAAATTAAAACGAGAATTTGTGTCAAGATTCAAAAAATCATTACAAGTATCAAGACTGTGCTGGCCAGTACAAAAGCTACAAGTTGGGCGAGAAACTACAAACGATGCTTTTTGTTTGCTCACATTATTATGAACATGTTTGTTAACGCCTACCCTTTTATACGAAACAATAGGATTACTAGCAGGTGAAGGCGTAACGTTTGACAAATAAAGCGCCTTGTATTGTTTTTCAATGAAAGCCTGAACGTCAGTTAATAACGGAATTTCATCACTATCATGCTGGAGTTGGAATGCCTCACGGGTGCATTTATCTAATTTAGACCACAACAAATGGAACAGCATGAAATTCGTGTCCGGTAATCCATATTTATCCAAAACCGATAAATTTTCCGAAAATGCCCTATGGACGCGTTCAAGGTCACATGCCGACTTAATTCTAATCGGTTCACACGATAACAATTTCTCATAATAATGTGAGGCAATTTGTCGTTTTTTATCATAATATTTACGTAAACAGTTATATGCATCCAAATAACTCTCATGGGTAAGTGGGTAGTTTTTTATCAACTCATAAGCGGAATTTTGTACACACGATAGCAAATAGTGTAATTTCTCGACATTAGAAATATTCCGGTTATGAATTAATGAGTCGAAAAGTTGTATAAAGGATACCCAATTTTCTAACTTACCGTCGAAAGGTTTAATGTTTATTTTAGGCAATCTCGCTACCACTGTTTCGCTAACCCAAGGCTTTGTTTCACTTTCCAGCAATTGCCCGCGACGCAGTCTAAATTTAATGTCTAATAACTTTTTCTCAAATTCAAAAGTAACACTCATTTCTTCACTACGATCCGACGGATCCAATAACGACAATACTTTCCGTTGCGCACAATGAAAATCATCCGCTATTTCTTTTAAATCACGTTCACTAAAACCTAACAACTCTGTTTTTTCGATATATTCAAGTCGCATTATGGCGTAATCTCGCGATACTCTATTGTTATCAACTTCGACAGTCTCCGACACTGAGCTATGTTCGTGATTTGACATTTTGAACGTAAACAATACACACTAAAGAATGAATGAATAATTTACAATTTTACCAACAAAAACTAAATTGCGATAAATTTATTTAATCTATGGTACGAGGATGTACTGCCAACCTAAACCGATAACGACAATAAAATGGCGTACAACCAACTACATAAAATCTCGGCCAAAGCAACTTCTTAACTACCTTCACACAAAAAAAATAAAAAATTATAACGCAATAATATCTTGAAACATACGTACGAAATAACGAAAAATATTCACTTTTCAATAAAATCTGGTTCGAATGACCAAAATGATGCGACAAATACGAAAGATTAGTGGACTGTATTAATTAAAATTTACGCACGCATGCTCCGCGACATCAATGAGTTTGTGAAGGTAATAAGACCGTCAATTTGGATGGTAAAATACAAATGATTGCGTTCGGGCTTACCTGGGATCTCCGGTGTGACCGCTTCGCACCATCAGCAGCAGCCAGTTCGAGGGTTAACCCAGCGCTGGATCCAGATAGGCTTCTCCCTTCCCTGCTACACTTAGGACACTATTCCCACTCACACAAGCCAGATCGCAATCTTCTTTGTTAGAATTAATTAGTTTTGAACAGGAGATCGGTATACAGCTGAAATTGCCTTGCTACGAGATTTTGTTTTACTAACGACAGCGACAAGCCGCTACGCGGTTTCGAAGTTATAACGGAAGTGTATTCTATCAATGTTGCCAGTCTAAGGTGACACTGGAATCTGACCGTTCTATTGAAACTACCAGATTAAATAATTAATTCGACAATACTGAACACACTTTAACTCTGCAAAATATAAAGAAATAACTTTTGACGAACGGGAACGTAAATGGAAACGATATTTTTTTTGTGACCTCTACCACAGATAATAACTGCGTTTAGTTTCGACCTGGATTCGAGCCAGATTTAGCCAATTTGATAAAAATGTATAATTACTAAAATTAATGATAAATGTTGATATAAACTTGAAATAGGTATAAAAATAATGAAGTTTAATGAAGCGTATAGGTTTTGTGTAATGTAAGTTAGTCTATAGCTAATTTTTAAAGATGAAATTAGAAACCGATTTAATTTTTGGCTGAAAATTAAACCTCCTTAGTCAGAAATGATGTACGAAAGAGTTGCAAATTTTAAAAAGAAAGTCATTACTCCCTAGGGATGACAAACTCGCCATAATTCCCGCGGGAACAATTTAGGCCATTGTCCTTCTGTATACAGGCATGGAATAACACCATTTACGAGCAAGTGTGATGAAAACGAATTTATATTGGCATTCTTTATAAACACAATACCGAAAAAAAAAACACTAACATTATTTCTCTAACAAAATAAACTGGACTAGTCAAGTCTCCTTGAAGGAATACAGTTCGTCAAGCTGTTCTAATTTGGCAATCATTCAGATGAGGGTGTCCCGTCATCCTACCAGGAGTTCAGAACCTGTAAGGGGTCTGCTCCGAACTGACTGGCCTCACGGTCAAACAGATGTTAATTGATGAAATAAAAATTCTGTTCAACGACACGTTGTTGAAAAGTGTTTCGATATTACGAGCTGGTACAGTCGCGGACTTTAATTGATCAGCCACTTGCCACTGTTCATATTTTAGCCGTGTAATGTAAATCGGGTTCAGTCGGTTTTACTCGTATATCGAGATAAGGAAATTCACACGTCTTCGTATAATAGAAGATAATAGAAGAACAAAATGACATGCAATATTAACGGTTGGCTAACCTGAGACCCTTCTACCAACCAGACAACAGAGTGACATCACCCAAAGGCAATAAGGCAAAACCAATTGCACGTCTGTCTAGTTGCCAAGGCTACGTAAACAACAGCTACTATTGGTGATACGAGGGTGGATTGAAAAGTTCTGAGCCTGGTAAAAAAAACTAACTGGCTCACTTTTTATAACAATTTTATTTTTCGACATAGTCTCCATGAAGGTCAATGCACTAAGTCCACCTCGCCTCCAACTTCATTATCCCATCAAAAAAAAAAGAATCTCTGAGGTCGTTAAAATATGAGTCTACTGCTTCTTGTACCTCCATATTAGTCAAAAATCTTTGTCCTCCCAAGTGTTTTTTGAGGTTTGGGAAGAGATGATAATCGGAAGGAGCTAGATCCGGCGAGTAAGGGGGATGCGGCAGCACTTCAAATCCACAATCATGTATTTGTGCCATTGATTTCGCCGAAGTGTGAACGCGAGCGTTGTCTTGGTGAAACAATACTTTTTTCGACCGCATTCCAGGTCTCTTTATTTTAATTTCCTCTCGCAGACGACGTAAAAGAGCACAATAGTACTCTGAATTTATTATTTTGCCCTTTTCGAGATAGTCTATCATGATAACCCCCCTGCAATCCCAGAAAACCGAGGCCATTACCTTATTAGCTGACAAAATGACCTTGGCTTTTTTGGGTGGTGGTGAACCTGGTCTTTTCCATTGCCTGGATTGTTCTTTCGATTCTGGTGTACTGTGGTGGACCCATGTCTCGTCCATAGTTATAAAACGATTGAGAAAATCTTCGGGGTCACGTTGAAACATGTCCAAACAATCTTGGGAAATTGTAACACGTACTCGTTTGTTCTCGACTGAAAGCAGTCTAGGCACCCACCTGGCTGACACCTTAGAAAATCCAAGAACATCGGTAATGATGTTCTGTGCCCGCTCATAAGAAATACCCATTGCTTCCGCTATCTCCACAATCTTCAATCGCCTAACCTTCATTATCGCATCTAATATTTTATTGACATTTTCATCCGTAGTAGCCGTCAACGGCCGCCCACTCCTAGGCTCGTCTTGAACAGTCTCCCGGCCACGTTTGAAATCAGCTACCCATCTTTTTATGGTAGCATACGATGGAGCAGATTGCCCTAATGTTTTGTTCATATCTTCAAATATTTGTTTTGGTGTTAACCCCTTCTTTTGCAAATATTTTATGACAGAACGGTGCTCAATTTTATCCATTACTTGAAAAATCAGTGACCTTATGTAGCAGTTCCAGCATAAAATGTAAAATTGTGACAAGAAAAAAACAAAAGATAGTGCATAATGGCGACTAAATATGGCACTTTTACCTGCCAGTATTTATTTGTTTTTTTTTTATTATATACAACCTTAGGCTCAGAACTTTTCAATGCACCCTCGTACAACGCCCAATCAGCTATCCTACTGAACACAGTCGTTATTGGTCGTTTAATAGGGTTGCTATGACCACGTTTAAACAACAGTCACTATTGGTCCAAACTGAACTCAGTTTTTATTGGTCGTTACCAAATTGCATTACACGGCTAAAATATGAACAGTGGCAAGTGGCTGATCAATTAAAGTCCGTGACTGTACCCTACAACTTTAGTAAGACCTAAAATATTCAAGATCATATCGAATGTTGAACTTAATAAAAAAAATCACATGTCCCCCCCCCCCCCCCCCCCCCCCCCTAATTCCAGGCACATTCCTCCTGCGCGACTCGGCCCAGGAAGACCACCTGTTCTCGGTGTCGTTCCGCAAGTACGGGCGCTCGCTGCACGCGCGCATCGAGCACTACCAGCACCGCTTCAGCTTCGACTCGCACGACCCCGCCGTCTTCGCCGCCACCACCGTCACGCGGCTCATCGAGCACTACAAGGTTACTACTGCACTGCACCGTGCTGTACTGTACTGTACTGTACTGTACTGTACGAAAAAAACAATAAATAGGCCACATGAGGGCTCTTTTACACGTCGGTAATATCACTATATTACAGCCGTTGAAATGACTAGCATAGAAGCATTCCATCTTAGCCTCAGGGTTGGCAACGCATTTGCAGTCTTAGGATTGCATTGCAGTCTTGTGAATGCGAATGTCTATGGGTCTCAGTATCCACTTTTTTTTTTTTTTTTTTTAATGGCATCGAGTAGACAAACGAGCACACAGACCACCTGATGGTAAGTGGAAACTGTGACCCATAGACATTCGCAATCACAAGACTGCAATGCAATCCTAAGACTGCAAATGCGTTGCCAACCCTGAGGCTAAGATGGAATGCCCCTATGCTAGTTATTTCACCAGCTGTCTTATCCCCAAACCGGAACACAACAATGCGAACACTGCTGTTTGGCGGTAGGTTAATGGATAAGATGGTGGTAGCGATCCGGACGGACCTTGCACAAGGTCCTACCACCTGCAACCACTTACCATCAGGTGGCCTGTGTGCTTGTTTGTCTTCTCTATGCTATAAAAAAAAATCTAGTCCCAAAACAGCCTGTTCCCCTATAGAATCCGTAATCGTTATTTGTTCTAATGCATCATTTGTCCGAATTTTCGTTTATCCTAAAGCCATTTGCGCTAACATTTTAAAACTTTTTAGTGTTCTTATAATACTACCCCAAAAAAAAAAGGATGACTTCGCCTTTGTACATCCCTGTTATATTTTTGTCTATTTTATAATTGTTATCTCTTGTTTGTACAATAAAGTGTTTACATACATACATACATACATACAACCCTGACTTAACCGAACCGCAGATATAATTGGAAAACTTGAAAAGTTGCCTGACTCACCTCAAAACCAGTTTAGAATTCGAATTGATTCAGTAAATAGGCCACATGAGGGCTCTTTTACACGTCGGTAATATAGGGTGAGTCTACCAGCGCTTCGGACAAGACCATCATTGCGAAAAGCCCTCATGTGGCCTATTTACTGAATAAATATTTAGATTTTTGTACTGTACTGTACTCACTGGTGATCAGAAACTTATATATATTTAAATCTGTTAATATATATCAGGAGACTATGTCACACCAATTGACCTAGTCCCAAACTAGGCTTGTGACAACGATATAAATACTTATATAGAGAAATATATACTTAAATACATAGAAAAAATCGATGACTCTGGAACAAATATTTGCGCTCATCACACAAATATCTGCTCTTACCGGGATTTGAACCCAGGACCTCTAGCTTCGTAGGCAGGGTCACTATCAATTAGGCTTTTTTTTTAATGGCATAGAGAAGACAAACGAGCACACAGGCCGCCTGATGGTAAGTGGAAACTGTGACCCATAGACATTCGCAATCACAAGACTGCAATGCAATCCTAAGACTGCAAATGCGTTGCCAACCCTGAGGACTAAGATGGAATGCCTCTATGCTAGTCATTTCACCGGTTGTCTTATCCCCAAACCGGAACACAACAATGCGAACACTGCTGTTTGGCGGTAGGTTAATGGATAAGGCTATCGCGTCGTCATATGACTATATGTATTTACTAATTATATATGTTCTCTGCCAGGACCCCGCGTGCGTGATGTTCTTCGAGCCGATGCTGACCGCCCCCCTCCCCCGCACAGAGCCCTTCTCCCTCCAGCAGCTGTCGCGAGCTGTCATCGTGTCCCACACTAGCTATGATGGTAAGATATTTTATTCCTATACAGTGTGTTACCGGCATGCGGGCATTTATTAAAACTGTCGATAATATGTTGCTTTAGCAATTATTTGCAAGTATTAACAATAAAAAAAATATTAAAATAACTTCATAATTAATTTTCTTAGATACTGTCAATTTTTAATGTAGTGCATGTGCTGCGTGTTCATCGTTATCAGTATCGCTGTTGCTTGGTACAAGGCATGTCGTGGTACGGGGGCAGATCATAATAATCAAAGTATCCGTCGACTGTCATTTACACTTGTCAAATTGCTGTCCTTTACATTTTTGGTAATTAAAATTTTGTTAGAAAGTTAACAAAGCTAGAAAATTTGTTTATTAATTAAATTAATGCTATAGTTACGTTACAGGTATACGTTATTTTAACCTACTTTAAAAAAAGCCTGGGTGCTGGTAACACACTGTATACTTCGTGTTTCTAAGTAATTTTTATGAGTAACTAACACTCATACAGTGCCACCATTTTCTTAATAGCGTTTTGGCAATCTTCTATGACTATGACACACGTGACAAATACTCTGTCAGTTGCAGCAAGCGTGACAGCGACAGCCAGGAAGCCTGGAATAGTGTACATATTTATTATTATACTTATTCCCCGCCCCCAGGCGTGGAGCAACTCCCCCTGCCAGCGCGCATGCGCGCGTACCTGAAGGAGTACCACTACCGGCAGCGCGTGCGCGTGCGCCGGCTCGACCCCGAACTGTTCGCGCCGCTCTGCTAGCCGGGCCACACCTAAAGCTGTAGCGGGAGAGGTAGCGGGATACATACATTAGCGCGATCTCTCAAGAGGCCACATACAGAACTACATAAAATTGAAAATATTGGTGTCGCTTGAGCGAGTCTACACCGCAAGCTGTAGCGGGAGAGGTAGCGGGATACATACATTAGCGCGATCTCTCAAGAGGGCACATATGTCAGTCCTACACAATCAAAATATTTGTGCCGCTCGAGCGAGTCCACACCGCAAGCTGTAGCGGGAGAGGTAGCGGGATACATACATTAGCGCGATCTCTCAAGAGCCCACATACAATTACTTAAAACTTACTTGCCTTTTTTGGGATATACGCAATAATCCACGCCGTTATAATCAAGGATCGGAAATTCGGATCGATATTTACCTAAAGTTGGTAAAATCCCGGAAAAAGTTAAGCGAATATGGCGTCGGCTTCTTAAAAATATTATTTTCATAATATAAGTTCCGGGATTCCGGGATTGTACAAAGCGTTAATTTTAATTATTTTACATTTAGGATAAAACGTTCCGTTAATTTGCTCCTCGGACTTCGCTAGGTTAGGTTAGATGAGTTAGCGGTAAATTAAATAACATTATTGGTAAATCTTTATATAGAAAATAACTTCAAATGGTGAATGTAAATACTTAATTATGAATTTATGATGGCGTTATTTATTTATTCCGAAAGTCCGGGAATTTTATTAATAAATTAATATTGAGTCCGCCTCCATACAACTGGACAACAACGCCGCCGCCAAATATTAGGTAAATATCGATCCGAATTTCCGATCCTTGGTTATAATCTAGTTGTATTGAAAAATTGATCTTCAAATATACGTTAAAGTAATTCAGAGAAACTAATTCTGACGTGCCTTAACAATGACATCTCTATAAATAGTTCGTCTCCCTTTAAGAGTTTCTAACACTGTAAAACACAACTGACATGGCTTACCGATGTACCTGCGCAGATGACGAATTTTCGAAGCGCGGGAACCAATCAGCGTTGCGCGGTTGTATTCTGTGCTATGATTGGTTATTAGTGACGCCATGTTGACGCACGCGTGTCATTCAGTCAGCCGTGAGTGAGATGGAAAAAATAGATGCAATTTAATTTGCACCTTATAACTATAACGTACAAGTCTGATCGTGGGTTTTAATCGTGCTTTCGGAAATCATCGGAATCGTTGTTCGTGTCTGCGCGAACGAAGATTCACGACACGCCATATCAGTTGTGTTCTACTTTACCTACGTAACCAAACGCGACTAATCCGGTTCGGTCCGTCTTGTTGAGCATACAAGCGATATGCTGTTTTAGGTTAAGACTGCACCGAGCAAACGTCGAGCGTCCAGTGGCGCCCTCATTACTTTTATTGCGTTTTCTAGTTAACTAAAGAATTTCCTTACAATCAGACGATACGTTTTTGTAGCGCGAGTAAAAACACAATTTATGGGATACGTAACAAACTTTAATAACAATTACCCTTTGAGTAGTCAGCTTAACGGGAAAAGGTGGCCACTTTTTTCCGTTAAGTTGATAACTCGAAGGTGAATTGTTATTAAACTATGTGATATCACTACATAGTATAAAACAAAGTCGCTTTCCGCTGTCTGTCCCTATGTATGCTTAGATCTTTAAAACTACGCAACGGATTTTGATGCGGTTTTTTTTAATAGATAGAGGGATTCAAAAGGAAGGTTTATATGTATAATATTTTTTTATTTTATGTTCTGGTGTTACAGAATACTCATATAAACCGAAGCGAAGCGAGGGCGGGTCGCTAGTACCCTATAAGTTGTGTTTTCTTTTGCAGTACAAAAAACCTACCGACCAATTTCAAGGAAATTCTTTAGTTTATTAGAAAACACAATAATAGTAATGAGGGCGTCAATGTACATCCGGCGTACGCTCGGCGCAGTCTTAAGACCATACCAATAGACTTGCCTCGTTTAGTAAACACTTTTATAACCTCAAAACGCTCCCTTTTCGCCTAAAATAACAATTTTGTCATGAAAAAAACCTTCAATGATGTAAAATCAGGAAAATGGTGTGCAAAATGTGGTCTCTAGTTGCTTTGTTCAGCAGAAAACGTCCGTTTTAGCCAAAAATGATGCATTTTGAGGTTATAATGTTTACTTAATAAGGAAAGTCAATTGGAATGGAGTATATAAGGTGCTAACAAATTAGTCACGGATATTTTTACAGCTGATAGTACTCGGTTCTCGGAGTACATTTAAGTATGAAACATCATAGGTTTTATTATGTTTTTTTGGAGAAAACTAGGAAACAAATTTGCTACGTTAAAACACCCTGTTAATAAGATAATTAAATGAGACATTCTAGAACCTCTTTAAACTATCATTCAGACGCTAGTATTTAATATAATAAGTAGGTAACCTACAGTTTTCCCGCCGAATCATAATGACATTTACGAAAAACAACTTTTGACAAACAGTGTTAAACATCTTGACAGGTACATAATAGGAGTGATTATTTTAAAGATTAATTATAATTTATATTTTTTGTTCGGAAAATTATACAGTTAAAAGTTAATTGTTTTAATGTAATGTATTATCTCTTAAATATCCGTGACTAATTTGTTAGCACCTTATATATAGGTTTGTACTGTGTCTTAGACGAGATCAGTTTTTCGATACCTACTGTCGTTAAAATCAAATAGTTCATTGAATACAAAACGGACATATTCCAAAATGAGTCAGTGTTGCATTTTAAAATTAGAAGCAGTTCGTATAAGATTTTTAATGCAAGAGCAAATTATTTTGAAATGTGTCCGTTTTGTATTCAATGAGCGAAATGTCTCTGTATGGATTAATTAATCGCCAGTATTTCAACAGTCAAGTCAAAATGCATCACATTGTAATATTAAGACAAATTCAATTTAAGTATGAACTTCAAATATCCTTATAAATATGTGTATAAATTCAACAAAATAAATGTAAAAAAAACTTATTATTTACATGGTCAAAGGGTATTAGTAATTTTTTTTTTGGCTAAAATGTATTTGACATAATTTCAAAAGACATAATTTCATTTGATATAGTTATAACGCATTTCTAACAAATTACTATTTTTAATGCCTTATTTTTTTTATATTTATGACTTTTGAAATTATATCAAAAGAAGTGTTCCCTCTTGTGACTACTAATAATATAAACAACGTCTACACAACTTGCAATTTTTTACTTTCGAAAGCTAGGTTTAATTTTGTGAATCATGTGTATAACCATTTGTAATGCCATATCTTACGTGACTATACTATAGTTGTGTCATTCTGGGATGGTCGCTGTGACAGCTCGTATAAATACTAACTATACTTGTTTCTTTGACTTTACACAAGTACTACTTAGAAATAAAAGTGAAGGCGGTTACTAATTTAAAAACTAAGCTGTAGGCTTGTCCTGTCGCCTGATATTTATTTTCCATACATACATTAAATCACGCCTGTTTCCCAGAGGGGTAGCCAGATACCACTTTATTTAATTTATTTATTTATTACTATTGTGTAACGATTTTCCTTTTCTATTTATTTATTTTATAGAACAGTACATTTACACATCATTACAGAAATGCACTGTGAAACGAATATAAAGTAAAAGTAGACTTATACGGTCACGAGCGTTAATCTGGGACCCATTTCAAGAAAAATATGCTTGAAGCCGTCAATGTCATTAGAGATGTCAAGTCATCTGTAACTTTTAGGAAACTCAACGTTATTGTTGTAGAATGTCAGATTGACTTTGGACCTAAGGTGGGTCCCAAATTAAATCTCGTGACTGTACCTCATAGAAGAATACTAGAAGGCCTGTCTGTCATCTATTTTCTCTCAAAACGTTAAGACACAATATAAAAGGAGGGTGGGCTAATTGGCCTAATGACCAATAAGGACAAGCGATATGTCCCCGAATAGGTAATTCTAAGTTGTAAAACTATTACTATGACAGGTGGTTCGAAATCTTTGTGTGAAAAAAGTTATTGCCATGCAAACACCGCGGTTTTTCCAAGTAATTATTCTAACGTCGTCTATGTAGGCGTCCCGATGATCCAGATTTTTAAATATTTCACACAGCGATTTAAGATTTCCCTCCAAACAAAAAGTTGTAGAATATGAAAAAATCTTTCAAAGGACATAATATGGCTTGTCATTATTGGTTTTTAGGCCAGTGTCCATACAAAACTGACCATCATCCTTTACTTTATAAAATTTGTCTCGCTTGTCATTACCTATATAGTAAGTGTTTGAAAATATAATACAGCTCGCAGGGATCGTTCCACATTGACATTATAGAACGTTAGAGTTTAGTCTTGGTTTCGGAATTGCAGTGGATGGTTGTTGGAGTCAACATAACATCCAGAACAAAAACACGCCGTTGTGTGATATTGGAGTAGCTTGTCAAATCTTACCGGTGACTTTACCCTATTTATCAAAGTTTGGCTTCCTATACAAACGCGGTATGAAAGTGATTTTAAAAAGGCGTTTTGAATCGTGAAAATAAATTGAATTAACAAAGCTATATTATTAATATTATTATATATAACAAGAACTAGTTGTAACTTGTTATTAGGCAGAAAGTATTCTACACTTGTAAATATTGTTGTTAAGGTATATATTGATTTAATTCACTTGGACGGAAGTCGATAAAACGTGGATAAGAAAGCTGTATTTTTTCGCAATTTTCTTTTTTTAATATGTACAGTTTTGTATTTGGTTATGTCTGAGTTAAATCTTTGTTTATAGAGAAATAAGTCTTTTGTAAAAAGGCATTAGATTTGTACGTCCTGGGAGGTATACCCTCGGTAGGCCCGTCACTACAGTGTTTCCTCAGTGGGACTTTGAATCTACCACCAAGGTAATAAAGTTCAATTACGTTCGAAAATGCCATTCGCAATTTACGAAGAAAGGGAAATGTTGTTCCCATTGTAATACAGTTCAAATTGAATCGCCTGGGCCTCACGAGGATAGGATATTATAATATTTACTGTATAATAAACAAATATCTACATGTTTGCGTGTTTATTTCACCCCTTTTTGGTATCCTGGGGATGGACTCTACTTGGTAAAGACATATTGCCAGAGCCCACATTTTTCGCGGCAAAACAAAAAACTGTTGCAATCCTAACTCGTGTTTGAATTATTTTTTATCTATAGTTGTGAAATAGAAATAGAAATAGAAATGTTTATTTGCTAGAATGTTTATTTGTTTATTTGGTGTAATAGAAGGTCCACGAAATAAAAGATTTTATAATAGTAGTTTATGAAATAGTTGCATAATGAGGGGTATTAAAACACGAGTGTTTTAATACCTAGTTATGTGCAGTTTCATACACTACTTTATCTACTCTCATACATTACAACAAAACGTATTCAATGAATGGCGCCAAAACCTAGCACATCACCGCGCATGCGTTAAAGCGGGCGCTGTCACAGACAAGTAAAAATTGAATGAAAACTTTTTGTAGCACTGTAAAAATGACGCGAACCGCATGTGCGTTCCATTATAAAAAAATGATTGATATGGAACCTCGTTGGTGACATTGACTTTTTGGATTACCTTGTATCGTAATGGTGAAAAATTTACTTTATAACATTATTTTGTTAGAGAAATAATGTTGTCCTGGCCGCGTTGTCGGACCGATGGGATAGCCCCATGTGGGCTCGATGGGAGCATATGCACGCACATCCCATAGCATAATTTTTGATTTTTGTTTAGTTTTATTTTATTAATTTTAATATTTTTTTTTAATACGCTAACATCTTATTATAAGAATTACTAACAAATTTGTATGGACGTTGTCTGAAATAAACAATTATTATTATTATTATTATTATAAAGTGGTTCTTTTAAATATATTTTGGTATTGTGTTTATAAAGTATGCCGATATAAATTCGTTTTGATAAAACATTTTACGTGAGTTTTGTATAAAATTATATAGAAAGAGATGCAATTCCTTCTTGGAAATCCACGTCAGCACACAGCGGCACGTGACCTTTTTTTTTTTCTTTTTTTTCTTTTTTTTATAAAAGGGAGGCAAACGAGCATGCGGCTTACCTGATCGGAAGTAATCACCACCGCCCATGAACACCGGCAACTCAAGTTGAGTTGTCGGTCCGTTGCCGGCCTTTAAGGAAAATAAGAGCTCTTTTCTTGAAGGACCCCATGTCATAACTGGCAGGAAATATCGCCGGAGAGAGTTCGTTCCACAGTTTCACCGTACGAGGTAAAAAGTGCCTAGAGAAACGCACGGTGGAAGAACGCCATTCATCAAGGTGATGTTGATGGAACCTGGCCCTACGACGGGTGGTACGGTGGTGGAACACGGCGGCAGGCAACAATGCGAATAGTTCTTCAGAACACTCCCCGTTATAAAGCCTATACAGCACACAAAGTGAGCTGATGTCCCTCCTGATAGCAAGTGGATCTAATCGGACAGAGATCACTGGGTCGTTGACAATCCGAGCCGCTCTACGTTGAATCCGGTCAAAAGGAAGAAGAAAGCATTGCGGTGCTCCAGCCCAGAGATGAGAACAGTACTCCATATGCGGCCGGACCTGAGCCTTATAGAGTTGGAGGCAGTGGACAGCTGTGAAGTACCGTCTCGCTCTACTAAGCACGCCTAGCTTCTTGGAGGCTAATTTGGCTTTATCCTCCAAATGACTGCGGAACTGAATATCATGCGATATGTCAACACCCAGGATTCCGATAGTAGGCTTAATAACGAGGGAAGTGCCTTCGAACTGAGGTGTCATGACAAAGGGGCTTTTTTTGGCAGATAACACGCACACTTGTGTCTTGGCGGGGTTAAATTGGACCATGTTTAGTCTGCCCCACTTTGAGACCACCTCCAGTGATGACTCAATTACAGACACAAGCTTTGCTCGGCACTCTTCAGTGTCAGCTTGAGAGTGATTGCTCCGGCCAAAGTAGCGTGAGTGACCCGTGCTGTCATCTGCATAGCAATGAATGTTACTAGACTGCAACATATCATTGATATGCAGAAGAAACAGCGTAGGAGACAATACACAGCCTTGCGGCACACCAGCATTAACGGGCATGAGTTTCGAGCATGAGCCATCGACTGCTACTTTGATGCTCCGTCCCTCAAGAAAACTGGCTGCCCATTTACAAAAACTCTCCGGGAGCCCATATGAAGGCAGCTTTGACAAAAGTGCTTTGTGCCAAACACGATCAAAGGCCTTCGCTACATCTAAACTAACGGCCAATGCCTCGCCCTTGCTTTCCACGGACTCAGCCCAGCAATGAGTGAGGTAAACTAAAAGATCACCAGCTGAACGCCCACGGCGGAAGCCATACTGGTGGTCACTTAACAGCAGATGATCTTCAAGATACCCCAGCAGCTGGCGATTAATTATATTTTCCATGATCTTGGAAAACAAGGGCGTTATAGCTATAGGCCGATAGTTTGATGGATCTGAGCGAATACCCTTTTTTGGGATCGGGTGAACCAAAGCTGTCTTCCAAGGGCTCGGGACTACACCGAGAGAATAAGAGAGCCGGAACAGACGCGTTAAAACTGGAGCCAGCTCAGGAGCACACATTTTCAAAACAATAGGAGGAATACCATCAGGCCCGCAAGACTTATGAACATCCAGGGAACAAAGGATTCTGTAGACATCTCGTTGTATAAAACGGATTTCAGGCATAGTGTCCTCACACCGCGGGATAGTCGGCGGTATGTTTCCCCGGTCGTCCAAAGTCGAGTTTGACGCAAAGAGAATACCCAAGAGATCGGCTTTCTCCTTAGCAGTGTGGGCTAAAGTATCGTCCTCCCGCTTCAAGGAGGGGAACGATGACTGGCAAAAGTTGTCTTGAACAGCTTTGGCGAGAGACCAGAATGCACGGGAACCGGAAGGTTGGCGCACAAGTCTGTCACCAATTCTGTTAATGAATTTGAATTTTGCCCTGGCTATACTCTTCTTGAATGACCTCGTGGCCGAGTTGTACTTCTTTTTAAATATCCCAGCGTTCGGATCACCAGCGCCCAAAGCTTCCGACCAGGCCCGATAAGAGTCCTGCTTTCGGCGGGACTCCGCATTGCAAGTCCCATCGAACCATGGTCGGGACTTGCCACCAACGGGGACCACCGAGTTTGGAATAAATAATTCCATTCCCTGAAGCACCACGTCGGCGACCGAGTCAGCACAGGCGCTGGGATCTTCTGGTGAGAAGCACACCTGTCGCCATGGGTAAGATGCAAAGAAACTTCGCATCTCGTCCCAGTCAGCTGACCTGTAGTGCCAAACACGACGACATCTTCCATTGCGAAGGCGACTTTGGCGTGTGAGAGGCACCACACTCCGAACCAGGCAATGGTCGGATGTCCCGAGAGGGGCATCGACATAAACCTGGTAGAATTCAGGATGGGAGGTCAGCATGAGGTCAAGTAAAGAAGGCGCTTGGTCTTCCACATCAGGAAGACGTGTTGGTGATTTAACCAGTTGTGTCAGACCATACGCCAGGGCGAATTCGTGGACAGATCTCCCCGCTTGGTCAGTAGAACGAGATCCAAGCCATTCAGCGTGGTGGGCATTGAAGTCACCCAATACTACAATCTCGGCAGTGGGGGTCTGCTGCAGTAAAGTATCAGTCACCGTTCGAATGTGCTCCATAAGACGCTCCGTTTCTAAATTGCCACTATGGGACCTGTAAAGACACGCGTAAATCCTCACATGATCCTCGAGATCAACGCGTAACCAGATGATAGACAGGTCCTTTTCTTCAAGCGTGCCAAGGCGCCGACAACAGATATCCTCCCGGAGGAACACGCATACACCTGCTCGTGGAATGAATTTATGTTCCACAATGTAGCCTGGGTATCGTAGATATGAGACATCTGCCGGGGAAGATATCTGTGTCTCCGTCAAAAAGAGTAAAGCCGGCTTAGCCGTCTCGAGATGGTGATGGACGGCGTTCAAGTTAGAGTGTAGACCCCTTACGTTGCAAAACTCAACGGCAAGCAAAGGGATAGCAGCCTTTTTACCCTGTTTGCCTCTGGCAGAAATACAGAGCGGGATTGTGCCCTCCCCAGAATACGCAGGGCAACCTGAACACTCACGTTCAGGAAGGGATTCTCCTGCACCGAGGGTGCAGGTACCCTCCTGGGGTAAATTTCTATTCAATACCGCTGCCATATTTGGGGGGGGGGGAGAGGGCCACTGGCGCACCCACTAACCGAACGAAACGCAATAGTAACACTATTACTTCACGCCGATATTCTGTGGGAGGGTGGTACTACCCCAGACGAGCCGGCCCATTCGTACTGCAGCCAGTAAATGGATACAGTGTGGCTCTACCACCTTCAAGATAAATGTTGGAATGGTCTTAAGCAGTTTAACGGGAGGGGGCAAATCGTTCCAACATTTAGGGGCAGCAAACCTGTAACTATCACGAAATGCATAAACGTGACTGTAGTGGAAGCCAGGATTATTACATCAACGTGGATCGTAGATTATCTCAGTTCGGCAACTTTCAAGGGTTCCGTACAAAAAATATAAAACGGAACCCTCATAGGATCACTCGTCCGTCCGTCTGTCTGTCTGTCACAGCCAACTTATTCCACAACTTTTAGTATGGCGGGAAATCTTAAATCACTGTGTGAAATATTAAAAAATCTAGAACATCGAGACGCCTACATAGACGACTTTAGCATAATTACTTTGAAAAACCGCTGTCTTTGCATGGCGATAACTTTTTTCACACAAAGATTTCGAACCACCTGCCATTGGGACCGAGCGCGATGACAGCGCCACGTGACAGGCGGCCATTATGGATAATATTGTCACCGCTGTCAAACAAGAAGTACCTAAGTAAATAATGTGAATAATATTAATGAAATCTTGTGTTATTTTACTATATTACACAATTTTGGACAATGGCAGTCAGTAACATTATTGCCAATAATATTAAAATTGTTGTTTTCAGTGAGAAATGAGCCTACTCGTGACTAAAACGGGGTTTCGTTTACGGCAAATATCCACTTATTTCTTTGGTCTCGTTTCCACTATGGTCTAGGAAATTGGTAAAATTTACAGTCGCTATTCTTCTCGGTGTTATTACAATTCACAACAACACATCTTACCAGGACCATATTTTTATCTCAAAAACGATTAGAAAATGTTTACTGCAATATGGATTTGACATCTCAAGTCAGCGACAAAAATGTCAATTTTAGCCGTAGTGAGCGCTGTGATCGTTTAGGCTACCCCCTCCACCCGCTTTGCACTCTGCCAATAGTAATAGTTTTACAACTTAGAATTACCTATCCGGGGACATATCGCTTGTCCTTATTGGTCAATAGGCCAATTAGCCCACCCTCCTTTGGTTCACATAATGTTAATTGATGATCACACGTGTGCAAAGTTTCTTTTTTCGGGGTACATATTAGGAAATATAAAAAAAAGTTTTAAAGGTCTTATTGTACTCCTATATGAAATCAAAGGGCTCGTTATGAGGATCTCAAATATATTTTTGTTATTACGAGGGTCAAACTGAAAGTTCTTAGAAAATCAATAACTGAGTAAACTAGCTAGTTAGTTTTATTATATATTTTCAAAATAGTGTCCATTCATGTCAATACATCGCTGCATCCGATGGAGCCACTGAGAGAAGCACTTTGCCCACTCGTCCTTAGGGGTCTCTTCGACGGCCTTTTGAAACGCAGCCACAGCTTCCTCGGCGTCCTCAAAACGTTTTCCTCCAAGTTTTTCTTTTATTTTCGGGAATAAATAAAAATCGCAAGGTGCGAGGTCGGGGCTATACGGCGGGTGACCCAGTGATTCCACGCCTGTCGATCGTTCGCCTGGCGGTGTGCGACGAGGCGTTGTCGTGGTCAAGAAGGATTCTACTACGAGGTCGCTTCTCCCGAACTTTTTCCAAGACAAGTGGCAAACAATTGTTAGTGTACCACTCTGCAGTAACTGTTTTTCGATCCTCTAAAACAATTGTCGCGTAATGACCTGTCCTTCCGAAGAACGAGGCCACCATCTTTTTTCCCACGCTTCGATCTCTCTTCACTTTAGTTGGCAACTCTTCGGAAGGAAACACCCACTGAAGATCGTCTTTTGGTTTCGGGATCATAACAGTAAATCCAGCTTTTGTCACCCGTAAGTATGTCGAACACAGCATTTGAGTCACCTGCGTTAAATCTTTCAATCATTTCACGGCACCAATCAACACGATGGAGTTTTTGGGCCTCGGTCAAATTATGAGGTATCCACCGGGCACAAAGCTTCCTGACCGCTAAATGTCCATGTAGGATTTTGTGCACTTGACTCATACCGATGCCTAAGCTTGTCCGAATCTGCTGATACCACCAACATTGTCATCATCATCGCCATCATCGTCATCATCATCACCATCATTGTCATCATCATCACCATCATTGTCATCATCATCATCACCATCATCGGCATCATCATCATCATCATCATCATTACCATCATCCCCATCATCTTCATCATTATCATCATCATCATCGTCATCATCATCACCATCATTGTCATCATCATCATCATCATCATCGTCATCATCGACATCATCATCATCATCTTCATCGGCATCATCGTCATTATCATCATCACCATCATCATCATCGTTATCATCATCACCATCATTATCAACATCATGATCATCATCATCGGCATCATCATCATCATCATCATCACCATCATCGTCACCATCATCATGATTTATGATTTATTTATTTATTTAGAAACAAACAGTCTCGTATAATTGTATGTAACACAGACAATAATTAAATAGTAGACTTACAGTCTCCTTAATGAAAACATAACTAAACCCTTTAGTTATTAACAAATGATTAAACTACAGTGCCTAAACGAATGCGTGCTAACACAAATAAAAGTAAACACAAAGAAAATAAGAAAAGGGAAAAAAGAAAATAAAATAAAAATAACAGTAACAATAACAACCGCTTATTCCATTTCTGCAATACACTTCAAAGACAGTCTTTTGAAGCCATTAAGCTTTCGCCCAAAAATATCCAAACACGAAAATTTTTCGTTGTACAGTCTGCATGCCCTTTTAATGAAACCATTACCTGCATATGCTGTTCGACTGCGGGGTATATAAAAAAGAGGTTTTTTTCTACACGATCGCTCACAACGACGGGGTACTCTAAGGGAAAGGGAGTGTAATAACATAGGGGCATCAATAAGATTATTAATAATTTTAAAAAGAATAAGAACATCAATACGTTCCCGACGATATTTTAAAGATGTGATATTTTGTCTTTTCATTGCCGTAACGTAATCTGAGTATTTATTTGTAGTGCGATACTCAATTGCCTTAACAAACTTTTTTTGCACTTTCTCTATTCTGTCTCCATGTATTTTATAAAGAGGGTTCCAAATGGCGCTCGCAAACTCTAAACGACTACGGACGTAACTATTAAATAGTACCTTATAAGTTAAAAGTCTCTTAAAGGGTTTCCCTGCACGCAAAATAAAAACCTAACTGTTTAAATGATTTATTAAGTATACTATCGATGTGAGGTGTAAAAGTGAGTTTTGAGTCCATAACGACACCGATATCACGAATCTGACTAACACGAGCATCATCATCATTATCATCATCATCAACATCAACATCATGATCATCATCATCATCGGCATCATCATCATCATCATCATCATCACCATCGTCGTCATCATCATCATCATCGGCATCATCGTCATCTCATCATCACCATCATCGTCACCATTATCATCATCATCAACATCAACATCATGATCATCAGCATCGGCATCGTCATCATCATCATCATCAATACAGGGTGGCTCATTTAGATCGGCCAGTATGGGAAAGTTTGAAACTATAAGACATTATGAAGATCGATTTTATTAACATATCGGTTATCGCTGTAGTTGCATTGTTTATCACACATATTGTAGAAAACTTATGATATGCATGCAGATAAAGTAGTTCGCGACTGTACGCATAATTAGGCATTAAAACTTAAAACACTCGTATGATCATTTTATAATGACTCCGATTATACACCAGTCACATAATCACTAAATATTGAGTAAGTATAAAATAAACACCCAGTCTTAAAGGACCGGGCATTATCAAAAATTTAATAAAGTGTCTGACTTTAACTTAGTGCCATAAGTCATACTCCGACCCTATGATTCTGGGGGGACAAGTCGATAGCGTGTTTCCGCAGGTAACACCGCCATCTAGCGAGCGCTCGGGCAAACTCCGGCAGCCCAGCTGTCGTCGCCCACACCCGACACGAGTGTAGCAACACCGGGCGAGGGCGGGTCCGGCTCGCGCACCGAGGGTACCGGATTTAAGATTATATGCTTGGTAACGGGAAAAGAAAATACTGATATTGTTATGAACATTATTGTCTATGCAATGAGGTCCATTATGGCTGGCCTAAATTTTATTACAGATTTTTGAAGTTTTTTCGTTACTTCTCGAAAACTGTAAATTATTCACATTTCATATTAACTTTCCTAAAAAATAAAAATAATTTGCAGATTTTTCTTTATAAACTTCGGAGATAAGAAGGAAGGTAAATTTTTGTGCATTTTTGGCTGTAAATCAAAAAGTACTGCACAAAAAACGAAAAATAGAAATAGTTTTGACAATAGTGCAAATTGAGCCCTTTCATGTGACCCCCATTTGCTATGGTCAAAAAGCGTTCATTTTTCAACCCCCCCACTCTAGAACCCTTTTCAATTATTTATAAAGTTAATTTCATATTTTTTTTCTAAAAGCAGATGCGGGCAAGCAAGTTGTACAACTTTGGCAAAATTTCAAGTTGATAGCATCTGTAGTTGCTGAGAAAAACTGCTGACATACAGACAGACAGACAGACAGACAGCGAAGTCTCACTATGAGGGTTCCTTTTTGGTACGGAGCCCTACAAAAAGGGAAACAATGGGCTACTTAAGCAACTATGATTAGAATATAAATTAATTGGAAAACTCGATTATAAGGAACGATAGCGCTAACATTCGTCTTTTTCTCTGTTTGAAAGTTTAGCCAAGTCACACATTTACTATAAATCGACAACGGAACTTAATCGCGTAAATTTATATATACCTCGACGTTTTGATCATGTTACAACACTACTTAGTCAACACTCCATAAGACTGTATATACGAATGTACAAAGTCGTAAGGCATGTAAGAACACCCGAGGACGTTATTCTTTTGGTGATCATTGGTAGGTACCTGTGACAGATCACTTCAATTACCTACGCACTTAACCATGGTCTTAAATATAATGAGAAAAAGAGCCAGTATATGGTCTTTGAGATCCATAGCAACAAAACGTCGGAGGTCCCTGCAATTTACCTTAATGGCAGCCCAATAGACAGAGTCGACCATTACAAATATCTAGGTCATGTGGTGGCGGTCGATCTCAAGGACGACAGGGACATCGAACGGGAGCGGAGGGCCCTATCGGTGCGGGCGAATATGATAGCTCGAAGGTTTACAGGGTGCTCCAGGGAGGTCAAGGTTACCCTGTTTAGAGCCTTCTGTACGTCACTGTATACCTGTAGCCTCTGGGTGCATTATTCGCAACGGGCCTATAGGGCCCTTCGAGTCCAATATAATAACGCGTTCCGGGTGATAGTGGGACTGCCTCGTTTCTGTAGCGCTTCCGGGATGTTTGCGGAGGCTCGCGTTGAATGTTTTTATGCAACCATGCGCGGGCGCGCTGCATCCCTGGTGCGCCGGGTGCGGGGCAGTCGCAATACCATTCTAAGAATGATAGATGATAGGCCTGACTGTGCTATTATGTCACACTGTGAGGGATTGCATGCTCCCACCAGCGTTATTAAATGGTAATATAATGCTTACCTCTGCGTGCCTCTTAAATAATCTTAATAATGTTTATGTGTCATGTTACATGAAATAAATGATGATTTGATTTGATTTTTGAATTAAGAGTTTTCTTAAATACCTACTGATCACGTGACATCGTAAGTTCAGGAACAAATATTTGTGCTCGTCACACAAATATCTGCCCTTACCGGGATTTGAACCCAGGACCGCTGGCTTCGTAGGCAGGGTCACTACCAACTAGGCCAGCGCGTCGTCAAGCGAGTACTTACTGCCGCACTCAGAGATGTCAGTTAAATTTAATGCTAATTAAGTGACGTGTTGTCTTATTCTATGGCTATAGCAAAGAAAGTGACAGCAGCAACTTTAATTAAGCATTCAATTAATTGACGTCTCCGAGTGCGGGAGTTAGTTATTTTCAGATTTCTTACCAAACACAGCATATTAGAGGAGAGTCGCAAACTTCTGCAATGAATGTGTTTCACTTCTCATCCTCTTAAAACATTACTTTAGTGTGAGTGTGTGGGCGGGTATTTTAAATACCACGTTACTAGGCCCCGTATTTTTAGGCAGACTAAACGGTGAAACCTATCATAATTTTCTCACCGAAACGTTACTACTGTTGTTAGAGGCTGTACCACTCGCCTGCACTGCACACTGCACTGGATAGGGCGTGGTGGGCCTCGTGTTTGGCCTCCCAGGTCACCTGATATCACTCCATTGGACTTTTATTTGTGGGGACATGTAAAGACGTTGGTGTTCACTGGTTCCGCAATCAAAAGCCGTGACATGTTGATTGAAAAAATTAGGGGGCGTTCAACCAAATTTGGAATTGGGAATTGCTAACCCGAGTTAATGAACAGTTGATTATTAGATGTGGACTTTGTGTTGGGTGTGAAGGTGACTATTTTGAACGTTATGTGCGCGATACTCACCGTCATCCACGAGACTGGAACCTGAGAGGTGATCATTTGTAAATATCATTTGATTATTTATTAATAATTGTAAATATGTTGATTTAACTTTTTAAATACGCCTGCATTCAAAAATAAATAGGAATAATTAACTTTTGGCATACATAAAAAAACAAGGTAATAATAATTTGAGGATTTCTTTTTAACTGGTTTAAACAGATTTTAATGTAACTTGTATCAAGTTTTATTTCAAAAGTTGCATACGTTTAAGAAATTATTTAACAATGTTCCTCCAATTATGCACTACCTTGTATTATTCTTATTTTATCTTGAATGGAGCCAGTCCTAAGCCTGGTAAAGTATGAAGGGATTGTGGATTCAGTCATAACTTCATTAGCAGTAACATTAAGATTTTAGTACCTTGGCACTTTAACGTCTTGTTTGAACTGCCACACAAAATTGTAAGAAGAGTTAGAGCGACAAGGTACTGGAATGTATGATTTTTTTTTGACTTCGACGGGATCTATTAATTTTTTTAACACGTGGGTTTTCACTGCGCAGGTGAGAAGCGATAAGTTAACAAGTTTTTACGATGATAACTGTTAAGCGTTAAGAAATCTTTACACATTGCTTAGTTCTTCTTAGTACAGGTGCAAAGTGTGGAACAAATTTTTTTTTTTTTTTTTATGGCATCGAGTAGACAAACGAGCACACAGATCACCTGATGGTAAGTGGAAACTGTGACCCATAGACATTCGCAATCACAAGACTGCAATGCAATCCTAAGACTGCAAATGCGTTGCCAACCCTGAGGCTACGATGGAATGCCTCTATGCTAGTCATTTCACCGGCTGTCTTATCTCCAAACCGGAACACAACAATGCGAACACTGCTGTTTGGCGGTAGGTTAATGGATAAGATGGTGGTAGCGATCCGGACGGACCTTGCACAAGGTCCTACCACCCGCAAAATTGAAGGACGAACAACGATTACAACTAAGAAATTTTAAAAAGGATAGTCGTGGTCATAGCTTCAGAAATCGAGAATGAGGTGTTAGTTGAAGTCGAGAAACCTTAACGGCTATGGCACATAAAATGAATCAGCAGAAGAATCCATTCAGAATTCGTTCGCATCGGTACTATGTATGCACTTTACAAGCAGATACTGTTTACGCAGTGTTTAGTTAGGACATACTGTAAGTGCGGGGAGTACGCGGGTGTGCGGGGTTAACTACTTCACAGACAAACTTTACTTCGCACTCGCACTTTTGTCATGTTGTACACGTTGATTTTACTAATCACTTTACACCTGTACTTCTCGCCTGGGGTGTGATTCTCTCAACAACGATGAGCCGGCGGACGAACAAGTGAATGTCCAAGCGGCGATTTTAAGTACTGCCGTCAGAGCGAATAAAACACATTTAAGCGCGTGTAATCAATTCAGCAGCATGGCTTCTCGAACTAAAGGCTGCCTAATTGATTTTTTTTTGGGAAATGTATTAAGTTTTGTGAAAGTCTTCGAACAAAAGTTGTTGATTATGATGTAAATAATTGAACCCTGAGAGGTTATTAGTATTTTCCAAATAACCCTGTATTACGTTGTGCATATGCTGCCATCTGTCAGTGAGTAGAATAGTTAGCGAACGATAGCTTACCGACCTACTACAGCTAATAGTTTTGCTACTTACCGATAGATGTCTATAGTAACGCATTTTTTGGGGGGTTTTTGTTATTAATTACGTTGAAACTATTATAACTATTACGAAAGATGTATATTTATAATTGTAAACGTATGACGTATGGTGAAAGACGTTGAGTCATTTATTTAACTTTTGGAATAACCGCAGAGCGAGACACGCAGCCATTTTGATTTCCCTATCCATCCATCTGTGAGCCTGCACAAAAACACTAGGTATAATATTTTAATGTTCATTTCACTCATTCATAATTATCATATCTGTAACGTACAGATTTTCTCCCTTCTACATATTTGTTACACGCCTAGTAAAGGACTAGGCTAAAGTCTATACTTTTAGGTATTTAAACATATCGCACCTTCGGTAGAACAAGGGCACAATGTACTATATGATTATAGGGGCAATTGTGCCCTTGTCCTGCCGAAGGTGCGATATGTAAACAAAACTACCACGTGATGAATGCAAATAAGTAATAATTCTGTATCGACCTCTTAAGACGTTATACTACGTTTTGCATATGCTGCCATCTGTCAGTGAGTAGATTAGTTAGCAAACGACAGCTTACCGACCTACTACAGCTAATAGTTTTGCTACTAACCGATAGATGTGTGTAGTAACGCTTTTTTTTCAATATTTTTTGATGTTAATTACTTTAAAACTTTTTGTAACTGTTATAATAGTAGTATATTTATAATTTGGTATGTACTTACTTACCAGTATTAACGCCAAAATAAGTGATGAAAATGTATTTTCATTTTGATTATGAACCGAAACGAAAGTAGAGTACTCCCCGCTGAATTTTGGAAAAATACAAAATATAGGTCATTGCTTGTAGATTACAGGAAAACCTGTAAGAATTCTATCAATTTAAAAAAAAAGCCCTCTCTTTTTGCCCTCTTCAATTATCATATCTCAGTTCATTATCCTACTAATATTATGAATGTTTGTGTGTCTATTAGTTTGTTACTCCTTCACACTGAAACGGATAGACGTCGTCGTCGTCATCATCATCATCATCATCATCATCATCATCATCATCATCATCATCATCATCATCATCATCATCATCATCATCATCATCATCAATATACGTTGCTATACAGGGTGGCTCATTTAGATCGGCCAGTATGGGAAAGTCTGAAACTCTAAGACATACGAAGATCTGTTCTGAGGAACCATGTCATTGATTTCAATAACATATCGGTTATCGCTGTGGTTGCATCATAATCACTCTCTCACTTAAAAGTATCGGTGACCTTTTCTTAAATGTGAACATTAAGATGCAAGGTAACGACAGATACAGGCTTCACATACATTATATTGTAGAAACTTATGATATGCATGCAGATAAAGTAGTTTGCAACTGTACGCATAAGTAATTAATAAACATTAAAACTACAAACACTCGTGTGTTCATTTTATGAAAGTCGCCTGTGAATTAATGACTCTCATTATACACCAGTCATATAATCACTTTTATTGAGTAAGTATAAAATAAAGACCCAGTCTTAAAGGACTGGGCATTATCAAAAATTTCTAAGAATAAAAGAATAGGTCTTATGCTTAATGCCATCAGTCATAATCCGTCCGACCCAATGATTCTGGGGGGACAAGTCGATAGCGTGTTTCCGCAGGTAACACCGCCATCTAGCGAGCGCTCGGGCAAACTCCGGCAGCCCAGCTGTCGTCGCCCACACCCGACCACAGAATAAGTAATAGTACAAGTACAGAAGCGACTCTCTGTGACAGCAAACATGCGAATTTAAACCTATTCAGAACGCGGGAACGATAATAATACAAGTGCACGCACGGAAATGACCTTGGCTACATTTTTGTGATCTATAGTGGGGGCGCCCATAACGAGGCAAAATGCACCTTAAATCTGCGCCGCGAGAGTCTGTATTATTTCGCCCGTCAATGCTTTACTGACTCCGCCCACCTCCCAGGGCTGGCACTTACTTGTTCTATTACTTTTCCGTGGCAGTTGTAAGAAAACAAATTTAATTTATGATAATCTGTAGTTTTATTATGTAGTTCTTATATGACGATATAAAATAGTTCATGCCTGGAGGGCTAGCAAAAGTTGTCCGCGACTTGTTTGTTGTTTGCTCCGATCTCCATTTCTATCTAAGTAATAAGACGTAGTTTACTAGTATTAAACTTCGAAATATATGTTAATGTAATTATTTATTCAGGTATGGCATTTTGCTGTAATGTGATAAATGCCTAATTTTTAGTTTTATTGAATCCCGACTGTGCTAATAATGTTGCACACCTGTAATTGGTACTAACTATTTAACTATTTTCTTTATACATACCTTTTGTATTTGTATTTGTTTGTACAACTATTGGTGTGTCTAATTGAATAAATAAATAAAATAAACAAATCAAGTCTGTAAGGATAAAGCACAAAACTACTTGTGTTACCCGTACTGGAATAGTAGTCTAGGAGCTGACGCACGTTTTCGACAAAAAATAACCATTTATTGTAAGGACTTTGAACTTTCATTTTGTAAAAGATGCATTACAAAATTTGTTGTAAACATACTATAATATCTTCGATATAGACCTTGAAACTTTTTGTTTGTTATAAACTCAAGCACTATCGTTACCTACTCCGTTACTTAGAAAAGCTGCCATTTGTTTGCGTGTTGTATTTACCTAATAACCAGCACATGCTGACCTTCCTTTAGCAGGCAGTTACTATTACTGGGAGATCTACTTATTTAGACTGAACGCTGTTGAAGGCAACTAGATAACTGGTTTTTGGTCCGAATAAGTTGAAAACAGCGAAACTGCGGACGGGTCGTTATTAAAAATAAATAATATTATACCGCTCTTTTTAAGTCGAGGATTGAAAACTGTAGGTACTGACTGTGTCAGTAAATAAGTTCAGCTACTCGTAACTACCTATCTAGGTCGAAGTTATTTATAAAATTAATAATAATCTTATCTTTCGGCATCCTGAGGCAGGTTAAAAAAAGATAATTCGACATTGGAGTTATTATTTAAGCATCCGTATGCGATGCATTACTTTTTGCCTTTTCGATTAGCCTTATTCGTATAAGTGCGTATTCAAACAAAAACTTTGGCAGCGCACGGCGACGCGCGTCGAGACGAGCGCTCGCGTGACACTCGACTGATTCGCCCCTTGCAAGGGGCAGCACATTTTGAAGGCGATAGCGCGGAGTGTCACCGGCCTGACCCGACACGAGTGTAGGAACACCGGTCAAGGGCGAGTCGGACTCGCGCACCGAGGGTGCCGGATTTCAGATAATATGCTTGGTAACGGGACAAGAAAACACTGATATTGTTATGAACATTATTGTCTATGCAATGAGGTCCATTATGGCTGGCCTTTATTTTATTACGTACCATCCCATTTTTACAATTACATCGTTACAACGTTGCAATAACTATCAAAATAAATGTTTAAACAATAAAAGACGAAAGCTTCTGAAAGACGAAAATTCAGTAGAAAAAAACGAAAAAACTACAAAAACGAAATCTATATGAATACAACGGCACACTTACTACCTAAACAGAAATAAGACACAAAAAAAATCAAGCTTATTTGAATATTAACCCTAACATGACAGAAGTAGTAGTCAAATAATAACAACATTTAAAAATATCTACACGAAAAAGGACTGTATTTAAAACAAATAAACGTAAATTTAAAAGTAATCTTATGTTTGTAAAATAATTATTTCTAATGCTAGTATAAATGTTGGAATGGCCTTAAGCAGTATAATGGGAGGGGGCAAATCGTTCCAACATTTAGGGGCAGCAAACCTGTAACTATCACGAAATGCATAAACGTAACTGTAGTGGAAGCCAGGATTATTACATCAACGTGGATCGTAGTTTATCTCAGTTCGGCAACTTTCAAGGGTTCCGTACAAAAAATATAAAACGGAACCCTCATAGGATCACTCGTCCGTCCGTCTGTCTGTCTGTCACAGCCAACTTATTCCACAACTTTTAGTATGGCGGGAAATCTTAAATCACTGTGTGAAATATTAAAAAATCTAGAACATCGAGACGCCTACATAGACGACTTTAGGATAATTACTTTGAAAAACCGCTGTCTTTGCATGGCGATAACTTTTTTCACACAAAGATTTCGAACCACCTGCCATTGGGACCGAGCGCGACGACAGCGCCACGTGACAGGCGGCCATTATGGACGATATTGTCACCGCTGTCAAACAAGAAGTAAGTAAATATTGTGAATAATATTAATGAAATCTTGTGTTATTTTACTATATTACACAATTTTGGACAATGGACATTGGCAATAATGTTACTGACTACAGTAACATTATTGCCAATAATATTAAAATTGTTGTTTTCAGTGAGAAATGAGCCTACTCGTGACTAAAACGGGGTTTCGTTTACGGCAAATATCCACTTATTTCTTTGGTCTCGTTTCCACCATGGTCTTGGAAATTGGTAAAATTTACAGTCGCTATTCTTCTCGGTGTTATTACAATTCACAACAACACATCTTACCAGGACCATATTTTTATCTCAAAAACGATTAGAAAATGTTTACTGCAATATGGATTTGACAGCTCAAGTCAGCGACAAAAATGACAATTTTAGCCGTAGCGAGCGCTGTGATCGTTTAGGCTACCCCCTCCACCCGCTTTGCACTCTGCCAATAGTAATAGTTTTACAACTTAGAATTACCTATCCGGGGACATATCGCTTGTCCTTATTGGTCAATAGGCCAATTAGCCCACCCTCCTTTGGTTCACATAATGTTAATTGATGATCACACGTGTGCAAAGTTTCTTTTTTCGGGGTACATATTAGGAAATATAAAAAGTTTTAAAGGTCTTATTGTACTCCTATATGAAATCAAAGGGCTCGTTATGAGGATCTCAAATATATTTTTGTTATTACGAGGGTCAAACTGAAAGTTCTTAGAAAATCAATAACTGAGTAAACTAGCAAGTTATTAGTTTTTCATCACACTTGCTCGTAAATGGTGTTATTCCATGCCTGTATACAGAAGGACAATGGCCTAAATTGTTCCCGCGGGAATTATGGCGAGTTTGTCATCCCTAGGGAGTAATGACTTTCTTTTTAAAATTTGCAACTCTTTCGTACATCATTTCTGACTAAGGAGGTTTAATTTTCAGCCAAAAATTAAATCGGTTTCTAATTTCATCTTTAAAAATTTGCTATAGACTAACTTACATTACACAAAACCTATACGCTTCATTAAACTTCATTATTTTTATACCTATTTCAAGTTTATATCAACATTTATCATTAATTTTAGTAATTATAAATTTTTATCAAATTGGCTAAATCTGGCTCGAATCCAGGTCGAAACTAAACGCAGTTATTATCTGTGATAGAGGTCACAAAAAAAATATCGTTTCCATTTACGTTCCCGTTCGTTAAAAGTTATTTCTTTATATTTTGCAGAGTTAAAGTGTTTTTTCCTCGCAAATGTGATGAAAACCATTGTGTGTATCACAGGCAGTAAGGGGATTACTACCCTTGATGCACAATGTACTATTATTATATCTTTTCAAAATAGTGTCCATTCATGTCAATACATCGCTGCATCCGATGGAGCCACTGAGAGAAGCACTTTGCCCACTCGTCCTTAGGTCTCTTCGACGGCCTTTTGAAACGCAGCCACAGCTTAAAACGTTTTCCTCCAAGTTTTTCTTTTATTTTCGGGAATAAATAAAAATCGCAAGGTGCGAGGTCGGGGCTATACGGCGGGTGACCCAGTAATTCCACGTCAGTCGATCGTTCGCCTGGCGGTGTGCGACGAGGCGTTGTCGTGGTCAAGAAGGATTCTACTACGAGGTCGTTTCTCCCGAACTTTTTCCAAGACAAGTGGCAAACAATTGTTAGTGTACCACTCTGCAGTAACTGTTTTTCGATCCTCTAAAACAATTGTCGCGTAATGACCTGTCCTTCCGAAGAACGAGGCCACCATCTTTTTTCCCACGCTTCGATGTCTCTTCACTTTAGTTGGCAACTCTTCGGAAGGAAACACCCACTGAAGATTGTCTTTTGGTTTCGGGATCATAACAGTAAATCCAGCTTTCGTCACCCGTAAGTATGTCGAACACAGCATTTGAGTCACCTGCGTTAAATCTTTCAATCATTTCACGGCACCAATCAACACGATGGAGTTTTTGGGCCTCGGTCAAATTATGAGGTATCCACCGGGCACAAAGCTTCCTGACCGCTAAATGTCCATGTAGGATTTTGTGCACTTGACTCATACCGATGCCTAAGCTTGTCCGAATCTGCTGATACCACCAACATTGTCATCATCATCGCCATCATCGTCATCATCATCACCATCATTGTCATCATCATCACCATCATTGTCATCATCATCATCACCATCATCGGCATCATCATCATTATCATCATCCCCATCATCTTCATCATTATCATCATCATCATCGTCATCATCATCACCATCATTGTCATCATCATCATCATCATCATCATCGTCATCATCGACATCATCATCATCATCATCATCGGCATTATCGTCATTATCATCATCACCATCATCGTCACCATCATCATCATCGTTATCATCATCACCATCATTATCAACATCATGATCATCATCATCGGCATCATCATCATCATCATCATCACCATCATCGTCACCATCATCATCATCATCATTATCATCATCATCAACATCAACATCATGATCATCATCATCATCGGCATCATCATCATCATCATCATCATCATCACCATCGTCGTCATCATCATCATCATCGGCATCATCGTCATCTCATCATCACCATCATCGTCACCATTATCATCATCATCATCAACATCAACATCATGATCATCAGCATCGGCATCGTCATCATCATCATCATCAATACAGGGTGGCTCATTTAGATCGGCCAGTATGGGAAAGTTTGAAACTATAAGACATTATGAAGATCGATTTTATTAACATATCGGTTATCGCTGTAGTTGCATTGTTTATCACACATATTGTAGAAAACTTATGATATGCATGCAGATAAAGTAGTTTGCGACTGTACGCATAATTAGGCATTAAAACTTAAAACACTCGTATGATCATTTTATAATGACTCCGATTATACACCAGTCACATAATCACTAAATATTGAGTAAGTATAAAATAAACACCCAGTCTTAAAGGACCGGGCATTATCAAAAATTTAATAAAGTGTCTGACTTTAACTTAGTGCCATAAGTCATACTCCGACCCTATGATTCTGGGGGGACAAGTCGATAGCGTGTTTCCGCAGGTAACACCGCCATCTAGCGAGCGCTCGGGCAAACTCCGGCAGCCCAGCTGTCGTCGCCCACACCCGACACGAGTGTACCAACACCGGGCGAGGGCGGGTTTGGCTCGCGCACCGAGGGTACCGGATTTAAGATTATATGCTTGGTAACGGGAAAAGAAAATACTGATATTGTTATGAACATTATTGTCTATGCAATGAGGTCCATTATGGCTGGCCTAAATTTTATTACAGATTTTTGAAGTTTTTTCGTTACTTCTCGAAAACTGTAAATTATTCACATTTCATATTAACTTTCCTAAAAAATAAAAATAATTTGCAGATTTTTCTTTATAAACTTCGGAGATAAGAAGGAAGGTAATTTTTTGTACATTTTTGGCTGTAAATCAAAAAGTACTGCACAAAAAACGAAAAATAGAAATAGTTTTGCCAAAAGTGCAAATTGAGCCCTTTCATGTGACCCCCATTTGCTATGGTCAAAAAGCGTTCATTTTTCAACCCCCCCACTCTAGAACCCTTTTCAATTATTTATAAAGTTAATTTCATATTTTTTTTACTAAAAGCAGATGCGGGCAAGCAAGTTGTACAACTTTGGCAAAATTTCAAGTTGATAGCATCTGTAGTTGCTGAGAAAAACTGCTGACATACAGACAGACAGACAGACAGACAGACAGCGAAGTCTCACTATGAGGGTTCCTTTTTGGTACGGAACCCTACAAAAAGGGAAACAATGGGCTACTTAAGCAACTATGATTAGAATATAAATTAATTGGAAAACTCGATTATAAGGAACGATAGCGCTAACATTCGTCTTTTTCTCTGTTTGAAAGTTTAGCCAAGTCACACATTTACTATAAATCGACAACGGAACTTAATCGCGTAAATATATTATATATACCTACCTCGACGTTTTGATCATGTTACAACACTACTTAGTAAACACTCCATAAGACTGTATATACGAATGTACAAAGTCGTAAGGCATGTAAGAACACCCGAGGACGTTATTCTTTTGGTGATCATTGGTAGGTACCTGTGACAGATCACTTCAATTAAGAGTTTTCTTAAATACCTACTGATCACATGACATCGTAAGTTCATGAACAAATATTTGTGCTCGTCACACAAATATCAGCCCTTACCGGAATTTGAAGCCAGGACCGCTAGCTTCGTAGGCAGGGTCACTACCAACTAGGCCAGCGCGTCGTCAAGCGAGTACTTACTGCCGCACTCAGAGATGTCAATTAAATTTAATGCTAATTAAGTGACGTGTTGTCTTATTCTATTGCTATAGCAAAGAAAGTGACAGCGGCAACTTTAATCAAGCATTCAATTAATCGACGTTTCCGAGTGCGGGAGTTAGTCATTTTCAGATTTCTTACCAAACACAGCATATTAGAGGAAAGTCGCAAGCTTCTGCAATGAATGTGTTTCCCTTCTCATCCTCTTAAAGCATTACTTTAGTCTCTGCACATCGGGACTAAAGCTAAACAAAATAAACAAGGCAGTAAGAAACACGCGCGGGATGCAGGAGTCGGGCCGAGAAGGCTCCGCCTCTGCGGCGACCAGGGGTGTGATTCTCTCAAGAAGCAAAGGTGAGGGTGAATATTCCGGCGTTCCAACCGCCGTCATTATTCTCTTCAACACATTGACGAAAATAGTGATAGCTACCAGCAACTTTTGATGTCTAAATCAGCGGACCCGGGGGTAGTATCCATTCCATTTAAGGGTGAATATTCGGGCGTTCCAACCGCCGTCATTATTCTCTTTAATACCTTGACGAAAATAATGATAACTACCAGCAATTTTTGATGTCAAAATCAGCGGACCCGGGGGTAGTATCCATTCCATTAAAAAAAACAAGAAAGTTATTGAGTTTATATTGAATAATATGCGAAAACAATAATGACGGCGGTTGAAACGCCAAATATTCACCATTAAAATAACAAGGAAGTTATTAAGTTTATATTGAATAATATGCGAAAACAATAATGACGGCGGTTGAAACGCCAAATATTCACCCGTGAACGAATGAACGAGTGATGTCCAAGCGGCGAGATTAAGTAGTCCCGTCAGTGCGAACAAAACACATTGTAGCGCGTGCATTTTCAATTTAGCAGCCTTATACGTTCGACATCACGTTCGTCAGCGCCAGAAGACGGAATTCTGTAGCCTGGTCCGGGGACCGCGGCGCGGGTTTGCGGTTGGCGCCTTTACATGCATTATGGCCACCATAACGTTTTAATACACATCCGTTAGCGTCACTATTAGAGAATATTTAACAACAAACAGAACGAGAAAATCTCTTCATTTGTGGCCTAGGCGGTCATTAAAGTGAAGGAAGGTGCCAATTATTAAGAAAATAGAAAAGTTCGATTATCTCGAAAACCACGCCACCTTTACTAAACCTATAAGTGCTTTTTAGGGACCAGCCTTGGGTGCCCTGTCGATGGATGGAACCTTGTCCATTATTTACTGGGCACCTTGTATACGAATACAACTGACAAAGACATGAGGCACAAAAAAAATTACTTAAGCTCCTTTGAATATTAAACCTAACATTCATTGCAGTACTAATAGTCAAATAATAACAAAGTTTTACAATATCTACACTAAAAAGGAACGTAAACCAAACAAATAAATATAAAATTTAAAACTAATCTTATTGTTGTAAAATAAATATTTTGAATGCTAGTCTAAATGTTGGAATGGTCTTAAGCAGTATAACGGGAGGGGCAAATCCTTCCAACATTTAGGGGCAGCAAACCTGACACTACCACGACATGCATAAACTTGAAAGAGAGGCACGAGAGGCTGTCCCTTAAAAAGCACTTATACTTATAGGTTTAGTAAAGGTAGCGTGGTTTTCGAGATAATCGAACTTTTCTATTTTCTTAATAATTGGCACCTTCCTTCATTTTATTGACCGCCTAGGCCACA